>CM068869.1:7190899-7580899 GCA_035149815.1 Branchiostoma lanceolatum | reverse complement strand
ATCTAAACGCGGACAGAAGAGATCACGTTATAATCTTCGGCACATACGTACACAAACACGAAATCCTACCCGCAAGAATCAAAGATATGACACCACAGATACCAACGATTATACCACAGATAATACCCACGTTGTAAACTACATAATACTTGTTTTATTAGCTGCTAAAGGCAAAAGACTTGAGGTTATATTGGGGGGATTTTATTGGGAAAGGGCGGCAATGTTATTGACACATATCCCAGTACATGTAGCGGAGTGTGAACGAAATTTTGACTTGGAGAAAAACAAAATGGAGGCATGACTGGAGACTCGGATATTTCTTAGAACATTTGTACCTTTGCTAGCATCATAGCAGGCTTGGTCACTATCAGACCTCAGTATTTGAAGTATTATTTCCAATCTGTATACAAATATTGAGCTATTTTCTTTCTGTCTTTGCAGTCCCAGCATCTGGAAGATCATGGAATACTGTAGTATATGTGTACGTGTCTACTAACAATTCAGTGAGGCACTTCAACTCTGACAGAAATTGAACACACTCTAAACTCCACCGTATAGAATTTGTAATCTCACTAAAGATACATGTTTTGACAATGTATGTATTCTTATGCCGTTCAAGACAATTTAGTAACATATTTACAGAGAAACTTGCGACCACTATCGTAGATTTAGTCCAAATAATGCAGTCTACGAAGCCAACATGATCCTGATTACTATGAAAACTCTGAAAAGAACTGTAATTTTTTACATTTGATTACGGCTAAGAGATTATCATCATCTATTGTCGATGAAAAAATTATATCTTCTAGCAGGCTATAATCAAAACTCAAGGCTGATATATGCTTGTGTTTAGAAATTCTTGCAAGTTTGATGTTGCTATGTATAGGCTAGTGACCTATACTGTATGTTAGAATGCGGATATTCAGGGATGTTACCACAAAAGAGAAAGAGATCTGTCTATTGTTCTCATTTAAAGTTAAACATAGTATTGTTTGTTATGCATTGTAACAGACAAGATATCCGGCTATGTCTAATTGTGTTCATTTCAATTTCTATGGGTCTTTTAAGTTATAATTTTCATAACTGTAGTTGTACTAAGAGAGAATATACCACACCGAAAGAGAGTCAATCTTATGCGATCAGTTCATATAGAGTTTTCGTGCTAATTTATTACAGAAAAAAAAAGACTATTGCAGATATTGCATTGGCACCAAGTCTAGTATTTTTATCTCCATGAAAAATGGAGATATAGTTTTGGGTGTGTCTGTGTGTGTGTGTGTGTGTGTGTGTGTTTGTGTTTCCGCACTACTGTAGACAGCATAACTCCAGAACCTATGGATGAATTTAGCTGATATTTGGTATGTGGGCAGGTGTTGTGAAGCCGAAGTTCAAGGTCAATTTTGGGCCCCCTGGTATGTGACCTTGGTACTGCAGCAGAAATTCCATT
The DNA here is from genome assembly GCA_035149815.1 of Branchiostoma lanceolatum. Taxonomy (NCBI): domain Eukaryota; kingdom Metazoa; phylum Chordata; class Leptocardii; order Amphioxiformes; family Branchiostomatidae; genus Branchiostoma; species Branchiostoma lanceolatum. The sequence continues at coordinate 7,579,452 of CM068869.1, read as the reverse complement.
TTTGTAACTTTTGACCTGGACGTGCTATGGTCTTGATTTTTTGGTGGCAGATAGCTTGTGACGTAATGAAGACGTGGTGTAGGTTTGGGCCCCCTAGCAGCTTGTTAGCATTGGAATCGCTATTGTTACATATTCTCTTGCTTCTAAATGTACCGTTAGTTCTAGAGTGTATGGACTGTAGTGTTGTTTCTTTACATTGTAAGTTAAGAATCACGGTACCGTTAGATACAGCAGGCTTTATAATAGAACATGTGAATTCTGTAACGATTTATATGTTGAAAATGAAACCCACTTTTTACTTGATTGTTCCTTATATAAAGATGAGCGGCAATCGTTGTTTAAGATAATAGAATTAGACAAGAAATGTACAAAAATGTCAAAGCAGGACACTTTTATATACCTAATGTCATGTAAGAACGAACATATAATGGACAAAGTATGTAGTCATATCTCCAAATGTTTCAGAAAGAGATAAGAAACTACTGGATGATCATCATTTAGTTTAGCAATAGCCCACAGTTTGCATGTTTTAATTTTTAATGTCAGTGTAGCATTTTATCAACTTATGTTTTGCGCCATGTTTCTTACTGGCCACATGTGGTCTCTTGTGCATTTAGCCCTTCTGGGCAGGAATATGCAATAAAGACTATAATTATTATTATTATTAATATAACGTGGTTATGGTAAATGAATAAACCCATCCTACGGACGTCGAGACAAGTTTCCCAGTATTTCTTTATTTCAAAGGGATAGTTACTTTGTTTTTATCCTTGGAGCTTGATGTTATTTTCCTTTTCCCTGTGGTTGTTGTTTCTGGTCATTTTGCAAGACGATAGTTCTTTGGGGAAATACGTTTCACTAATAGTTTCAAAAAGAAGATATAGATGCCATTCCTATAACATAGTAATAACATGAAACATGGAATCTACAGTATTTATGCTTGATAGAGATGTATGTATAAGAATCGCTTGTATTTTGGTCTTATATCAAGGCGTTAATTCACTGAATACCAGTGTTCATATGAACAATATTGGTACAGAAAAGTCAATCATAAGTTGTAAAGTAACTCGAAAATGTAGAATCACACTACAAATGTCAAACATTTGTCACGTGAATTAGAAACAGATGAAGAAATTACTACAGGATTCCTTCGTATGGATGTTCAAATAGTCATACAACTTAAAAGTTCCAGTGATCAAAGAAATATCGAAGACTTCAATTCCTATATTCAAACTTGCTGAGAGAATGCAGGCATGGAATACACACCAATGAGAATTGAACATCAACAACTCAAACCCTTCTTCAATTGAGAGTTACACATTTTGACCAAAAAACATAATTTCAAGCAACCAATTGGAATGCTTTACAAAGACAGTGCACCGAATCGGCGTACCACAACTGATTTCCAACTTTACGACTACGTTATACATGTGATATAAACATGTAAACGTACATCAAGAAAAACTTCATTTTTTGTCTAAATGTCTCTCACGGGTATGTATTCATCCCACTATAGTGCATCGTGACTTATCACAGTATTCTGATATCATTAATTTCTGACCCCAATGATAATCAATATCTCGGCCACGTTCACAACCAACCTAGTTTTAAACAAAGAACGACAAAGGAGTCATTGCGAATTCAATACCTGCTCCAGTTTTGCCTTGGGTGAATACGTCAGTTTGGCACGCCTGTCCTGCGAATGATCTATGTCTTTCATTTAGCACAGGCAACCTGACAGTGACATATGTCTTGTCGTGCGACAAAGGCGACACTTTTTCAGAGACGGTGACCCCGACACCTCTTTGTTTTCCCGCGTCCTAGTCCTGCAGACGACAGTTCGCCGCGCGTCAGCCTCTCACACACGCTGTGTGATGTGGGAACGAGAGCGGAGATCGTACCCAGATGATGAGTGATTGGGAGACGTGTCGCGCTCAAATAATCACACGAAAAACAGAATAACTAATAAATGTGGAAGCTATGAAGACAATTAGGGGTAAACCAGGATGCGTGTGTCGTGGTGTGGTGGCTTGGGAAGGATCAGAAGAATCATACAAGTACGTTTCTTGATAGCCACCCTTCGACAAAGTGCGTGAACATTCCACATTCAACATTACATCTTAGAACATCATTATGCTAAGGATAAGACGAAATATACCACCACCCCCCTCCCCTTCCCACTGCGTATACTCCCCTTCTCTGGAATGAAATAATGCATTCACCATCATTAGATACAGTCGGTTACAAAATACCAATGTTTAAGTCCGCAATATCAAAACAGTTACTGTGACTAATAGAGAAAGAGCGTGTGAACTTTTCCTGACGCCACTAGTTTAATTGTTTTAATTGTATCATTGACAAGCCACGGTTTTGCTTTGTTTTTCTCATCTGATGCTTTCGAAATAGGACCGTCTAATTCCTTTGAGACTAAAGTATGGGAACACTTGCTGATACAGTTGTTGTTATTTATGTTTGTAAACTTTACTTGAATCTTAAATTTTACGACTTAACAAGTTAAAACACCTTTGTGTACTATATAGCCATTGAAACAGACAGTCAAATCCAATGTGACGCTATGTTCAGGTCATGTTCGGATCGGTTTTTGTCTCTGGAAAATGAAGACAACAGACGTTTCAGTCCCCATGTGGGTTAAATGCTCGGTTGAGGTAACTCGCGAAAGTATCGTAAATATTATAGTTCGTATTCTTTCCCATCCATCAAGACCGCATGCACATCAATTCCTGCAGACGACATTCTTCATTTGGCGCGGAAGCCAAACTGCGGCAACTGAACTCTTCTGACATGAATAAATAAAAACAACGACAAACAGCAAATCTGGTGTGACATTTGCTTCTCTGTGATAGCGCAGACGTCTTGGAAAGATTGTATAACGTTGCATATACATGTCCTAATTTCATAAAACAAAGTTACTGTGTTTTTTCACCAGTTTTTCTAGTTATTTCATTTAGATATTTCTATTCACAAGAATGCGTTGTTATACCTGTTACGTATTGCGAAAATAAGCTGTCGGTTTTCTCGATTTTGGTCTCATAGAATAATATATTTATGAATGACAGTAGATAGTAATGAATTAACTACTTGCAATTATTGAAATGTGTTAGATAAAGTATATGGTGTTGGTTTAAAATACATGTAATTTTTTTGGGGGGGGGGATACAGGGACATTATTTTAGAGAATAAGGGCATTTTTCATCCAACGTCAACAGACACTTTTCTTTTTCCTCCATCGGATAGTCTGACGTTATAAAATGAAAGTTGAAATATTTCAATACTGGACTAGTAGTAATGCCTGAATAGTGGTCTAGATTATTGTCGTTCACCCAAAGCATAGGTCGTCCAAAAGACAACCTTAGAAGCATTAAAAGGTAGGAGCTGGGACTGAGAAACTAAAGTTCTGATATCTCCGAATTGAAAGAATATAGCAAGATGACAAAATTGTCTTAGAAATCACTTTAAATTCAGAAACTCGAATATCTAGCTATAATGCATTTATTTCGCACTGGTGACGATTCGTCTCAGCGTTGTTTTTCTTGGTCAAATTATTTAAAAAAACGCTGCACTGTTTCGCCTGGTAAAATGTAAAGAAAGTTCGTAGATTTTCCACTAAGAACTTTGCACATATCCTTCCTTTGTTTTTTGCACTGTACATCATCTAGGATTGATTTATGTTATCGCAACTACTTTAACTAGTGATTCTCTGTGCAGGAACACCACGAAAATGCCAACATTCTTAGTGCACAGTGCATCTTTAGTATATCTTGACAGTACACGGTGTTTCCCGTCCCCTGTACCAGAGGGCCACGCGTAGTGTCGCGCTAACCCAAGCATGGCGGATTACAGGAAGGCAGCTGAGGTATTAAAGTTGTCGTTGTTGACATTTCCCCGGAGCAACTTTAATACCAAACGTGTGCACCTCGTTCTAGTACATTGTAACACCGTGTGAGAATGCGATGACAATCTGAGCTGTCTTCATTAAAGCCTTTTTTTTCATACATTGAGCTTCTAAATACAAACGAAGTCGACAGTTGTGAATCAGTCTGATTTGTTGAACTTTGTCCGACTTTGAGATGAATTTCATAACTTCATGACCGGAACAAAATTGCAAGACACTTTGACATATACATGGTCATGTCGTGTAGGTTTATTTTTGAGTAAACAATGGGAGATAAAAGTACAAAATGAATAGTGAGAAGATTTTCTTGTCGTGAATGGACTTGTAATATTATGTCATTCAGTCCGTTACAATGCGTTAGAGTTGTACGTATGTCGTGCATTATATTATAACTGATTTTGATTCAGAAAAGCTTTTAAAGATGACAACTAGTGGATTACATTACATTTTTATGATTAACTTTATGTCATCGGTCATTGAACTTCGAAGGATTCCTTGATATTAGGAGGGGGCCAGACAGATATGTTACTGCTCTTAACCGTTAAGAACTTTGTGAGAATTTTTGTAAACCGTTCTACTAAACATGATGAGCTATTTCATACATGAGGTTCCTAATGAGATGTATATTCAGTCATATTGTCGTCTTGGAAGATATTATCAGAAACCAACTCTGCAAGTTTGGATAATCTTCACTAGTTGCTGCCCTGCTCTGCCGAGTTTCTTTCTAGGTGTGAACGAGAGTTGTGTGTTGTCAGCCTGGCCGTTTCCTAGCCTCTACCAGGCGTCAAAGGTGGCTGGAAAGAGTAGAAATTGTCCAGCTATACTCCAGTACAACAAAAGGCGGTTAACTGTACTCCCCGGCCGGCTAACTCCTTCTGGCATGTTACCTAAGTTCGGCCAATTTCTACTCTTTCCAGTCGCCTCTGGAGCCTGGTAGAGGCTAGCGTTTTCCTTGTGTCTGCTCCCATGTACAGGAAGGACCCAGGGTGTCACGCGCAGTGTCCAGCAAGCTTCATTGTCATCTTCTACACAAGAGTTCTACTTAATGGGTAAAAGGACCAAATTCAATCAAATACTGACATTTGATTATACATGCATTGTAACTATAGCACGATGCAAACGAATTTTTTTTTTCAATTCCACCAAAGACTGTACAAGAACATTTCTTCTCAGACACCATAGTCTCTGATAGACTAAGGTCGAAATGGAAGTTACCATACTTTATATATTATTATATATTATTGTGCAATAAAGTTATTATTCATTTTCAACCTCCAAGAAATATATTGCGTTGGATCTTGAATGCTGGAATTATGGCGACAAAAAATATCACAAAGGTAAGTTTTTTTTCAGAACTTCACTCTTATCTCCAAGCGTCCAGTCTACACCGAAGCTCCAGCAAAAGTGTTATCATTCCGTTCACGAAGCCAGCTGTCAAAGAAAAGGGATTGTTTTCTCATTAACTTTTGCTGATTATCATCATCAAGAGATGTCGGCATGTTAGAGGATTCGGCGGCGTGGATTCTCCTCGGATGGTGTGTACTAATTAGTCGACTTGAAGCGATTCTCCTTTTCGGGCCCGGGGAGAAATTGACGAATTCGTGATGCAACTCGAGTGGGTAGAGCCTCTTCAGGGCGTTAAAAGTTGCCCTTCATTGAGAGTTAACCATCCTGCAAACGACTTAACTTAAGTTAGACGGGTGCGTCGAAGAAATGGACATCTTGGAACCTGCACGTATTTTCATCTTTGTTTCAAACTGCACAAGAGAATTTGATACATTTCATCCTATCGATACATTCCATTATACTGTAGGACCAAGCAATCCGTATAGTGCGCAAACAGGTAAATATATCAGAGAACGTTTTAGATGTTATTGCAAACGGTACTGTAGTGTAAAGGGTACTGTGGTGTAAAGGATACTGTAGTATACACGGTAATTAAACCACATATAGTGATGTATTTACTATACCTTGTAATATATATTAAAATGATTGTATTTACTTTTATGTAGCTACAGTTGTAGAGGTCCGTGTACTTTTGTTGTGTCAATGATGTTATGTATTTTCCAAACGAGTGGATATTAAACTTGGGTATCGGCTATGGCAACAAGTTTTTCTTCACAAAGTTTACTGACTCCGTAGTTTCAAAAAAAGGCCAAGGTTATAACAAACCGTTCTGGTAGACCTTTTCTGATTTGTCGACCTTTCTCTTACCTTTTCACACAATTAGAAGCGGAGTATCAACTAATACCTTTCTGGCACCAAATAATTGGTTCGCGGGATAGTGTGTCGTAAAAGTCATTAGATGGCTGAGCAGGGTTTGTGTAGAAGTTGAAAGAGTCGGACGTGTGTACTGTTGACATGTAGAGTGTTGGCACACGATGTTACTTTCAACGCATCACTAGTCCGACATAACGTAGTCAGTCATCCGTTCATCCAACAAAATTGTGGCATTTCTCAAAAGTAATTTCTTTTCCCCGCAGTTTTATAGAGAACGACATTTTCTATCTGTTTTGCGTGGTTTCGTTAGGAAAAACCTTTTGTACCGCCCCTGACTTGACATTGTCATTCGTCTTTTTACCTGTCGTGGGACCACAAACTTGCGACGTGAACTTGAAGCCAAATCTCTCTTGAAGGCCTCTCGCGCGAGACGTCCCATTTGCTGTATTATCTCTTGTGTCGTCTGCGTTTCGCATGTTCTCATTTTGAACGAATTACTCTTGTCTCTGCGAAGCTTAGGAGGGGATCCGCGACTACCCGCGGCGGGATGGGGCTGTTCCCGCCGGTTCTGAGCAAGAGTCTTGTGCGCCGGACAACTTATCGTCCTCCCGCGGGCCAAGTTTCTGTCACTGTCGCCTCGTGCGTACACCTCTACCGCTCTCCTGGCGCCAGTAGCCAGCTTCCACCTACCCGTCCTCATCCCAACCTAAATCCGCCACGCTTCAAGTCCCAGCGCTTTGACGCGCGCTCAAAGACGCTTCTCCCCATCTCTAGCAGATCACATGAACAGATACAACACGTCAAGAAAGACCTAAGATAGCGGGAAGGAGGATTCGCCAAGTCTTGCGTATCCAGTTGTAACGGTGCCAACACAACACACCTCATTTATATGTAAGAAACAAAGTTTTGCGTCCCATTAAAACATGATTATGCTTGCTCAAGAAAATAAGAGGGGAGGAGAAAGAAATTTACATCTGGCTTCGACACACCGCTGTACCCAATCTTGACACATATTGATTTCAGGCGCGCATTAAGCAAAATCAAGTGCGTTATGAATTATGAATCAGAAGCGGCGACGCGGGGTAATTTTGCGGGGGCCCCTTCACGTCGCTTGGAAAGTGCAGTCGACATGGTTTCGCCCCGGGTAAGGAGCTAGCGATGAGTACACCTATCTATCACCCACCAGTCACATGACTACAAGAAGGTACAAAAAAGATAGAGGCAGAAAACATCCCGCGGCTGTAGTCTTTCTCCAACGGAAGCGACGACATTTGATTCTCATCTCCCCTATCCATCTCCCTGGAAAAACCGCCCGGGGAAAACAGTTCCACGGAACCTTGTTTACTCGGACTATTTATTATTTGGACCTCTTGTCAATGCCTTACGATGTGAGCTACATGCCAAAATGTCGCCCCACTTCTAGTCCTAGTATATCATCTGTTGATCTGAAGGGTGTGTAGTGACCCTTGCGTCCCCCTACCCAGCGTAGTGAAAACCCCTCGGGACAAGGGACACAGCAAGCACGACAACCTGGCTCCAAGGTGGACACCAGGGCACCTATAAAACTTACCGCTGCAATTCTTAATTCACAAATCCCTGCCATCTTATACATATGTAACGAAAACCTTTTGAAGTAAGACTGCAATTTCTTATTCTGTCGGAGCGCAGCGATATTTGGTTCAGGGAGAACTTTGGGCCTATCAGCAAATAAGATGATAAAAACTTGCGCTTGTTTCAAAACTTAACGGCAACGCCAGGCGATTTATGGAGTACATATTGCTGAAATTAGTTGCAGCACAAATTCATGGACCATGAAGGAATGGAGAGTTTTTTGTTCTCATTTAGGTCATTAGTTTGTGATTACCTCTAAACCAGGCCTCGCGCTGATTCGGGCGAAAACCGAAACGCAGATAAACAGACGTCTGCGACTGGGTCATGAGTGGAACTATTCCAGTGGATCAATTAATGATTCAAATGAATTATGCACGGGTATGAATTGGAGTGTCTAAAAAAGCGAGGACGGCAGAAAATTAATGTCCTAGCTTCTGAATATGTTAACTTCGGGTTCACCCTCGAGCGCTCCAACCTCCTTTGTCTACAAAAAAATCAACCTCTTGGTCTTCATTTACACTGCACGTTGTTTGCGTATTTTCTACCGATTTTTGCTTTTTGGTCATGATTTCGTAAATGAAAATATTTACAACCGTAGGGTATGGGCTGACGCCGCCGCCAAATTATATCCCGACTTGATTATTTATTGCGAGAAAAATCTGTCGTTATAACGCATGGGGATTAAGTCATTATGAACAAGAAATGTCGCCGGAGTCTATAATAATTTACATTCGAACAAAGCCGCTCTGAATTGGATTAAAATTCCTCTATATATATTCACACGGTTCCCAAAGGCTACATGTATCTTGTAACGGACAATACTATCCTTTTAATACATAATGCCCACAGACACGACAACAAAATATTTATCATTCCATAACATTAAGAACTAAACATGTGTCCGACTTTGACTTTGCTGTATTGTAATGATGGATGGATCATTCTGCGAGGGGATTTTTTGTAGAGGACCGTTGCTTATCAAAAATTTAAGGACGATGTCTGTGGAAATAAATTAATGAGCTGGGCTGGACGCATTAGCTGAAACCCCGCCCGAACCGTTTTGGATTATTCAAAGTCGGACAACAAGTAATAATAGTGGGGAGGTGGCTGAGTGGGGAATACAATGAATTGTGGAAAAAGTGAATGTAGTTTTAATGTTGAAATCTGTAGTAGTCACGGAACAAAATAAAGAATTGATAGTTCCTTTAAAAATTCAATATCTCTTTCAACATCTCTAAGATGTGTATTTCTATGTGTATATATTCTATGTGTAGAATATCGATCTGTATTTAGTTTACATTTATATGTATATGTATACTTTGCCTGGTATACTAATGTATGCGATTTCTTGCACAAACTTGTTACACTTTAATCAATAAACCACTCTCTCTCTCTCTCTCTCTCTCTCTCTCTCTCTCTTGTTTCTCTTTTTCAGATAGCTTTCCCACACCATTACGAAGTTGCTATGAATACCCTTTCGTATTTGTTTTACCGAAAATAATTCAACAATTTTACATTCTATAAAAAGATATACATAACAATGAAGCACCTCTCACAGATTCCATGTACGTTCTAGTTTGACTTCCCGTGCACCTGGGCGGCTTATTGTGATGCGCCTCCTGTGTTGCTTCAAGACCCCACTGAGTCTTTGATGTTCCAGTCCTGGTGTGAACAATACTTCACAGTATATAACGTTGGTTCTTGTGTACATGTGTTGCTATTGTCGCCATCTGTAATGAGTAGTATTGTACATGTGTAGCTATTGTTGATCCGTACTGCACTAGCTATATTGTTAATGTTGATATCTTTAGTGCGTGGGAGGGCAAGTGTGTATATACACCTGTTTTGCCTCCTTCACAATGTGATAAATTCAAATAAAAAAAACTTAAATAGAATAGAATAGAGTAAACAAATTTATGTGCAAACTGGCAAAAAAGGTGTAATAAAAATGATGTTTTTGCAACTGTATGAAGCATTGTTTTCTCAGTGGTATGAATATGCTGGTCTGCTATCAAAATCTCAATAAAAATACAATGATTAATGTTTGTCATTACCTTCGTATGATATAAATGTTAAATAACTTCATCTTTAGATTAAATACACAATGTTGTCTACCACACATAGATTATTCAATTGTTCGTTCTAGATGGTGACAAGTAGATTCGCACCATGTTGTTGAAGTTGTTGAAGTTTTTTATCATTATTTCTATTCAGTTCTGTTCAATGAATGCAATAATAAGAAAGCATTGCACGTATACAAAATAACCAACACACATGTATAACAGCTGCATAAACAGAAAAAATGATTTCTGTCAAAACGGAAATTATGAACGATGTTAAAAACAGCTAAAAAGAAGCCAAACTATTTACAAATCGTAATCCCTCGTATTTTACAATGACTCGCGAGCCTTGAGTATCTTTATCACTTATAAGCATATATCAAGTAGGAACCTCTATTGCTAGAAATCATTTTGGTGTCTAAAAATGTGATATTTAGCCGCACATAGTAACACAAAAAAAATAAGTAAATTATCAAAATACAAGTAAACAGCTTATAGGTCTACTCCTTCAAAGGTATAAGGGCCCAGCTTTTTGACAGAAATACTTTGATACGAACAAGATACAAAGTAAATGTACCTACTACTAAACGCAAAACAAATATATGGCACACATTTCTATTCGTACCACATTGTTTTAACATGTCAAGTAAACAGTAAGGAACGTTGTCGTTGTTTTATTTTCGTTTGTTGAGTTTAATGTACTATAGTTTACCTACATCCACTTATTTTTGAAGATAATAGTTGCTAAAACAAGATTGTGCGAAAGCTTTGCATAGAATAAAAAATTCTTAGAAATATATTTCTGAACTAAATGAAAGATATGAATTTCCATGTAAAAATAAGTCTCTGATTTGAGTCTCTGTCATCATATATGTTAGTTTATACTAAGTGAACCAAGATCAAATTCTACACTGGCTCCTATAACGCCCATTTCTATAAGATTATGAAAATTCTCCCATCTAATGTAAACAGAACTACTTCTCCGGTTCCCCCTTCCGTTCATTTACCACTAGTGTGTGATACACTACTGTATATGTATACATTCATGTCCGCCCCCTCCCCTCTTGAAAATGCGCTGCATCTTGACCTAACACAAACATGTATTCTTAGAAGATCCCCCCCCCCAAAAAAAAAATTCAGACTGTGCTTTTAAAACTTTTCCTAAGAAAATGCCTCAAGTTTGTCCCAAGTTTAGAACAGATACCGAAGCTGAGCTTCAAGCCAGGTAAATTTGGGCACGATGATACCAGAATGTGAACAGAGGCAAGGGTCACACTCACTGTTAAAGTTCAACATTGGCCCTGTGGGTTTATTGCGTGTTTGAAAAGTCTAACACCACTTGTTATCTTTCGCAGACATCTTTACTGCATAGTTGGTGTGTGTTTAGGTCGGGGGTTGCCGCTAGCCAAAGATATGAGGTACAAGGGTGTTGCTATGGTCTGGATAGCTAACCTATTTGGCCGCTGGCACACGTATTTCGTCTTAAAGTCTGTCCTTAGCTAACCTTGAGGTTTAATATTACTGAGGTGAACAAGACGGATTGCACATAACCGGTGCTCGTTACTTTCCCGCGTTGTTGGTTGAACTTCTTGCTCACAGGTGACACAAAAGAAACTGGTAAAGCCCTCAAGGCGAAACAGTGTGGGAGAACTACTTATAAAGTGTGGAAACTATCTGCTTTTGTATGGCTTAAACCAAGGCCAAAGGCCTAACCGTGCGTATATCGTCTTGACACTATCTGGCGGGATCTTTTGGCTAGAAGGTAACGAAATATTCCTGTGGTCTCATAGCGTGACTACCGGAGAAAATTATCCAATGGGAGGGTTTCAAGAGTTGCTAACATGTGGTCTGAAATGTCATGAAGCATTGCTTCTGGTGTTAAATTGTCCGACTTCTGTCAGGGGAACTTTCCATTCCGGATCTTTCACCTTTTCTTTTTCTTCTCCCCACACACAGACGATTTGACTCACGGTCCGCCGCTTTGGTAACACCCTTATCGACTGTCGTGTTTACAGGGGTGCTAAACAAATATCGCCGGAGCTGCCCTGCTAGCACTCCCCGTCATTTGTCTTCGCTCTGACCCTGACCTTGTAACAATACAGACGAGCCCGCCAGTTGAACTTGACCGCCAAGATGTCGTGGAATAATAGAATTTCTGTAATCCCAGACCAACTGCCGACAGAGGCCTCCCCCCGAGGAGTCCAAGTCCGTGAACTTGGCGGAGTTGCGGGGGAGGAAGCCACGTCTGGTTCGAGTTTGTGGAACTAGAACTAGGTGAGAGGTTCTGGGGGTGAGGACTACACGGGTCAGGCTGCCTGTTTCACTCAGTCTGCAGCGATGTGCCGCGAAACTAGATCCAAAATCCACAGGGCTACGGGGACCGCTGAAATATCACAGGTGTTCGTGGGGTTCAAATGTGCCTCTATCCTTATCAGTTCAGACGAAACATTACAGATGTGGTCACATCCGCCTCTTACCGAGAAACCACAAAATTCAAACATAACAACCAGAGACCATTTTGTAATCTCTCGGATCTGTCTGGGAGGACAAATTAGTACAAGAAGAAATAACAAGTTCACAAATATGAAGGATCAAGACTTGATGGTTGACATGGTGTGAAACTTTTGAAAATGACATTCGATGAATGTGAGATACAGACTAATGTCGGGAGCTATTTTGTGTCACTTGGAGTTGAAATATTATTCATTCTAAGAGTTTGTGATTATGAGAAGGAGAGAAAAGACAGAACTTGGGAGAAACAAAAGGGAGAAAGAGAGATGGGAAGAAAAGTAGGAAGGGGTGGAAAAAGGAAAAAAAGATAGGGCGAGAGAGAAAAGGAGATAAAGAGAGAAAGGAGAGAGAGGGGAAGGGAGGGAAGGAGAGAGAAAGAGAGGGAGGGATAAAGAGAGAGGGATAAAGAGAGAGAGAGAGAGAGAGAGAGAAAGAGAGAGAGAGAGAGAGAAAGAGGGAGAGGGAGAAAGAGAGAGTGAGAGATAGAGCATGAAAGAGAGAGAGAGATAGAGAGAGAGAGAGAGAAAGAGAGAGAGAGAGAGAGAGAGAGAGAGAGAGAGAGAGAGAGAGAGAGAGAGAGAGAGAGAGAGAGAGAGAGAGAGAGAGAGAGAGAGAGAGTTTTGAACATTCTTTCCTGAGCCAGTGGACACACTGCGTTCCAGCAACGGAAACAGATGTCAGAAACCAGACAGTGGTCTGATCAGTCCGTCTCGCTCTTTCGGACCCTGAGACCAAAAGTAGCGGTGGAGGTTATGGCTGGGACAGGGGGAATGTTGGGAGACTGCCAAGGTCAGGTTCAACAACAGCTAGGAACGGCCTGGAGTACTCTGTCATCCATCTCTCCCCTCCTGCTCCCTTCCTTCCAAAAACACAACTTCAAAAACTACAGATCTGTGCTTGATACTTTCTCCGTCCATCCCAAAGTCAGAATTATGCCTTTCTATACGAAGTATTTAAAATAGGATTAAGAGTAAAAGTGTGAATTTGTGAGTTAAGTTGTGAGAATACAAAACAGTAAAAGTATTGCACGGATATAGATTTCTGATAAACGCTTGTGTTACCCTGCCACTTGTTACTCGGCCTGAAGTACTTTGGATGAAATATCTAGTCATAACGAAGACACAACTGGACATCGCGTGTCAAAAACTGAAGGAGTTTTCATTGAATTGTAGACTGTTGTGAGGTCACAGGACCTGTGTTGGGAGAGGTTTCCGTGTCTTGGGCTGGTGCCAAGCTCCGGTCTGGATAGCCACAGCCGCGCACAGAGAGAGCACCGCCCAGTCTAGCTCTGACACTGGGGAGAAACAGATGGCAACGTAAACTGAACTTGAACCTGATCCTTCGTCCTGCGGGGTCAAGTCTGGAATGTCGTGATCGTGCCTGTTTTAGGCCCTGACTCGACAGGAGAGACGAGGGAGAGAGAGTACTGTGAGAGTACGTGCGAGGTTCGTATCTCCGACATGTTAGTGAACTTGGCAGTCAGGGTTAGCGCCTGGGCGCCACCGACATAACTAACTCCGACACAAGACCAAATACGGACGGGAGTTTTAGCCATCAAAATATGCTGACCTCTTCCTGGCATATCCTGATAGCGGAGAAATATGTTTTCTATCGCCTGACCTGTCTCGTTACGGATTTTCTAGGTCTGCCATTGCGCCTTTGTGTCCGTTTAGTTTGTGCAGCCGTGAACTTGAAAAGAGACCAACGCACTTTTCTGTGACGATCACCGATAAACAGGGAGAAGCAACGAGAGGATATTTTGAATTCTTTCAGTAGAATGGACGTAGAGTTCGTTCTTGATACTGTATAACATTACCTTGACCAAATACTTCCAAACAATGCTCTGTGATAGGACGCAGACAGCGACAGAAAGACGAATGTCAAGAGTAGGCACGTATTGGAAAGGGGGAGGGGGGCAGAAAAAGAGACTGTCACGTCTGCTCACTAACTTGCTTTTGTCGTTGTTCAGTGACACTACCTGCCCATATTTGTTGTGTTTTGTTGTTAGTGTTTACTGGTTTACCCACATTTCCCGTCCTCTGTGATAACTGAAGTACTTTTGCAGTTCCAATTTGTAGAATCTAGATATAGTTCTTCCAACTTTACCAGTGATACGTAAGTTTGAAAACTTTTCAAACTAACAGTTCTATTTTCAACTTTACATTCAGCGCCCTTTTTTAAAGTTTTCTTAACAGTGTGCCATACTGTTATTACTAGACCGCACTTTGTGATATATTTCTTCCGGTATTCTCTTTTCGCGTTTTAGAATCGGTACAAACCAAACTAAAAGAAGGGTTTTGAAGAACTGAGAACAGATGCAAAGACCACATCAACACTTAGACGTACTTACAGTGCACCTTTGAAAGGGTCAGGCGGTTTTGATGAAGCATTGAGCGCCTGGAAACAGAGCAACTCAGGCGCCCATCCTTTCAAGCCATGAAGATGGGACCAAATGATAGACTATTCCTATGTTACAAAAGTCAAATTTACATTTCAGATTTGATATTTCGGTATAGTTTATTAATATTACTGTTTAACGAATCAATAACATTATAATAAATCGACATATTTTCCTCTTTTTGAATGTTGGATTTTTCCTAACATGTTACATACGCCGCCTTTGGATTTCTTTAGATGTGGTAAATTCTTGAAGTTCTTCTAGAAACAGTTTGTTTACAATTTTAACCTGGATAGTACTGCGGTGAGGCTATGAGGGCTTGGAACACAGTCAAAGTTGTATCTGTGGCCACTTCTGCTTTATAAGGGGGACCATACTTGACCACTGTGGCCACTTTTCGGTGGTCCCCTTAGATTACTTTTCCCATTCCTGACCCATGTATTCAGAATGCTATCTATAGTGCCCACCTATCTACTGTCACCATTTTCTCCAATCCCCCCGAGTGGTCACTATAGAGAGGATTGACTGTGTTTTAGCGAGGACGTATTGCAGAGTCTTCATACTAAAGGTACCTCACAAAAACGTCAGCCTCCATTGCAGTTTAGCGTTCTCAAATTCTTTTCGATAATTAGATTACGTCGAAACAGATACAACCTGATTAGCGCCCTATCTTTCATTGGTTATCATAGGATACTTCTAATTCGATCACATTAGGTAAAACTAGAAAATCGCCCCACCGCACTCTGTACGGTGGCCCGAAAATATCTCAGTGCATACGATACAATTGTAGTGCATGTCCACTACTGCTCTTTTCAAACAAACACAAAATTTTATTTTCCTTAAATTTGACCATTCAAGTAATAGACAAAACAAGAAATACGTTATGTTTACCTGTGCTGTACCTGCTTTTTTTATACCTCATTTTTTCGTAGGTACAAGGCATACCTTGGACAAAATTTGTTCTTTTAGTTCGAGCAAGAATCTTAAGGTGGAATTCCAGCATTTATACACGTACAGCGTTGATATATTTTCATCAAATTCGGTTCGTTTAAACACTTAGGTATACCGTACTTAAAATTCCCTTCACCAAGTCTAAATAATGGTTGATCATGAAGAGCAACGATTCTTCGCAAAATGTAAGTTGTAAATTTCGGTCGTGGAAAGGAAAATGCGTCCTCTTGAACAAAACAGGGGTTTTCATACAGTTTTTACAGCGGCCTGGCACGTGGAAAAGCTCTTCCAAATTGTGGTGCGTTTAAGACGACCGTCTTAGTTTGAATTGTCTGCGTAAAACTTGAAATCGAAAATGCAATGAGCCTTATTCGAGGTGTCTGATGATTCATACGCAACATGTTTTTATTCTCACTTCTGATTGACTGGCGGACAGAGATGGAGACATCTATAATGGCCAAGTTCTATAAAACATTGAACAGTGATGAAAGTTTCCATACTTTTTTCACCATTGAAACATCTTTTTTCATCATTTTCTTTCATTTTGCGGATAACTGCAATTTCGGCAGATTGATATATACTATGTATTTGCACGTTAGTTTGTATGACGTTTTTGTTCACATCTACTCCGTAGCAGTATCGTCACTTTCCTACCTACAAAAGGAACACGCCTTGCCTATATTTAGGAAGAAAAAATCCAAATATTTCTTACCCTTTTCAATAATTTCGCACTCATAAGAAATGATAAAACTTTGTTAAGCAACGTAATGCAATGTTCGTTTTTTTCTGCAGAAGAAAGATTTTTTCATGTGCTCTCAATGTAATGCTATTGAGAGCCAGGATGTTATTTTTAACCATGAAATACAGTTTAAAAAAGACCATTTTCGATGGTTTACCATCTAGCTGCATTTCGTTCAAAATGTAACTATATGTTGTTGACTACATTTTGCACTTCATGAAGACGATATTATTTTCGTTTACATGACAAAAAATGATACTTTCCAACAAATCATGTCAAGCTTACATCGTCAAAAAAGTTAACTAACTTTCCGGGGTAGCTCCGTGTTGGTCAAATATGTATTTTTCTACCCAGTTTTGTAGGATTGGAGCATTAAAGATATATAACAAACTCACAGCGAAACACAGTCTTCTTAACACTCGGTACTGAGTACACTTCGTTCTAACTGTGAAATACACTTGAATCTAAAATCAACTTTGTGATAGTAATTCAATAAAATAGTGCCAAGTATCACAATTTAGTGGTTATATGCAAACACGTTAGTCAAGCTCAGATTAGCAAAGTCTTTTGTTGAACATTTGGACGGACAGACTGTATATTCGATCCGTTAGGAAAAACATGTGCTAGACACAACAACTTGACCACTCTAGTTTTCGTTTGCGGTCGAAATGTCTCCGCATACGCACATACAGAGAGATC
Organism: Branchiostoma lanceolatum; assembly: GCA_035149815.1. Classification (NCBI taxonomy): domain Eukaryota; kingdom Metazoa; phylum Chordata; class Leptocardii; order Amphioxiformes; family Branchiostomatidae; genus Branchiostoma; species Branchiostoma lanceolatum. The sequence continues at coordinate 7,562,350 of CM068869.1, read as the reverse complement.
CCTCAACAATAGCAAATATGTTTGTAGCGATTTTCAGCTTATCTGACATGAAAGTACTAATTGTTGAACCGGTAGCAAGTTCTTAACATTCGCAAACATGTCCAAATTCGTCAGTTTCTATTTCTTGACGTATTTCGCGGTGTCATATTCCCACGCCTGACAGGATGACACGTCTGAATAACGGCTCAGGTGATGAGAAACATCTTCAAATCAACTCCTGAATATGAGTCCACCCATCCAGCTCAAAGTGTGGATATACATCCACTTAGATTTAGAGTAATTCATGATTCTTAAGGGTTTTTTTCGTGTACAAGAAGACTTTGCCAAAATTAGATACTGCTATACAATACAAGAAACGGTAAAATTCAAGTATAACATTTTTTGTCTTCTACGATACGATACTATGACAGTTATACTGTTATTGTAGGGACAAATATTTTTATCTGGTTGATACCACAAGCCGAATCAACCGCAAAAGTTAGCCACAAGATCAGTGCTCTGGGTCACAACAATGCAAGTATGATAGGTTACATGTACGTGAAAGCATTCACATGTGTGGTCCTCTCTTGCGGTCACTTATCTTCTTTGTCTTCATGAAGTCGTGGCTTTGCCAAACGTTTTTTTTTTAATCTGGGGAGATTTAAGATGAGGATTCGAGAAGAAATAGATTTAAAGGGAAATGTATCCTGGCAGGTGGAACTTTTCCTTTTTCGAGTCTAGCACAATCTCTTGACGTGCTGGAATGACGATGCTAGGGACAAAAGAAATGTGTTAGAAAATTATGACTAATTCTAAGAACTTCGACTAAATATCGAACGCAAATACATGTAACTTTGTTCTATGTTCTTTCTCGGATTTTTTTTATCCACAACCTGTCCCGATTTTGCGAGAGGTAGAAGTGTTGTCAAAACAGATAATAGTACAACATGACGAAAACATCATAAAAGTATGATTGTAATCGCAATTTGCCCTTAAAACATAGTCTACAAATCCACCGTGATTATTTGTAAGCAAAACTAAAACACAATAGAACGCAGAAAAGATAGCTTCGATGGTACTACAGAAATTCTAACAGTACCATTCAATTGTTGATTGTTTGTCTGTATGTCTGTTTGTATGCTTGCCTGTTTGCTTGTTTGTTTGACTGAGTTGTATCCTTGTCTGTCCAAGATATAGATGCTTTGAATAACATATTTTTTCCACACTTTTTTTTTTACCTCTTCCTTTATAAAATGATAGATAGTATAGTATGATATTTGCCATTCCCTTTTGTGTGTGCATTATATATAGCTGTTGAGTACGTGGAGATTTCGTAACTTGTTGATTGATTGATTGATTCATTGATTGGTTGATTAAGTTAATAAATGATTGGTGGTCTTAATTGAAAGCTAAATTGAATGCTTGCGGTCTCAAAAACTGAGCTTTTGTTGTTTTCATCTGTTTGTTGCAACTATGTACCTCAAACCAGCTGCTAGTCTACGTATTCTATATGCTATGACTATCTGTATACACTAGTGCAAAAGCATAGATACAGACAACACATACAATCAAAAATCAAAATTACACGGAAAAAATATTTTTCACCAAAAAGATCTACAATAGAGTATCTAAAGTATCCAATCTTTTTCAGCCCCTTCTCTTTTAAGGATTGCAAACTTGTTTTGAAACTGTTAATTTTATGAATGCCAGTACACCGCATGCCAGTAGTGTGCGTGCGGCTAACCCCTAGTGTAAGCTATGCAAACATAGCCACAGTTACGACACCACAAATCCATAGGACCTTTACAATGTTTACATAATGATAGTTTAGCTACGTTTACACCAAGAAGACAACTACACGACCATTCAAGCGAACATGCGTGTGAATAAGATAATTTTATTACAGCTTGTTTTATGCCTAACCGCATTTTTACAACTCTCTGGTTGTGGTTCCCCTTGGTACGCCCTGTGGGATTGGTCAGGCTGTAAATAAGAAAAGTTTATGACTTTAATGAACGGTTACACCCCAAAATGTGTTGCCAAATGTTTAAATGTTCCCCTCAAAATTTCTCAGGGGAGCAACAACTTTTTTCACATCATTTCCGTCTCAAATGTGGATGCGACATCGCTGACCTTGTTTACTAAACAGGAAAAAGAAAACTAAACAATGTCTGGCTTAATTTCTCTTATGAGTTTTAACATGTCATTTATGAAAAAAAGTAGTATCAACATTATTTCGTCACTGTTACAGCAGGCATTTCGTTCTCTGCTATCTATCTCCTGTATACGTTAACAACTGAATCTTGCAATGAGCGCCTGCGACAGGGAAAAATGATTTTCAAAAAACTGTTAAAAGTGTAGTTTACGATATATGACTGGTTTGGGTTATGGATAGGTAAAAAAATGGTTAATTTGACTAGTGTGTTTGTTAAAGCGTCTGTTTCAATTCCACTTGTTTTTTGTGTAAGGGTAGGGGGTCCATGGCGATGTCCTCTTAATGCACAACTATACTTCAGGCGAAAGACTCTTCGTTAGACGAACCCATGATTCAAGCCTACACACAAAATATCTTGGATTAACTATTGTTTAATCGGACTAAACAGTAATCTATGTAAGCGTTCTAAAATCGTGGGGGAAAGTGAACAAACTTTCACATCGAAAAACATTTCCACCCTGTGAAATATATATTGCACTGCTGTCTTTTGATGATCGAGTCAATGCAAACTATTAGTATCATATTTTTATGATAACTTTAAAGACTAAAATTAAGAGAGGTTACCATCTACCACAGTACGCAGATTATGTATCTGCTCTAAAACATGACTTAGCACCATGAATCTGTATTCAAGAATAAATGACCACATATTTTGTAGATCATAAGTTACAAAGTTTTTTTTTCTCAAACGTAGAGACCGTTGTGTAACAACTATCTTACTGTTGTGTAACGAACGTTTTATATCCAGATATGCTCAACTTTTTTACTATCAATTATGACATACATACGTGTAGTTTTAGGTTGTGAATATTATTCTATTTTTCTGTAACCTTTTTGTGCACAAACTGACGGAAAGAGGAGCATTTCAACAAAAATTCAATGATAAAAGATAAAAGCATAGAACACCACTGGATAAAATGATGATTTCGTACAATATTATTGTATTTTCATGCTGTTATTGTTGTTCTTTTCACACTCATCTTGGTTTCCATAGTATTTCTTATATTGGTGTTATTTGAGGTTCTTTGCATCATTTTTCCTTTTTACCCTTTCTTGTTAAGTGTCTATGGAGACGTTCATATGAAAATTTGCAACAAAAAAACAACAACTGGTCTTTCCTTCATGGTAAAGACAAAACGAAGACAAAATAAGGCATACTGTTTATGTATGTTTATACAATAAGCAATGGCAAACTAGCTTTTAGGTATTCTATTAAGTATGGCGCAACAGCCTATTATCTTATGTTAGATACATTTCTTGCAGTAGCTGATACAATTGGATTGCTCTGTCCACAATATGAACACCAGGAAAGCTGAATGCGAGACTAACTCTTTCCTGACGTAGCGATAATCTATAAGAGTTTGAAATATTGTCTCGGTGTATGGACATACCCGTCTGAGTATGCTTCCCGGCGTATACGTCTGTGGACTCATCCCAGCATATACATCTTAGGATCTATCCCATCAATGGACCCGTATCCGTACACATATCTTTCCTCCTCTTTGTATCATTCTCGGACAATGTTAGTCACAGAATTCATAGTAAAAACACGTTCCATGATGTATTTCACAACAACAATTTATTCAATAGCAACTCTAAAGAAAAAATGCATTTTTCCTGATTTTAACTGTTTTGATTCACATTGATACAGACATCACAGTACATTATGCACAGTATTGTTTCAAGTAAGAAAACATGCAAATACTCTTACGTTGCATGTCGTTAACTTTTTCCTTGTTTTTTATTTTCGTGTATTTCTTTCCAGCGTTTCTTTTCTTTGTTTGAGCATCCCTTTACATAGTTTTGCCCACTCAATTTCTCTTACTCTGTCGTTGAGATTTTCGATTAAACGTAAAAAGTGAAAGTGCAGGACATATTAGACTTGTTTGGTGCTAATGCCCGGAAAACTTTTACTTCTTGTTATTTCTTAATTAGAAAAAGTTCAGCCTCATTTCTGGATGAGTTTTTGATATTGTAGCTATCATTATTTTGTAATCTGTTGGGGGATCCAATTTGTTTCTACTTGCTTGACTCGCCAAGATGTGATCTGTCACATGTACGTTTTATCAAAAAAGTTTTCTATTAATCACTTAATCGTTTTTCGTTTTATCTTTTCTGCTTTCAAAGTAGGAGGCATTAGTGAAACTTTTTCTCCAACAGAAACATCACAAAGGTAGTCCAAACCTTTTATTACTTTTCAATACATAATTCTCATTCAGTACAGGACTTCTTCAATTTCAAATTTTAACCCTATAACTTTTAAAAGGGGTAAAACTAAACACAATGAATGGTGAGTGTGTGTGTCTGTGAAAAAAAGAATAAAATTCCTACATATTTATCTTTGTTCCATTTTTGAATGATGGCACTACCAAGAAGCCTTATGTACAAAACTCATACCCTGTTCCTACAGAATTTTCACATTTATTACTATAAGAACGGTGTCAAAGAACTTTTTTGCTCTCAGCGCGTTGATTTCATTAACTTTTTTTCTTTAAAAATTAAATTAAGATTGTACTTCAAACTTCAACATCAAAACAGCGCACAAACTTTCCCTACATTTCCCCCTAGATTCTACCACACGTTTCTATAAGGAATATCACACCTGATCACACATGGAGTACTTCAATCGTTGTTTCTGTCTCTGCGGTGTCGCGATGCGCGGAGAGACTATGATAGTGATAATAGAAGGGAGGTAGAACATTAAGATAAGACACGAAATGAAAGATTACTTAATTTCGGAACAATTCGGTGATATAGACAGGGCGGAAGGATGATGCACTGATAGGAGTGCATCACTTAACTGATACAGAAAGTTGTGCGTATCTTCTTGCCCTTTCTAGCGTAATGCACTTGTTTGATACTTCACATCAACAATACTTTACAAGCTAATGCTTTGCCTTGGCGCTTAGATATAGAGGGACAGTTTTGTACATATGTGCCTCGTTATTAATGATATTATTATTAGCAATGAGTCCCAAAATGACAAAGAGAGCCCAACATTAGGTAGCTGAATGTTTGGTCTTCTATAATGTTCTCTTAGGCATGGTGGTAAATGAAATGTGAGGGAGCTATGTAGTCATTCTTAACATTTCTGATCAACAGTGACACCTTTGGAGGAGAACACATGCAGTTATTAATTCTTCACCGTTGTACATTTTCGTATGGTGTTAAATAGTGCAAATTAAAGTAGTCTTGTTCCACGATTGTTCCATGTTAAAAAGATATGAACGCCACTGTATAAAAATGTATAGTTTCATCGATTAGACGTCTTATCATAGAGATTTCAAATCTGTTTTACTTTGTTTTCTTGCATTTCAGAATCCCAATGGCTAGAATGAAGAGAGAAGAAGATGGCACGAAGAAAACCCTGAGATGATATCCTGTTTACAACTTCAGCGCCTTTCATACCTTGTCCGCGTCTCGACGTTGACCCTTCCATCTTGACCCTGAGCCTTTACAAAATTTCTCCAAGCAGGGCTAAACAAAGTGGTTGTTAGGTTGACCTTGATCCTGTGACGAACTAGAGGTCAAGTTCAGGCAGTGTCAGTTCATCCACGCCAGCTGTTGTAGCGTACTAACTCGCGTAGGCATCCTTTGTGTGTGTGTGTGTATATATACACGCATGTTCACAACAGCAGGAAAGATGGACTGCCAAAACGTTCTCAAAATAGGACGTTTCCCAAATCTCAGCATCTGTGCAAGTGTGTGGAGAAACAACAACATTTCAGGTGTGACAAAAACGTTTCTAAGTGGTATATCGTTTGCCTATCAGTAGCCTAAACTACGAGAATTAAAATCATGGCATATTTCTGTCCCTGCCATATTTGTGACTGGACCGGGTTTTCTCTGTCATGTGTCTAGTGTGTGTGTGTTGTGTGTAAGAAATTCATACTGTACGCCTGGAAAACCACTACTATGAGGGTGGAATGTAAGGATGACATCTATGTCTGGTATATAATTAGATCTTCCTTTTTGATATTCGAGGTGGAATGTACGAAAATATTAGGCGGTACTCATCTCTGTATATTCCATACACTGCACGTCGGAAGACATCCCGTGTGTATATAGGGATCAAACGAACACAGAAACAAGTGCAGGAAAAAAAACACTTACATTCCTATATCCATATTCTTCACAATGTATAGTACATGTACAGTCATCACTATGTATACAAATTACGAGTTAAAAGTATTTTGTATGCAGCATAACGTTACAAAACTTTGGCAGATTCACTTGCTGCAAAAATCATTTCATGAGAGTTCCCAAATAAGACCAGATATGAAATGTATGCGGAAAATGAATATACGAAGGCTAGAACGCTATCCTAGTTTGTGAGATTAAGAGAGAAATATGTCAATATTACAATAAAATTGTTCCTGGTTTTATCTGTTGCTGATCGTTTATCATTCACGTTAGCATCCTTAGATGTCTCCTCCGTCTGAATAATATCGCCAAATTATTTGTTTTTAATCGCAGGAATTTCTGCATTCCCCGGATTTCTGACATAGCTATACATCAAACCAATCAAATTCAAGTTTAGATCGCTTCATTTTGGATTCTCCGATATTTGTGGGGTTTGAAATCATCAACATGAAAAATGAAAAAACTGCGGATTTTGTCACAAATTTAGAGTCAGCTTGCTTGTTAGACTTTCTTGGTTGTCAGATAATATATCATTCCTCTAAACTTCAGTTTTAAACACTCAAAACTTTATATTGTCCAAAAATTTGGTCATATACATGTGGGTACGTGTTCTTTCACATCCAAATCTATACTGAGGAACGTTAGGAATGACAAAAATGTATAAAACACTTCATCCTATATTACTTGCTGAAATAGCTTGACTGAAATGCATTCTCTATTTATGAATATCTGTCAACATTGATAACAATAACACTAAAATATGATGTATCATCAATGATTAGAAAACATCCAAGGTTCACAAGTTGGGAAGACATCAGAATACGTATCCAGAGCAGGTAGACTGAAACTAGCACGAAATTGACCCCCACAATCCCATGTTTACATAGGTAACGTTATATATGTTGTTTCCTCGACACAGTAATTTTCTCTGGCGTGTTTGCTACAAATAAAATACCGATTATGTGTTGTTCTTTTAATAAGATCATAGTTGTCTTAAAATACATTTTGCAAGGTAGATACAAGATGGGGGAGGGAATTCTTTTCCCGCCATTTTAGAAAGGACATAAGAGAACGTCTATGAAAACCTCTACAAAAACACACCTGCTATAGTGTCAGAGAATCGTTCAACCTTTCCTAGATGGTGCCAATGTTTCACCCTTTTTGTTTTCAAATCTTATAACAAAATAAAAATGTACTTATGGTATGCAATAAACGTGCAATGTGCTGTTTATGATATAGTGTGACGTCAACGATTAAAAACTCAATTCTAAATTCTAGAAATAAACAAAAATTACAGAACAACAACAACCTCAACAATTCAATTTTAGTAGATACAAACTGTTCTGAATATAGAACTGTACCATCATACCATGTAAACAAGGTTTAGGCCTGGGAGTTTTACAGAGAGCTATGTTTTTGCAAAAGGTAATGTTAGCGTTACACTGCAAGAATCTCACATAACGGCTTGCAGTCACATGCAAAAATGTAAAAACATTTTCTGACAAGGTATCAAAAAACGATGAAGACCTTGATATCTGTAAAGCTAAAAAGAATATGGTTTATTTCTTGGTTATGAAGACATTCCAGTCTATCGAGGAAATACATAAGGTACACTAGAGAATGCACACACGAAATTCATGAAAACAGCGCTAGCACAAAAGCTACATCACTCCATCAATGTGTATACAAAACCATTGACTGAAGAAAACTAGTAACGTTACATTAATATCTAGAGCATAGCAATTGAAATATCAAGAACTATACTATTTGATATAGATGTTGAGGAATTCCAACGATAGTATTATGTTGTCAGTTGTGAGGAAATATGTAACAAAACATTTTATCCAGAAACAGCAAACAAATACACAAGACAACAAAATGACCCTTTCTGTACACAAGGCAACAAAATGAATCTTTCAGTGCTCCTCGCCTTTATAACTAATCATGTGTAGTCAACAGTACACAGCTCCAGTCATATTAGATATAACGTTATATAGAAACGTTTGTTTCATGGATTGGAAATTTGGAATGTATACATTGTATTCACAGGAAAAGTAACCACAGAGATATCACATGCCAAACAGGAAATGTTAAAAAGACATGTCCCTTTCAAACATGTTGTAATCCTAGTTGCATATATAACCATTATGTAATGTCAATTTTGTCAGATATGTTATTGAATTTTTTTTGTTCCGTTCACGTGAGTTGTTGGTGTCAGGGCATGATGTGTTTCCCCGACTGTGTGTAAACCCTACGGTACAGTAAAGACGGATTATGAGGCGACATCCAAACCCCAACCACTTCCTGATGCCCCTCAAAGTCAGCTAACAAGTTGTTCTAACAGTTGTGATTTAAGACCTTTTGAAGCCTGCAAGCAACCCTGATATAAATTGTTAAAGGGGAAAGGGCCCTACTGTAGCTGCTAACAACCAACCACAAAATAACAACAGGAGGTCTCAATTTCTGTGGTGGAATCTTTTGAGAAGAAACAGTATTTTTACAAGATGTTGACACGCATTATTTATAACTCAAATTGTTTATGAATCAAACGACAATCACATTTGATATCTCTTGAAAGTGTATGTATGCTGAAGTCATGTGTTGCAAACTATAGGTTGCAGACTGAAGTTTTGAAGGTGGTTGTAGTGATCATGAGTGGGTTGTTTTGGGGGCTTAAAGAGGCTATGGCGTTGGTTGTGGTTGCCTCTCTCTAGCCCCAATCTGAACTTGATCCTGACCTGGGCCTCACCATGACTCCTGTGAAATTCTCCCACTATCGGAGTGACGTCACTAGCAGACGATTTTCACTCCTGAGGTCTCAGGTTTCAGGGCTACAATGGGTAAGGCTCGTGGTTCACTCAGTCACCTCCCCATGCCTCGACCTACAAAAATAAACCCAGCAAAGTTCAAAAATCTCCTTTTCTCTGTGTTTTATTTCTTTTGCGTCAGCCCTGACGGACAGAAGTTTTGTTCTTTGACCTCATCGGAAGCCAGAGGTTCTAAAAACGTCATTTTGTCATGGATTGGGTGCTTGGTTATTTGGGTAGAGTATGCCAAGAAAAACCCCATCCACACAGAGGTTGTCAGAGACAATTTATCACAGGTGGGAGAAAACTTGTCATAAGCGCAGCCTGCATCATTCTTTGGTTCTGTCGATCATCGAAAATTTAAATGACGTCATGGTTGAGGAATGAAAGGGGCGGGTCTTTTTACACAGTGATTGCATGCGACAGTATCAGAGACACATACCACAACATAGCGAATTTCTTGAAGTATTTGGGCATGATCTTAACTCTTAGGTCACGTTCGTCTTTTTGACAGTTTCAATGACAAGGATACGTCTCAGAAATATTATAGTGATGACGTAACGGAGATTATGGAGGGTGTTACAATGACGTCATGAGAGATGTAAACATACCAAACATTCTATAAAGAAACTTTTGCCTTTTAGTTCATTTCTTCCTCCTTTCTTCCTGTTTGATATTTTTCAGCACAGTCTGAAATACAACGGACAGCGCGTTTCGTATGAACATAAACACGTTATAATTATGTCGCTTGAATTATGATATAAACAAACAAGATGACAGTTGGAACGTTATGTACAAACCTTGTCATTATCAAAGAGCCTAAGATTTTCTATGAATTCGTTTTTCTTTCCCTTTTCCCTTTTCTATCTTCTCTTTCCACAATCCCCGGTTCCATTATGATTTTGTACCTTCTCAAAGGCCACATTCAGTTGCTGCTGCAAGAAGAACCATAATGGAAAAACGTAAGAATGAACATCTAACTTCCTACTCGTTGAATGGACTCGGCAAAGCTTTGTATGTTTCCTGAGGAAAAAAGAAAGGTACGAATCCCTTTAGATATGTGACATATCTCACTTCATGTTTTCTTTGGCTTCATCTTATATAGCTTCAGCCAATGGAAGTTTATTTATTTGTTGTGCAGAAGAACTTAAGAAAAACTATTTGTCATCCTACGCTACTTATTCATTTATTATACGGGGGAAAACTACAGCATTTTGTGTTTAGAGCCTATGTTGACCGACAGATTTAGACACATTTGTAACATTAACAAGAAAGATCAGCCGGACATGGTAAACAACTCTAAACGATAAAAAGTTTCATGTTATAAGTTATATTCAGAAGTTCGGGTGCTATAAATAAGTAGAAGCTGCTAATAGTAGATGCAACAGTAATGTCTTGCGACTTTTTAAAGCAGTCGAAGACCCGTCGGATAGGATATGAGAGAGAGGTTCGTTGAGTTGAAGCGACATATTGAGAGTTATTAGACCACCATGGCGTGTCTATTACCTCTGCTCCCCCTCCGACCCGACCTCAACCTAATATGGTCATGAGCCTTCCTCCAGCCAAGCCCTGCACCCAAACAAATTACTTTGGAGAACGAACTTGAACCCTCGCCCCGGCTTAACTGTACTCTACAGCCGTTATTTTCACACTCGGCAGCTGTGCCGACTTGAAAAGGTCTGGAATCGGGGCGTTGTCCAGGGCTAAGGGTCACGGGTTCTAGTCTCCTCGTCGCCTCAACTTGTCTTCAACGTAGCTGGCACTTACTGTAAATAATAATCCAACCTCCCTGGACGGTGGCGGAAAACTCAACTTGAGATAATGTCAGGAGACTGAAGCCTGAATCTATGGATTAAAGGGATTAGGTCCCATCTGTTGTAACGATTGTTGTCCCGTCTGTCAAATCCACGGTCAAGGGGTGACAACCCTGTCATTAAGGCCAATTACGGCTTCTCAACAACTCCAACAAGAACCCAAAGGCTTATTAAAAGACACACACACACACACACACACACACACACACACACACACACACACACACACACACACACACACACACACAGAAGGTCTTGTCTTTCATTGATATGAAGACGACAAATGTTACAATTTGAAAGTAGAAAACTAAAATATTAAGCTTCCAAACTGGACGTTCTTTTTTTCTTAAACTCTGTTGTTGTCTCTGTCAACTTCAATCGATGTTAACGTAATGGCTAATGACTATAGCAGTGGTATCTAAAGCAGTACAACTATGTTCATTTCTCCGATTGAGTTTAATAGGTGTATTTCCAAAGGGAAGACCTGTTTAAGAGACGTGTATAAATAACTTGATGATCAACACGAAAGGAAATCCTTTTCCTGGTACAACAAAGTGATGATATCAAGTCTACATCGTGCTTTAAATACGCTTAGCGCTCAACCCACTCAACGGCAAAAAAGGCGGGAAAATCAACGGATAACACAGTTCAAACTTCACCCGTAAAGAACAGTTCACTGCGTCATCTACACAATACACATACTTTTCAAACATAAGTATAAAAAAGTCAACTTTACCGTTACTTCTCTCTATATATAATCATTCTACATAAACCGTAGTTAAAACCAACATGGTGGTATATGAATATACGTATAAATTGATATGTTGACTGATCTTATACTTCCATTTATTTTTGTGTGTTTTGTTATGGTAGAAGACTTTGTACGAAGTACTTTTGACGTCTTGATTAAGTATTCTGTACATCTTGAGTCTAATTCTTAAAATCATTTTAGATTCACAACTCTTTTTTTCATTCAAAGGATGATTCCAGATCCAGACAATACGTTATGTACGTACTGTGGAAGTATGTTTGATATGATTACGCTAGGAATGACGTCATCAGATGTCGCCGACGTAACAAACACTTCAAACTTTGTTAAAGGCAAAAGATAATGAAAGACAAAGAATGCGTCTTTCAGTTGTAGCAATACCCTCAACAAAGTTGTGTTTTAGGCTATGTTTTATCATATAGTGTAGGTGGCCTGTGTGTGGGGCTGTGTGTGGGTAAGTGGTTGTTATGTGGGTCAGTGGGTGGGTTGGTTTATGTGGGGTTGTGGGTTGGTTTGTTGGTTAGTTTGTGCGTGAGTTGTGTGTGAATTTGTGTGCGAATTTGTGTGCGTGTGGGTTTGTGTATGTGTGCGTGTGTGTCTATATATTTATTTATGTGTGTGTGTGTGTGTGTGTGTGGGTGTGTGTGTGTGTGTGTGTGTGTATGTGTGCAGTGAATAGTATAACTCGAGAAGTCGTGGTTTCATTTTTACTTAACTTCCGTTTTACTTTTACAACATTGCAACATTCCTAATTTCCGACGTGTATGGTCAGAGGATATCATGATGACCACCGTGAGAAAATAGGCATGATGACCAGTCATGGAACTGACCACTGACAGACTGCCATAAGTGGTCTGAAGCGCAAACTAAGGGAATGAATAAAGAAGTAACTAAAACTATCCGTATTTTTCGAATTTTTGTGTGGGTCATTTGGGCTTTTTGTCACCTACTCCGACATACAAAACAGCTACACCCCCCCCCCAACAAACACAGACCCCCCCCCCCCACACACACACTACAAACAAACACACACTCGTATTGCCATATATCAATAAGGAATGTGTCAGGTAACACTTTTAGTCTGACATTGAATTCGAAAAAATAGGAAAGCCACAAAACAAAACAAAACAAAGGTAAACATCACAAATCAACAATCTTTTTCAGGGACGTATTAGATATGATATAATTATACATACATGTAAACGATTTGTAAACGATGTATACCAATCGATTTGCTTTCTACTATAGGAGAGGTTTTATAAAGTCTACAAAATACTACCTACATTGTCCTAAACCAGTCCAGCTTGTGTGTAAAAGAGTTATAGATGTATGAAAGGGTTTCCAAATACCTTTAATTCTTTCCGGACTAACTTGTAATGAGAAGCATATTCACCTACACGCGTTAGCCGGACAATACAAGGGACAAGGCGGGGAGTCTATGAAAAGCATGTGATAGCTCTGGCCATACGCCAACAGGAAACACCGGGAATGGATCAACTAACTTCCTCTTTTCTTTCTTTCTTTCTTTCTTTCTTTCTTTCTGAAAAGACTAGGAAACATCATCGTTATACATTTTTGTCGAGATGCTCAGTTCGACGTAACAACAATATAAACAACAGTACAGAGCGGTTCTAAATCATTCTACTGAAATAAGGAACACGCTGAATTTTGAAAAGGGTATAAAAACTTTGAAGACAGAAAGTTTCCAGCAAATGTTAAAAGTTTATCTCAATTCATATGCAGCAAATTGATCAAGTGCGGTTAGTTATTTGTAACGCCAGAGGGTGTGACAAAACCTTTTTTCCAAATATTAAAGTGAAGAAGGATATTTGGTGAGGTCTCTAAGAACCACTTAAACAGCGGCGGACGTCTAAACAAATACCAAAGGTCACCGTGGCGTTGTTTTGGCTGTACTGACGTCATGACTCAAATGTTCCGAGAAAAAAGGAAGGTCACTCGTGATGTTCGTAGAAAAGTCATCAGTTGAAGTGCATGATATGTCTGTCCATTGTATCTGTGATTACTGTTTTCTTTGGCAGTCAATGCATGAAAATCTTAAGACCAAAAAATAACGGTTCCATTTGTCTTGGACATGTAGAACCTTTCTTCGTTGCTGTGGTCCAATCCGTGATGGTAGAATTTGACATCAGCCATTCAAAAAAGATCCAATGTTTACAGAAATGTTGACCAAAATATTGAATTCAGATTATCACAAAAAATTGCCGCTTGCTCTCTTAAAGTTATTTTCCTAACTTTCCAGGTACTTTTCATCTTCTGGTATTACAAGCATCGAATAGCTTGTGTCATAACTTCTCTTTAAGCTGATGATCTAAACTGAAACGTTTGACCATTTAACAAAACTTATCCAGTTGCTTTTCTACGATCGGAAAATCGCGACAGTTATGAGGAACTACATGAATGTGCTTCCAGTTTTGTAAACAATAGACGGACTAAACTTTTGACCCGGCTCAAGCTAGCCCTTCTTCAAAACATTTCCTGTCACGATTTCTTACAGTGTGTTGAGGTAATCTCCAACCTAGGAAGTATTCCATGACATTTCCAAGAAAACGCTTTGACTTCTGTTCTTGCGTGGGTTTACGAAGTGCTTTGGTCAGGAAAAGCGTCGAAGCGAAGTGCCGCTCGCCTCCCCTTGACTGACCGTAAGCAGAGGAAGTGTCTCATACTGTGTTTATTCAGCTAGCATGACTCACTCGCTAGCCGTTTGACTTGACATCTGAACTTGTTCTCTTGTGTCAGTCTTACACACTCCAAGGAGGGAAAAAGATCTAAAAGAATGATCTCTATCTCGGGTACATGTACCGAAACTTTTTCTCACGTGGTGTTTGTGAATTTACGACATGGTCTTCGACGTAATCTACGTTTTGTACGAATAAGTCTGCGAGTCAAAAAAACGCACGCCCCCAAAATCCTGTAACGTTTTGCCAGAGTTCAAGGTAGTCATTTGAAGCCGCCCTAGCCGCCTCTCTCTCTCCAACCCTTTGTGCTCGTAGACCGGTGGCGACTGAATGGTAATGGTCTCCACAGGTATTCATCAAAGATCTTGCCGGCGGCCATGCAAAGTTAGGACAGAAAGGTTGTATAGGACAGACGTGTATGTGTGCTTGATATACATTCCTGGGGGCTGAGGTCCCCGCTTCTATATCACCTATATCTACAGATCTCTGCTTCACAGTATTCCGGATATCCGCTTTGCGACGGCGGACTTTAGATAGGAGAAAACTTTCTTTTTTTCTCGGTGAACTTGACGGCTGGGGTTTTTGCCTTCAGGAAAGGCGGATAGGGTTTCACAATGGCAGTGGCCCTCGCTGTCGGTCCCCATACAGGGGTTTGATATCACCGTGCGCAGATGGCAGAGTGACCGCTGGGTCACCTGCTACGTGCTTCTATTCGGTGATGGCCCCCACTGCCCCTGCTAGCAGCCCCGGTCACAGCCACCATTATCCATTGTTATCACCTAAGCACGTTCAAAATTTGACCAAAACAAGATTTCTCCCAGACCTCATCTCTTAGGGTGGAATTGCATCAGCAAAGGTCTTGGTCGTTAAGAACTCACAACCTTCGTTAGCGCGGTCTCAAGGGGTCGCGAACCCTTCTCAACCAACCGTTCACAAAACGTGACATTTGTGGAGAGACATTTTCCCCCACTTCAACCTTTGCTTATTATTCCCCGACCAGGCATTACAAAACAACACCTCTCTCATTCCAATCTTGGTATCAATGTCTAACGCCAAAGCCTTCTCTTTTTTTAAAACGAAAGTCATTTGACCATCGTTTACGTTCGTCAGAGTTTTTCTCATTTCACCCAGGTATGTTTATTTCGGTTTAGTAATAATAAATCGTGTGGTAAGTGCGGCAATGAAGTCCACTAGCTATCCCTCATGTTTTGGGATGAAGCTGGCGGGCGATCTCCGAGTCCGGTTTGGGTTAAAGGTGCGGGGGAATCGCGTGATTTACGGGCGCCAGGTCGGGGAAGAAGGACTCTTGGGTCAAGGCAAGTAGTAAAGATACCCGACATTTGGAAATTTCCCAAGTGACAAGGAAAAAAAGGGAAAAGAAAGGGGAGGCATCGTTGGGGAGTTCCCAACCTGATCGGGAGGCGCGGCCTGCCCAACCCCGCTAATCACAAGTACTGTTCTCCTTTTACAAGGAAAGACATTGCCACACTAATTAATCAGCATTAAGGAGAATTGGTTTAAAATATGTAATATCTGTAATGATTTATGTCCACGGTATGCGAACGTAAGCGTCGTGGCTGAATGCTCGGCTGCGTGCGCAAAATGAAACGACGTTGTTTAGCGTCCCCTCAGTATGCCTGCAGCGGCCGGTGCCTCACGCAAATGCACCTGCCCATTAAAAACGCTCGAATGGACAGTGTCAACCCTGGCATCCGAGACATCTTCATCTCTTCATGTAAATTATGGCCAGATTTTGGCCTCTGTGACAGTACACTCTCCGATTCCCGGCTTGCAATGGGGAGATAGGGGGAAGAGTGATGATATTTCCGCTATCTGTGAGAGGGTACCTTGTGAAGGGACGGGAATGATAAAATTATGTCATTGTGGAGAGTTGTGCCTGGGGGATTTCTTAGGAGAGTGCGCGACAATTTTGAGCACAATTTCCCGACGTGTCCCTCAAGTGCCTTTTTTTCTGCTCGCGAGAGGGGGACATTTGGATGAAAATTGTCGCGCTTGGTGCGACACGACGGCACGTATTGGCGACTGTCCCTTGGGGGAAGGACTGTCACTTTGTCATGTATACACTACAAGACGTGGAAGGAAAGGGGTACCCCTTACGTTTGTCAGCGTCAGGTGGGTTTAGCCACCTGCTGAGCTGCGTCGTTACGTATGCAGCGCGACTGTCGCGCCGTGCCACCTTTAGACGCAGCGCCACTGTCGCACTGTCATTCCCCCTGTTTTGTATGCATGGCGACCGTCGCGTTGTCACCTCCGCTACCACCTCTACCCCTGAGGCTTTGTCACCATTCATCTCATCCACCTGCAATTTTATGTTCAAATATATTTTTGACAAGAAGGTGATGCTTGGAAGCAGTCAAGGAGAGATTATAAATGTCAGCAACAGCAGTCATGTGCGAAGATCATTAAAATCAATTACTCTTGGACACAAGCAATGTATATACATATACACGGCGGGACTAGAGCGTTGCTATGTGTATGTTTTATTACGTAGTTTGTATAAGCGCGGTAAAAAATGTAGCCCGAATAAACATGGCCTCCGCCCCGCCAACCCAGGTCGCGCGACCCACCCCCGTGTGTATGGCTGCCATTTCCGCGCGTTCGGGAAGATGGCGGTGATTGACAGGCCATTTGCACGACACGGGGACACGGCCAGAGAAAAATATTCCCCACTGAAATCACAGGGGGACAGGTGCGCACGGTCATACGGTCACGTGTGTCGGCCGAGCTGCGGAGAGAGCCGGGCTCCGGTCCACTCATTAGGCGCCACTGTCATCCGGCGATAATACCGGCATTCAGAGCCTCCGAGCGTGACTCGTGCACATTATTGTCGTGAAAGGGGGACGGAGCGAGCCGGATTAGATCCACTTTTTTACAACCCCGGGACAGACGACACCAGAGCCATTCTCTCTCTCTCAGCCAACGAATTCCCGCCAAAAAAGCGAAAGTGAAGTGCGTCCCAGCGCGCCTTGGATACGCCGGCTCCCGCGGAATCGATGCCGAAATATAAATTTTAATCCAATTACGTTGCTTGGCGCGAATGGAAGAAAAGTAAAATCCATTCATCACCGACGCGCCAATGTTGAGTAATTAGCCGCGTGGAGTATTTAAAAAAAAAGGGAACCGTTGAACTAGAACTTGAGGGAAGACCGTGAAGCATCACGGGTCGAGGTCGCTCCCACAATTCCTCCTGGCCGCCATCTTTATATTTTTCAATTATGGACATGTTGGGTCTTTGTTCATAATATCTGTAAGTTATATCCATCTAACCCCCAAGCCCCAGTCGCAGCTATGTCTCGTCGAAAGCAGGACAACCCGCAGCCTCGGAAGAGACTACTTGAACGTGAGTTTGGTTCCGTTGTTAGTGGGGGGCGGCGAGTGGAAGTTGGAGTGCGGGTGTGTATGTTGGGTTGTGCGGAGAGTGTGTGGACAGGGCCCCACGACAGTTGGTCAAGTGGTATGGTAGTGGGCATGATGGCGTGTCGCCTATTGAGACAGTGTTGACGTGCAGCCCGCCCGTGCTACAGCACACCTTGTCCGGCCTGTCACCCCTTGGACTTGCTTTCTCTCCCCACCACTGGGGGCACCCTTAACACAGCTCCTCCCCCTTAAGAGTGCAGGACCCCTGAAAGTGAAATTTCTCTTGTTTTGGTCCCTTTTTTCTCTGGTGATAAAGGGGTTTGTAGCAGCCCGTGATCTTTTACCCCTGAGGGCATTCCAAACAGTCCTGGACTTGATTCTGAGATCCGGGCACGTTCGCGCCCACTTTGCCAGTACAATGTGTGTCGCCCCAGTGTGTGTATATCCTAGAAACAGTACAATAGTCTTCAAAATTGTATAACTATCCCTTGCTGTGTACACAACGGGGTCAGTGGCCCTGACGTCCTTTCTGAAACAGAAGACGTAGTTCAATTAGATTGAGTGGCGAGGATATACAGGCCATTGTGCACCTCACGCCATCTTGAATTGTGCATGGGCGCTGTCCACTCGGAAATTTTGAGAATTTTTGTCCTATTTTGTCCTTTTGTTCTCTGCGGGACAATGTTGACTCCAAGGTTAAGGCTATGTATTCTTATGTGACCCGCCAGGTTCAGACGGAGTTATTTGAACCTTTTCAGACGGCGGGCACTAATTTTTGTTGTTTTTTCTGGCGTGGCGCGGGTGGCGTAGCCAGGCGCTCACCTTTGTTGGACACTGCCGCCGCATTGCGGAGCACGGGTTGCGCCGAAATCTTCGAGAAGCGGTTTAGAGATTTTTGGAACTAAGAACAGCAGTGTGGTTTTAGAATAGTTGGCAGTCAGGTTTTAATTTTCCGTCTGAGTCTTGACCTTCGTGGCTGCCTTTCAAGAAGGGAAAATGGCCTTTCAGCCGCTTGCGCTGCCATTGTGGACGGAACATCACTGTGGCTGCACTGGACATGAGCGGGATTCCGGGGTGCATCTTGACACTTTTTCGGTTTAAAAAAAAAGAAAAAGAAAATCCTCATCCACAACTCGGTGTAGACTTAAAATCCAGCAAAAATCGAATCAAGAGTTTCGCCGGACTGGACCGCCACGCAGGTGCAGCGGTCATGTTTCGCGAGAAATCTGCGTCACGTACGGTTTCTTCTACTCCCGGTGCTAAAAACGGAACGAAAGAAATTGTCTAGCCACTGACGTTTTTTAGCCTCGCCATTTTGGCTGCCTCATTTGTACTGAGTTTTGCTTCTAAGGAGGCGCTCGCAGTATACCAAAGGTCAACGATGGCGGCTCGGAACGTGGCTGACACACTGGGATAAGAATCAGAATGTTACATTTCAAAGGTAAACAAGCAAAATAGCAGAAAGGAATTGAAAATGAGCGCTGACAATAACAAATGGAGAAAAGTGTCCAGGATTTGACCTTGCTGTGACAAGGTCAAGCTTGAATTCTGCAGGCTTCAGTAGTACGTGACCTGCAGTCTTACTAGTTGGCCTGGAATTAATCCCGACCTTGGGGTAGGGCCGCAAACAAAGGGATGGGCCTTTACAGACGGACAAAACCCGGGCTATTTTCAACCCCTTTACAGTGTACAGGTGTGGTCTAAGTCAAGATGTAGGTCGCAGATAGTTTCCAAAACTAGTACAGGTAAAAGTGCTTTCTTGGAGTACCTTTAAACTACCTTATATATTATGTACACACAGCCAAACACACACAAGAAAGCTGTAGAGTGGCATATTTTTGGTGTACACCTTACGTTCCGTTCGGCGCCATGTTGACTTTCTGGACATAAGTCTGGCCAGTTTGTTGTGACTGCGTGTGTGTAGATGTGGAGTCAGGTCTCCCTCAGGCTTGGCAGTAACCATAGCGCCCCAAATCCAAGGCTAGGGTCCTTCAGTTTCTGGTAACCTTTTGATAAGAGGGCGTTATTGTGCTTATATGTGGGGTTGCTTTGCCAATGTAATTATGTCTAGATTATTTTGTGTACGACACTGGTGCCCAGAAGGTCAGACAGACATATATAATGTGAGAAGGTGTCTGTCACTTTGTCCTGAGGCTAAGAACAAAGAAGCACGTAGACGACCACTACCCTTTGTAAAGAGCACCTGTGATAATGGAAGATATGTCAAAGGGGGCCGCCGCACCTTGGCGACGGTGCAAGGGAGCTGTCCGAACCGTAGTGGGCGCGGGCGGCGCGGCCGTGCGGGCGCAGTCGTGGGCCGGCCGCCCGTGGTTGTTGATGGGACACAAATGTCTGGGTAAGAAATGCTCTCCTGGTGACCCCTCATACCGAAGCGCAACTCTGTCCGAGTCATGTGTCTGAAAACGCGGCTCGGACCGGCGGGAAGGAAAGCCGCGGGTCCGAGGAGCTACGTGACTCAGCTATATAAGGGCCGCTGGGCCCGGTCCCTGCCCTTGCACTTGAGACAAACACGTATTTCTGCAGCTTGCATGCATTCTCAGGTTTCGCCCCAAGTTCACCCTGGCTGAAGCTGGCGTGGGCGAACCTCCATCACGTACCCAAACACTGCACACCACTCCGGATGTGACATGTCCAGTCTGCCGCTCCTGCCGGCCCGGCCGGCCAGCGCGGCCAGCGGGTATTGGACAGGGGGGCCAGGCCGGTGTCTGGTGGCTGCAAAGGTCAGCCCTGTGGGCGTTCCTTAGTCTAAATTGAGACAGAACAATGCCAAGAATGTGGTTCAGGTTCAATGCCAGGAGGGGCCTGTATTTTGTTGAAGACTAAACTGGGTGCCACTCAAAAGACACCAGGCACCTTTGTGGCCTCTCTCATTCTTCCCGAGGTGGGATGCACAAAGCCTCGGTGGGGGTTGAAAAGACATAATGGTGCCAGGGGTTTCCTTAGACCAGGGTGGTGAAGTTGAAAGCCTCAAAACACAGGGCTGACCATGCAAAAGGGGGTCATGGGAAAAGACAAGGGTGTTGAACTTGTCATCTGATAGACCATTCTTATGGTCCATTTCAAAGCCAATGGTAAGCCACCCTTGTGCAGTCCACATTGTTTACAGCGGCAACAGCCTCGGCAACCAAAAACCCCCGGCACTCTTAGCCAGGCTTTGCACAGGAGGGTAAATGGAAGTAAAGTGGTTTATGTGAAGCATGTCTAGCTGGAAAAGCCAGGTGTGCTGGCAGAATTATTCAGGCCCTCGTGCCGTAATGAGAGAACCGGGCGATTAGATTGGTTGCTGACCCCGCTGGCGCAAAAGAGACAGAGACGCCATCCCCTTGTGTAAACATGCCAGGGTCAAAGCCTGGCTGAAGACATGTTTACAGGATGTGGAGTGAGACCTTCAATCTATATGGCCAGGCACGGGCTGTGCTTTTGTTTCCTGATAATGGGCTCTAAGACCACCTGCCCCAGTGCTGATTGGAGTAGGTAATTTCATTTGTGTGGAAGATGGACAGTCCTTGCCCACCTTACACAAAAGGACAGGTGTGAGAGGATCATCCTTTGTCTGACCACTAATTCAAGGCCATTGCTTCCCTCTGGCTGAAATTGGGAAATTCAAGAGAAAAAAGGAGAAATTTTGCTGATTTTTTCAGTATGGTCAGTATGGAGGTCAAAAACACAGAATCTAACAAAACACGGCCAAGAAAATATCTATTGATTAGAACGAGGTTTGTTATTAGTAGGGTTGTCCAGATATCACATCCTTAGGAAGTCTGACGTACCAAATTGGAGGTGACAACAAGGATTATGCCATTGTCTCTACACAGAGAGATCCCTCGCTATGACCGGTCATAGATGGCTGAATTCGCTCGGAAGCAGAACAGCAATATGGATCTCATGAATGTCCCTGAATTGTAATGGCGGCGTTGCGCACACAGACCAAGTGCGCATTGTCTAGATGCCTTTCTTCTTGGATTCAACATTGGTCCTGACCCTGGCCTTGGCTTTTGCACCCCTTCACCAGTTGAAAGAAGTCCCTTTGAATTTAGTGAGAAAAGGTATAAGCTAGAGTGACTTTGGCGGTAATGTTTGCTTTTGGATGTGGCGAACGTGGCTTGAATAGTGGCACGGGCGCTGATCCCGTAATGGCGGACAGAGGCACCCAGGGTGATGCTCCACCACACGGTGTCCACACTCTCTCTTTCCCCCAGTTTTTAGCCCAAATATCAGGGAGTGCCTGCTGTTTGGAAAAGTTTGCAGAACTTTTGTCTACTTTGAGGTAAAAGTTTGAGAGGAAAGTTGGGTCATGAGAAACAGATTAGAGGAATGCAGAGCTACAGTGGTTATGTCCAGGTTGGTGAAGATGTTTTCTTATGGAAATGGCATGGCGGCACACGCCAGCGTATACTCCGGCAAATCGCGTGGGATGTGGACACTGTACCCGCGCCAGATTTTGCGGTTTGCCGCCGTAGTTCGGAATGTTGGACTTTTTATTATTATTTCTTTTCCTAGAGAACAAAAGGAAGGAAAATTTGAGAAATCACCACAGGTCAAAATCATAATAAAGCCGGTAAATCCTTTTGTATGCCCGCATGTGCTAACTAATTTACAGAATGGAAGGGCCTATTGTCTACCTCTTACATAATACAAAGGAGTTCCTACAATTTAATTGGTCGCTGATACTCTACGTGTGTAGCTGACGGAACTGTGCATTCCGAGAGAGGTGGCTAGGACCAGGATGATGGAATGAGATGAATGTGTTGTTGGGAAGTGGGAACGTACGGAATACGTGTGATGGGTAATAATGACGTGCCAGCGTCAGTAGCGTGGCAATGGCGGCATCGCGTTCCCGGCTCACCATGCTTTGTATGTACACAAATCTTGCGTTGTTCGTTGTTCGCCTTTTCTTTTGGCTTCGGCGTGTGTCCCGAACTTTCCGTCGGAAGGGTGGTTTGAAGAAACCTGACGGAGAGTGAAGGAGCACACCTTGACTTAACAAAGACCCAAATCTGCCGTTTTTTTGTTCTTACGTGTAAGCGCTCCGCAGGAATGGCGGCACCTGGCCCAGCATGCTGTAATGTGCCACATCTCCTGCCATTTCTATACAGGAATTTTTTCCGTTGTTAAGATGGCGCCACACGCCTTCCTGTTCCGCTGAATGTGTCGGATGTCTTGAATCAATCTTAAGACATGGGTACTTGCTTAAGACGTCTTATTTCTTGTGTAGCTCTGTGAGACGTATTTCTTATTTCCAGTGTAAAGTCTAAATGCGAAGAGTGAGTGCGGAGAGCGTGAGAGTTTTTTTTTTTGCGGGGGATGCGGACGTTCCTTATTCTAACGGAATGGCGTTTTCTTCTCGTTTTTTTCCTGCAGCCCAACCAGACCACGACTTGCTGACTTGCGGGGAATGCCAGACCGACTTCCCACTTTCGGACATTCTTCTTTTCATCGAGCACAAGAAACACTGCATGACTCCGACAGATGGCCACCTGGAGGAACGGTTAGACCTGGATCGCTCACGCAATGCTACGGAAAAACGGCGTGCCCCAACACCCATCAGCGTGGGCATCCAGGTCGGACCGAGCGAAGACCAACCAACGCCCGAACAGAAAGCACCAGGGGGACACAAAACAGGTGACTAAAAAAAGGATACATCTTACTTCGCGTACGCCGTGAAACGATTACTCCTCCACTTCTCTGTTATATTTATCTATATACGGGATAATGATATTGCTTGCTTAGTCAGAACAAATTCTGTTTAATCGTAATATAATTTCTTTAGTCACTTTTGGGACTAATTGCACTTGTACTTGAAGCAAAGCCGGGAAAGTATATGCAGATGCACCCATCTAGTTGAGCGCTTGATAAGATCAGAAGAAACACTCTACCCAATTTTAATTTGTAGCTGTCATGAACTTGGAACTATCTCCACTGGGGTGGCAATATTTTCAAGTTCTTGTTTATCTGTCAGATTAATCTGCTCTTCATTGTGCTCTGGAAGTCATTTATACAGTTGATTTGAATATCAATGCAGGCAACGTACAGCGAGGTCAGGGTTTGCTCGTGCCTGTGCCTTTCAGCGCTTTTGTAGTGCAGCCGCGTGATTGGCTGCCGGGCCCGTCCTCGTCCATTTCTGATCCCGTCCCGTCGCATTGGAGATTCTCGGGTGATAATTTTTTCGGGATTTTTAGTCCACATTTATTAAGAGTGAAATGCCAAAGTGGCCATTTCTCTGAATATCAAATGACAACCCATCTTTGAGAAGGACTGCACTTGCAGGTGCTTTGCCAGCCTTAATGCCCATTTTCAGGCGAGCAATTTTCTTTGCAATTTCGTAGTGCTGAAGGCCAGCCCGCTGTCTGAATTTGTAAATAGAAGTTCGGGCAATAACCATGAAATTGGAGCATACGGCTAACTCCTCAGAACGAAGAGCCGTTTGCGCTGTGGAAAAAGATGTGCTGAAGAAACAATTTTTTCCCTTGTCCCCCCCCCCCCCCCCTCCCCCCAATGCATCAGAGACTCAGAGTAATAAAAGTCTTGATGATGTAATAATTACATGACAAAATGTAAGAAGAAATTTTCACATTATTCCTGGAGTTATTTGATTTTACTTCCCCCGGTAGCCTTCGATTTATTTGTGACTAGGTGATTTCGGGAACAAAATGATGATTCCCTTGTCTGTGATATTGTGCAGGAAGAACCGCGAACATTAAATGGAATGGATGAAAAAGGGGGGGTTCCTGTATTGTGAGGGTGAAGAGGGATTGAGGGCAGGTGGTTTGTGCTTTCTTTGAATTAATGGTGTGTCTCAGTGAGCAAACAGTGCGGCGAGAGCTGTGTTTGTCCGAGCTTTTAGGTGGGTAGGTTCGCCCGCACATATCTTGCCGCGCTGTCCCCGCAGCTGGCGTTTGTTTCCCCGCCGAAATTTCGCCCCTGCTGACCAAGGGTGTCTGTGAGGGGGACTGCGACCTCCCGTGCTTTGATCTCCCAGGCATAGTTGTAGTGGGGGGTGACTCTAGAACTGACCTTGGACGTGATGTAATTACGTGACTGTTTGTGAAGTTCAAGTTCTGGCTGGGACCCTTTGTTTGCCCATAGGTCTGTGTCTGTCAGTGGCTTGAACAGCCTGCTTGTTTTGCAGGTGTCAAGTTTGGACATGATGACCCGGGAAGCCTGGCCTGGCTTTGTTTTGCTTGCCTTGAGTCCTGCTACCTCCCGGTAGTTTGGAGAAGTTTGGAAAGTTTCTGAAACTTCCCAACGGTGTGTGTGTCTGTGTTTGGGCTGGCCCCGAGCTGCCCCGGCATAGACTCACGTCCGCCCTGTCCACTCTGAACCTTGTTCGGATTTTGCGGGTGGGGGATGTCTGTGGCACTTGCTGATTAGCATGCGGGGCACGTCAGTAGAGGTCGTTGCCATGCCGACCAAGGTCAAACCACCCTTTTGCTGGGCTTTCAAGTATGTTAGTCATTAATGGCCACTGCTCTGAAAGGAGTCACAGGTCACAAATAAGGTTGCCTGGTGCAGGCACCCAGGCTGCTTGATTAATTAATCCAGCTCACCCTGAGACAGACAATCTGGCCAGTTTGTTCCCCATTGTAGCCAAAATTCCTCCATCTCAGGAACGCGTCCTGACACAAACGAGACAGACCAGGCACCTTGTACTCTGCCCGTGGCCACTCGGGTATCAGGGTAGGGCAGTAAGGGTTGGGCTTCCTGTTGAGCTGCCCTACCGATGGCAGCGGGGTAGGGACATCCTTTTGTCATCATTGTCAGACCCAATTTCCTTCTCGGACTTGCAAGTGGCTGGCAAGAAATATGGGGGGGAGTGGTGGTAAAGAGATTATCATCTGCCAAGTCACCAATGCCTCGTATGTCACCATCAAGTTAATAAAACTGTTAGCATCAATTAATGTACTGTGGAGACAACAAAAAAGGGCTATTAAATGTAGGTAAGGTGGGGAGATTTATATTTAAAGCCTGGTTCCCGTCAAGGTGCACCTGACAGTGATGTGTAAGGTGCTGTGCCCACCTACAGGGAAGTGGTCCGCACTGTCAAGTATACGCCACACGTTGGGCTATACGACAGTGACAAGTGCGCTTCCCCGGTACAGCAGTACAACACGTTTGGCGGTAGCGCCGACTGCGGTTTCGAGTTACGCCGTGAAAGACGTGTGATAAGTTTGCGTCCCTCTCTCGTATCCGCCGTCAATCAACGGTCTCCGGTCGCGAGGCTCGCTCCCTACCAAAAGTTACCGCCATCTTGTAATAGTGTAGTTTACGGTTTTACAGGCTTACGTGAATGTTAATTGTGAAATTTATTATAAGAGGAATAATTCTAAAAGTCACATTAAGCTTATTGTGAGATCTATCAAAGGAAGGGCGGTTTGGCATTATTATTGTGTTAGGTCCTCAGAGAGATCTTTGTCATTTGAAAATGTTAGCAGTGCCAGCTCAAGTTCAACGTTATACCATGATAAACAGTACCTTTGCGGTTGGGGGAGACGCGGCTTTTTACAGTGTTAATTTTCATTCCATTCAAATGACAAGATTTACGACGCGTTCTCCTGCTCATTAGTCTAATTTTTTAATTGCAACCCGAGATTTGCCGAAGTGTTTAAAAATGAAGTGAGGTGTTGTCTATGTGGGAGGTAATAAATTATTATAATTATTTTGTCAGCGTTCGTCAGGCTCCGCTCGGTGCCGTATTTGGAGTGGAGAGGGACCATTAAACGTCGGACCACTCTGTTTTCATCTGCCAGATTCAATGAAGTGGACCATAAAGCCATTACCGGTGACTCCAATTCCTGCTGGTTTAATAAAGTTTCATCTGCTGAAGAAGCTGTGAAATAGGCAGGTGCTAACATTTCCTGACTTTTGCCATGTATCATGGAAATGTATCGGCACCCCAAAATTGGCTGGCGGGATTGGGAAATAATTGGGTGATATGAAGGGAGCCCCACTGTCCAGGGGCTTTTGTCGGGGAGACGGATCCGACGCGACACCTGCAATTCGGGATCATTCAGCGGGGAAATGCTGAGTATTGACCCCTTCCTTCCAGCTGAATATCAGTAATTACCTGGAGGAAGGCTGGCTAGCTTGTGGTGTTGAGTAGCTGACCCATGTCATTGATCCTACTTCAGTATTGATCCTCCCAGCCTGGTTGTATTCCAAGCAGTAGGTCTGGAGACCCCTGCTCCTCTAGCCTGGCCACCTATCGAGCGCAGCGGGAGACCTAAGGGGGGCTCAACCGGAATGCAATCAGAAGCCTCCCAGCAGATGGAAGGACACAGCAGTATTGAACTTGGCTTTGTAGTGGCCACATCGACCCCGGCTTTGTCCACCAAGGCCCCTTCTGTTTCCTGGCAGAAGTAGATCTGCCTTTGACATTTTCTGAACTTGTCATGTTGGCATTTGGTGGCTAAAAGCATGGGCTGTCTCAGCCTTGTGGGAAATGCAAAGTGCTTCGGGGACCGAGAGCCCAGGAAAGTCCCTCCAAATGTCATGTAGTGGGATAGATTAAAACCACCATCTCACGATGTGGGCCTGAGATGAGTTGGTAGTGGGGCTTAAGGTGAGAGGGAGGATTGTGTCCCCGCCATTAGCCACGGCTATTGAATACAGGTTTGTTTGCAGGCAGCGGGCCATAAAGGGGGTAGCAGAAAATGTATGGCATGGAGCAAGGCCCCTTTGTTTTCATGTTGGCGCCACGGTCATGGTCACGGATGTGGCAGGAGGGCAGATGATTTTCCCAACCCTTCTGTGAAACATACACAAAAGATTGCCCATAAAACCTCACACAAGATAACAGGGAATAAAGCATGATTTGCGGCGAAGGTGTTGCGGCGAAGATGACTTTTTTGGGGGAAAGTCAGACCGCGATATGCTAAACAGGAGGACGGGGGTATCGTGTTACACGGGAATGGACGAGGATATGATAGTCGCCTGTCAGCCGCTATTAGTCATCCCCTCCTCATAGTTTCAGGGGTTTTTGTCACTGCCCGGCAAAGTGTCACTCTGTCAAGTTTGAACCTGGGTCCCTGGCCATCCCAGCAGTCCCTTTCAGTCAGTGATCCATGCGCTGTCACTGCCTGGTGCAAAAGGTCACGCTCAGTATTCAGGCCGCATACGACTGACGAAGAAGTGACAAAGATTAGACGTTCCCCAGAAATCAAGATGCAGGCAATGAAATTTAGACTCTTGCCGCACATCTATGAATTTTCCGGTTCATTTAAGCTGCAAATCTATCCTCGCTTTCCCTTTTGACCATGGGACATGAGTTGTGTATCTGAGGGGTGCGTATGTATGTATGGATGGTTGTTGGTGAAGAGTTGAAGAGTTTGAGTGCACTGAAGTAATTGTGTCTTTCTTTTTCTTTTTTTGCTACAGAATCATCAGAACCGAAGACCTACATCTGTACAACATGCAAGCAGCTGTTCACAAGTGCCTGGTTCTTGCTCCAACATGCCCAGAACATGCACGGGATGCGTATCTACCTGGACGCATCGACCGGCTCCAGCCCAAGCCTCTTGCCACCCAGCGTAACGCCGGTGAGTTCCAGTCCTCTTCCTGTCAGCTCCAGCAATACAATCACTATCGGCACCGGGCAGCCAGCACAGCGTATTCCGCTCACGCCGCCGACCAACAGCCCGTTTGCCATGATCAGAAGCCCCTTCCAACAGCGGGAGCCTCTGGCTGAAGAAGTACTTCGGAGCCCACACGCACAAATCCGCAGCCCCATGATGGGGGACCAGGGGGGTCCGGAAGACAAAATGAGGGGTCACCATCCGCACCACCCTCATATGATATTCCCCGGGATCCCTCCCGACAGGTTGGAATGGGAGAGAATGAAAATGGAGGGTAGGATGCCGGGGCTACCGGAGGCCTTCCCTCGGCTCGGGGGACCGTTGGGGTTCGCCGAACAGTTTGGGCACCATCTACAGTTTGGGCTGGATCCGACACAGGCAGACATGGGCCTCCCGACGTACTCCCAGAAGCTGCGCCAGCTGGCTGGAACCCAGCAGCAAGGGGCAGGGGGTGGATCAGGGGGAGGGGGGAGCCCCCCTTCCTCCCCCAAGAGAAAAGGGGGCGGGTTCATGAGGTACATGCCCTTTCATCCAGGCTTCAAGCCACCATTTATGGGGCCAGGGGGAAACAGTGGGCCGGGAACACCCGGCGGTCCACGCGCTCAGTCACCTTGCAAGCCGAAATCTTGCGAGTTCTGCGGCAAATCCTTCAAGTTCCAGTCCAATTTGGTGGTGCACCGGCGGTCGCACACGGGAGAGAAGCCTTTCAAATGCAACATGTGCGACCACGCATGCACCCAAGCCAGCAAGCTCAAACGCCACATGAAGACCCACGGCAAGGAGGGCTCGGGTGGTCTCAGCAGCCTGGAGGACGACCAATCAAACGCCAGCACCCCAGAACCGGGATCCAGCTCGGGCATGAAGTCTAACATGGGGTCTTTTTTAGGCAATGATCACTGTGACGACTTCATGGCCCCGAACGGCGAAGACGGGGAGAGCAATGCAGAGTCCAGTGAAAGCCACGAGACAGAGGGCCATGAAGGGAGCAACCAATTAAAAAGTGGGGGGCACTCTATGTTGGGAGAGGTCATGGAGGACATTGGTCTGAATGCAATCCATGAATACAATGAAGCATATCAAGCAGCCATGGCAGAGAAGGCTCACCTCAGCCGTAAGCCCCTGGGAGGCGAGCCCATGCCGACAGACGGGCACTCCACTCCCGACGACTGCCCAGAACACGAGGAGGAGGAGAACATGACCAACCACAGCAACGACGTGCCAGAAAACTCTACCAGCCCTCCTCGCGGTCGCCGGGAACCCAACATGGACGTCATCCTGTCACCACTCAAGGAAACTAGCGTCGCTGTCCAGCAGCAAACGAAACGGATCAAACTAGAGCCGGGCCAAGACAGCCCTCACGGCCTGGACATATACTCTCAGTGGCTCGCCGCACATGCTGCCCCTAAAGACATTCTGTTCGGCTCCACGGCCATACCCAGCCCCATGCACGAGAACGGCGGGGCCGACTTTGGTGGCCTGAACCCCCACCACGACTCGGATGGTGGCACCTCCTCCGTCAAGTCGGACACCAGCTCGGTCCAGACGCCCTCCACGCCCAACACTCCGGGACGACCTCCCAAGGAGGGCAAGAGCCGGAAAGACACCTGCGAGTTCTGCGGCAAGCAGTTCAAGAACTGCAGCAACCTGACGGTGCACCGCCGCAGCCACACCGGCGAGAAACCTTACAAGTGTGAGATGTGTAGCTACGCCTGTGCCCAGAGCAGCAAGCTGACACGTCACATGAAGACCCACGGGCGGGCAGGTAAGGAGGTATACAAGTGTGAGATATGCGAAATGCCATTCTCTGTTTACGGTACAATGGAGAAGCACATGAAAAAAGCTCATGGAATAACCACTAGTGGTAGCATGGGCCACGCCATAGGCGGGGGTCATGCTACAAATAGTGCTCATAGCAATAGTACTATCAATCTCGGTCCACAGAGTGAAAATGTGGAGCCAAAATGGCTGGTCAAGAATGAAGATGTGGAGCCATCTAATGGCTCATAAAAAAAGAGATATCTATAAGTTTGTGATATATATGCAACACTACCTATGCTGAAGCTGTTTCATGGTCAAACCATGCAGCAAGCAGAAGATATTAAAAAGAAAAAGATTTTGTATCAAACTATTTATATTCCCTATATGCGTATAATTATGGTTAAAACCACTGTTATATTGTTGTTCAAGTTGTGTATGTTTGCAAAAGTTTATTTGTGCAATATTGATAAAGGTATAATTTGCTTTACTTTTCTACAAGTTGATTTCCTTGTTAGTACAATTTTATACAGTGCGAAAAAAGGCATTGAAAAATTTTTTAAGAGAAGTTGTAAAGAACTGAGAAGACAAAAAGCAAGAAGGGTATAGACCCGGCAAGGCATGAGAGTAAAATCAGGGTTCATCCAAGATGACCAACACTACGAACAGGGAAAATAACTTCACATGGTACGTAGTACTAGTGAACTGAATACTGTCTGTCACCGCGCAGACACTAAATATATGTGTGTGAAAATATCTTGTAGTAAGGTTTCTATTTTGGAAGGGAAATGAGCAGGGTATTTGTCAATTGTGAATATCTGGACTCCAAGTCACAGATGACGTCCTAAATGAAAATTTTATTCATTAAAAGGAACATCCATGTGAAGTTATTTAAAAAAAAGGTGCCCATGCTGAAATCGTGTGGCTGCCGTTTACTGCCGGTGGGTTAGTGGCAATATTTTGCAAGCCCAACAAACCTACCGTACTTGTGCCTTTAAGATGCTGCCATGAGATGGTACTTAAAAGAAAAAAAAGAGAAGTATTTTAGAAATTTCTCATTTTATGAAAAAATTTCCGAAAGGGCAGACTTGACTTGTGTTTGGAACAAATATCCACTGTACCTGAATCAACGTGTATCAATGTAGCAGGTTTTTCCAACGTCATCGTCACATCTCAATGGCTGCAACCGAGAGTCGCTAATATGCTAATGAGGCAAAGTCACCAATAATGTCCGCTTTCCAGCAAGTCGTATGTCCAGCAGGTGACATGACAATCTGTAAACATCAACAACAACAACAACAACAGCCGAAAAAACAACAACAACAACAAAAAGGGGCACCGCATGAGAATGCAAAAAAACAACATCTTTTAAATTCTGGGCACACCAGCTCCGTCAGTAATTACATGGGTCGGAATTACATCATTGAAGGAGGCGAGAAAGTGGGATGGGCGGAGGGTTGCAAAACCCCCCGCTCATCATGGAGTGGGTTTTATCTATATATTCCTGTCAGTTTCTTCAGAAATCAGAGGTCTTGCTTCGGCAGACTTTCTGCAGCTGTAAATCACAAATAGTGTCAGTAAAAGCAAGAAAAAAAACATGATAATAGTAACAGAATCTTCATTATAATAGAAGCTACCTTACAATATTACTGGGAAATGTATGACTCTGATAGCACAACAATTCAATGGGAAATATTATCCACACACTACAGAGGTTCAGTAATACAGTACAGTACCGTACAGATTGTAGCAGTCCAGTGTATTGTGTACCACGGATTTCCTTTAGTTTGGTGAAAAAATCCAGTAGTAACAGTTCCAGACTTACGGACGTTGAAGTACTTACATATAAACTGTTGTCATATAATTATAAGGACTTGCTGAAGTGCGTCGTGCCACAGACTGTTTGTTATTCATCTCGATAGGTGACAGTGTGTGATGCTTACGGCAGGGTGCTTACAACGTACATGTTCTCGTTCTAATGTTCCTACACCGGTACTTAAAGCAGACAACAAAATACTGTTACCTTATAAAGGATGGTCAGACCACCTTGTGGCTTGGAATATGTTAAGGTGCTCAGTAGAATTTAGAGCGGCTGCGATTTTCGGAAATTTCAGAGAGATATGAGGGGAGAGATTTCCCCGCACAGAAATTGCAACACAAAATGGCTACCGATGTGCCGGCATGCATGCATACGTTCGCGGAAACAGCTGACGTAAATTTGAACTCCCCCAAATATCTGCGACTCTTGCCAACAATATTTCAACAGCCCATGCCTTGAAACTGTTTGACAAAACAAAAACAAGAGGGGGAAGGTGTTGAAAGCCAGCTTCTGTTTCGACACAAAACGTGGCGACATTATTGTGGTCCAGGCTTGCGAATGGGGAGCAGCATGGTGCCGGGCGGGTATAAGTTACTGCCGGATTGTGGCAGGATACAATAGCACCTTTTCACGTTCAAAGTCACAGCTGTATAGTTCCAAACTTGTACAGTTAGATATCTACAAAATAACTCACGGCTCAAAGCTCAGCAAGGAAGACAAAATTTGTTCGTGCAAAGCACAATCAATATTTGCGCAGAATCCTAGATTCCGTGTGTTTTTTATTAATTTTTTTGCGTTGCGTTGGTTTTGGTTCTCATTCTCACAAGTCAGGAAAAAATCGTCAAACGACAGATGGGTCTGGAAGGCCTGAATTTACTAACTGTCCGGAGGCCTTGCGGCTAGCCACTCTAAGCGGCCGAGCCATTTGAACAAACAAAAACAACCTTCAGATGAATAGCGAATGGTCTGTTGACTGTACTTTTATACTAGGAGAGAATGTACCTATCCAGTCTGTGTTGCTAAAAATGCTTGAAAAGCATTTTTCCTTGTCTGTCTGCTCGCTTGCGTCTGTCTGTTGCATATTGCGTTGCTTGCAGAGCATGGCACTCAGTCTTTGAAGCCTCGTGGCACATTCCAATGAAAATATGTGTTCTATGGTGAAACTACAAGTATATGTGGAGCTTCAAGCATTTATTTTGTAGGCAGAATTAAGGAACGAAGAGAGACTCTAGATGTGGTATCAATGGAAAGAGATTTTAACGTTTTATTTGGTAAGGGTCCGTTCAGAACGGACACCGTCTGGTTGCAAAGAGAATGTGCGTCTGTGTCTCACCTTCAGTGACCAAAGGTCATAGCCTGGCTTCGAATATATTTATTGTCAGACTCTAGGACTCTAGTTCTAATCATGGTCCATCATGATAGGAATTCAGTTTCTGTTTTGTGTTACTGTTCATTGAAATTGTCATGTACCTGGTACATATAAAATAAATCTCTCAAAAAGTATGAGTGGCCCCGGTTGTGTTTCATGTTTCTCTGTGTGTCTGTGTATTTTCAAGGTATGGAGTGTTTGGGACCTGTCAAGTGTCAGACATGTTAAGAACAGGTCACTAGTTCCACTGCGCTGAGGGGGGTTGTCTGTGTGTGACCATGTAAAACAGTCAGGTAATTCCTACTGTTGTTCTGTTTTGGTGCCCACCGGCAACATTGTATATAGACAAACTTTAACCTATTCCTTGCTACAGGTAGGCTTGTTTACCAAATGTTTGTATACAAGCCACAACCTAGTTAGCAAGGAGAAAGTTAATATACTAATTTCTGAAACAAAAAAAATAGGGTTCAAACAAATATCTACCTTTGGTCTGAGCCACAGAGATTATAAGCTCACAAAAGAATAGATTACTCATTTGACAATTACACAACAGTAAAAAATATAATGATGTCTAGGTGGACTGTGCCCCAGGCACAGTAACCTACTTTGCTGTGTTCTACAGAAGGCCTGTTTAAGTCACTTGTAATTAAACCCCATTGTAATGTCGTCTGGATGGCACAGCTAACGGGTCATGGCTTACCTTAAGACAACCCCCCCCCTGTCTCTATTGACTCTACGTTTTAAAAACAATGCAAACCACACTTAAAAATATACATCACCTTACTAGTTCAAGGTTCAAAGTTCTTTTACCAGCTATCGTTTTTAATAACAACAATTTGAGTAGGACATTTGCTTCATATTTATGTGCATGATAACATTTCATTCACCTCTTTATTTTGAATGTCCATTGTGGTGCTATTTTCACTTAAAGTTGGTTTTGTAATTCGATTATATTTTAAGTATACTTTGACTTTCCTTATCTATATCATAATTTTCTATTCAATATGTCTTCTGTTTAGTATATACAAGGACTTAGGAGACCCATAACATGGTGGAATGGTTCCCTTTTATATTTTAATCTTAATAATATCTTACCTTTGTGCCAATTATGTTTGGAGAGAAATATCATAATATCATACCAAATAAGTATACAGTGTGAGCTGCCATAGTGTATAACTTGATGGTGTGAAAGGTACAAAAAGTTTGAAATTTATAACCTGTGACAGTCTGGATAATTTTGTAATGTGTAGGTGTGTTTACCTCCTTCTTGGACAGATACAGGTGTATTTGTCCAGGTGAGGTATAAAGGTATTCAGGTGTATGTAACTCCAGGTGTAGTTTTATTGTCTACCACAACAATGCATACACCTCCCAGGTCATTGCTGAACACACCTGTACCTGCTCCTTCCATAAAAGCCGACGGGGTTCTCAAAGTAACTGGTGTGTAGGTTTATTTTCTCTTGTTGGAGAAGGTCAAGTTCAAATTTCTTGAGGATGTTTTGAACTTCACACAAGATCTAACTAAAGGTTGAACATGAAAAGGATATTGAACTGTTCGTGCATATAAAACTGGTAGGGAGAAAATCTGCAAAGCATAGGGATAGACATTGTTGTATTGGCATAAGAGTGGCTATATATACAAATTATCTATTATTATATAAGACGAGTGAAAACCACAAGTATCGTGTATTTCTAACTGCACAATCATGATAATCACCACACCATAGAAGAAAACGGTTGTAACGTTTTGGATTTGAGTTCTCGATAGTTATTGACAGTGATGCAAACAAAAAAACAGGTGTGGATATATTTTGTAAACTGTGTACAGCAAGTGTAGACAAAAAACAGGTGCAGGGGTGTGTCCCACACTCCCACTACATGTAAAACGCATTCAGATGCACTGTACATGTACAAGTGTAGGTACACTTGGAAAAGCATACCACAAGGTATTGCCACATCTTAACACACTATTTTTTTTGCATTTAAACTTAGAACCTAAAATTTACTTTTTACTTGATTATCAATAGCACAGTTATTCAACATTGTTAGTACAGTAACAGTATAAACAGCATCTTTTTTGGCGAGAATTTCATAATTATATACTACACAGGAATGAAAAGTTTCACAGGATAAAAGTACAGATATCTGCTTTCAAACTGAATGTAAAAAATAGACTATACCAGATTTTTAAAGTCTTTGTAATCTTTGCTTATTTTTAAAAACACAAAACGACATGTAGTCTAACTTGGTCAAAGCTGATAACTCTAGGTTAATGATATAAGAGGTATACAATCCTAGTGTCTTAAACAAATTAGGGAGATTGTGTACTTGTTTGTGCACGTTTCCTTACTGCGCTTGGTTGGAAGAACAGTCCACAGGAAGTCACAATAGAAAATGGGAGACATGTCGTGTCCCTCTGTATTCAGGGAGCAGATGGACAAGATACACAGAGATATTAAGGTAGAACAGCGTTGTGCATGGAACCTACTGGGTACTTTCTTAAGTGTTTTGCTGGACAGAAGGAGCAGGTGTTCTAAATTCTTGAGTGAGTGAAGTGTGGAAGGCGAGAGAGTGTTGTACTACGGTATGTTTGTGTGTTTGAGACAATTATTACACATACTGTATTGAGCCATAACTGGAGTTGTGTTGACATTCAAAATGAAGGTGTTCCAGACGTTGTGTCTAGTAAAAATGCTTTGAAAGAAATATTACACTTGTAACAAAAAGCATGTGTGATGGCCAAATCAGATTCAAATGGTCAAGTATACAATTTTTATTCAAGAAAATTAGGGTTTAGAAATAGTGTTTTTTTTTAACAAAAGATGCTTTTCTGCTAGTTCACGTTTCTGGCAAAAATGTATATGGCACATTTTCTTTGAAACTCTACCACCAAAGAATAATCTGTTTGGCTTTGCTTTGCATATTTTTGGACCATTGCTGATCTGAAAATATGAACAAAACCTTTCAATAATAGGTGACTTTTGCAAAAACATGGAGAAACCTTTCAGTAACACACATACATGATTGTATAACATGCAACTATATACAGCCTTTAGTAATCGGATTTTAAGAATTTCACAACATCCTTCCTTTCTGTCAATATTCCTCTATCAAAGGAAAGAAAAAATGTGTACCGACATATTTTTGCCTCTGTGACACACAGAGAGAAAATGTCTAAATTACTGAGATCCGTGAAAGGAACAGCGCGGCCATATTGTAAATCGGTTGAGAACCTAACATGGCCTTCACATACACACACAAACCAAAGTTTGATAGAACTCGATGGCGTCTGTAACCACCTACTTAGCCAAAGACTACCGACCAATTTTGTCAGTAATATCTTGAGTGACGCTAATGCGACCAAGCTCCATAATCTTCCAATCAATTATGCGGTAATATTTCTGCAACATGCTCGGGAAAATGCCTGTCATGATTTCTATAAATGTAACCTCTAACGAGTTTTGAGAAGTCCACGAATTTCGTGGAAACAAATTGTTGGTATCTTTTTTCCAATACCTAAACAATGGACATGCAAGACAGGGAACACACAACATTGACCATGTATCCTACAAGGGACATGGTTGGATCATTTTTGATGTAGACTTTAATATAAAAAAAAGAACAAATAACATCACATTTTCAATTGGAATTTATTCTCTCACTTTGAAGTCAGTATATCCTTGATATCATAGTGGTCATATCCTGACCAATATCCTTGATTGTATTTACACATACAATATCATAATATGAATTATGTTTTGATTTAAAAACGGGCCCTTTCATGTTAAGGTCAGAGCTATCCACAGATTTTTCTTTGTTATGGTTAAATATAACAAGACTGTAATGTACAATGCTTCCTTTCCAATTCTCTAAATACACATGAAAGGGTAAACATTTAACTTATTTTTCGTAATGAGCATTTTCAGACAATTTAGCTGATGAGGTTAATAACAATTACAGAAAACAACGGCAAGGTGGTCGTATTTTGTGTGAGTCATAGGTACACCCACGCATGTTGAACGTGATAGTCTGTGGCTAAATGTTGAGAGCCTGTCCTAAGAGGTCACCCTTCTAGTTTACCTCCATGTAAACATTGCCTACAGCTACTGTCGTGGCAGGAAAAACAAGTGCAGGTCGAAATGAAGAATAACAAAGGTACAAAATGTATTCACACCCCAGTAAAAAGTATTGACATTCAAAACGCAATCGGAAAAAGAAGATATTTTTTCCACTTTTTGCCATTTTTTAATAGTAATACATTCAATCTGTTTGTTAAACAAGATTTTGGCAAATTTCAAAGCAAGTAAAGAACTAAGTCTATCAAGAATAACATTGATTTTAGGAGTGTAAGCGTTGTGTCCAGGTTAGAGAAGGTGATCTGTATACAAGCATCTTTCCACCCAAACACAACCCAACATATTGGTCACAAAATGGTCACCGGCTCAATGTCTTGCCTAGCTGGATGCGCAGTGGAAAAGAGGAGAAGACCTGACTTGTCTTTTGTATTTTGTTGAAATGTAACTTCCAGATAAGATTTACTTGCATCCTGGGCAATCCACCATTCTAAATGTTACGGAATTCCATGTACCATAAACTTTTCCTTTCCTGATCTTTAAATGTCGAAAATGGTTGTCAACATATGGCATTGTAGTGTCAAAAATGCAGATGTTTCTAATACATCTGGACCAAAATGGTTTATGTACATACATTTGTATGGTTTGACCATTTATCTCTTACACTTCCTTTCCGTGAGATGGCCAAAAATGATTTGGAGAAAAGTTCAAAAGATGTAACTATGTATTACGAGAGAGCTATGGCTACAATTCATTCTGTTGATATACTGTCCCTTTCTTTGGCGATGCAGGTACCTAAATGTCACTCTGGTGTGACCAGATTGTCGTACAAAAATTGAATAGCATTCTGTGGCTCAAAATTATCGCTTAACATGTTTCCGACGTGTCGAAGAAGATCATCAGAAGTGCGTGATTATTTTGTGTCGTCGTTTTTAGCATGCCGGAGAGGGGCTTGCGGTGGCAATGATCACGCCGAAATTCGTTATTAGGGGATTTGGCGAGGATTTGAATGCATCCTCGCATCCCAGCAACGTCCCAGATCCTGCCAGATGGGGTCAGATGAAGTTCAAGTTCAAAACAATATGCTTAGAAAAAAACATAATCTCCTACAATATGCCAGGAAGCTTTGCTTCCCCAAGTTGCCTCCAAAGGAAACGAGTGGAGACATCCCAAACCTCGTATCCTGTCCAAGTGGCTTGAGCTGTGGCCAGAATATGGCGTCCGTGTTGTAAGCTTGCCACGGAGCAAAGATCATTTCATACCGTGTGTTAGCGCACCAAATACTCCTTGTTCAACACTTTACATACAATATTGTTCTGCTACAACCCTGAGTTGAATCCAAGAACAAAACGTCTGTGATTGCTCCACTGGAAGACTGACTCTGGAGGTTGCCTCTGCTGTGTTGTTTTGAATCTGCGGCATTGTGTGGCTGCTCGGCCATTGTCATGTTCAATGCCGACCCCCGCCATCTTTGCAAACCAGGCCGGCTAACATTTGACTCGCACTTGGCCATTGTGCATAACTAGGGGGGGAATTTGACCAAAAGTCACTGCAAAAGCTGGATTTCGTGTGAATCTCGTAGCCCGTGCAAGATAGCGGGCCGACGTGTTTGTTGCGTTCTGGCTATCGGCATTTCGGTGTGCCAAAGGAACCAAGCATCCTACACGAAATGGCGGACAGTTGGCCAGTGCTTATTTTGTAAGATATTCTGGTCCTCGGGCTTTGTCCTACATTTTGTTTTCTGCTTTCTGTTTGTTCTCTCCACAGTTTCAGTTCTTTTTGTTGGCCAGGACAAGTAGCAAAAGTACTACAGGAAATGTCAAAAATCGTCAAAAGCGAGAAAAAAGGAAGGTATGTTGCGTCCTCTCCCAAATTTCGATCACGTTCGGATGCAGCATTTCCAATGCTGTGGTAAATAAGGGGTTTTGAGTTGACTTCTTGTCCACCTACAATAGATGTCGCTGTTCTGTCTTTATTTCTTCAATTTTTTTAGTTTCCACTTGAAAAGTATCAGCTCCTAATATAGTGGATGAGCGACGACTTAGTTATTTGTTGGCAATAAGATATGCACCAAAGATGACATTTTTGTTTTATGTTTGGGAAACTAATAGGAGACTATACAACCGGTGTTTAGTTTAGATAACTTTAAACATTTTCCTTGTAAAGTGAAATGAACTTAACGGTAAATTCTACACACATTTTTTTTTCAGAGACAAATATTTTGCTTGTTGAAAATAATGTTTTGTTCTGTTTTGATATACACACAGCAACAGTATAGCTACTGTAACAACACAGACTAAAATCAGCTTTTGATATGTTTCAATATGCAGTAGTAGGACAGGTTGAGGCTGAACAGCTACATTTTAGTTGCTTTTTGTAAAACTTTGTTGAGCTTTATAAGGGAATCCATGTTCTCAAAGCTAGTGACTTTCAACATATAGCACAAAATGATAGAAGAAGAAATATAAACCAAAAAAATCACTTGGAAAATTACCAACTTTCTTTTTCACTTATCTTTTTTATAATTCATTTTTGACCTCAAGTTGATTGCAGCCTCAAATATGTTCAGGGCATGTAAGAAATGTTATGGTGAAGGGAACAGGTATTACCTTTGTTATTTAGATCTTCGACAAATTTATTTTGGAAAAGTGTCATTTGTAGGAGATGTTTCATTTTGCCTTTTTGTCTACTTTTTGTCCAGTGTCAAACTTGCTGTTGATATGACAGTCTGAACTGCCTAATGGCACAAGCAAATAATACTGTTCTCTGTTCAGTGTGTAACACGTTTTGATATTTCAGACATGGTAAAATCCTATGAGAAAGCTCTGTAAAACTCTAGCCACCTGGTTGTTATTTTTCTTTAGAAAATCTATTTTCTCCTCAGAGGCAAGAACTATTACGTAGCAATCTTTTAAGGTGGGTATCAATGTACGTTTAACCGTGATTCTAATATACCTATTAGTTTCTAACAGTTTTAGATTCTAAAGAAATATCGTATGAAGTGATTCTTGACACACAGAGTTATCAGAAGTGGAAAGAACAAAATGTGTCCTCCTTTTTTGTACATGAAATTCAAATAATATTCGTTGAAGACAAATTTTTTGATAGTTGAAGGACAGTATAAAAAACTTTGCAAAAATCGTTGTTCCCGGCTTTAGTGTACATGGAACTTTCAACTTCAGACTTAGTCTGTCTGTACCTGTAAAATGTAGGTGTTTGAAATTTTCAGGATGAATTTAAAACAGGTGTTTGACAGAGGAACGTTTACTTGTAAGGGATTTGTATTTCCTGTAAAAAGGCAGGAAGTCCTGAGGAAAAAAGTCGGGAACAATGAACAAGCACTGGTCCCAATTACGGTTCTCCCCAACTCACGTGCGCGAGCACGTACAGTCGCACGACATGATGAGGGTTCGCTAACGAAGAAACGTTTCTCAAAGAGAGGGGGTATCTATTGTCCGAAGAAAATTGCCTCGTTTTTCAAGAGTCCTTTAGATTCTTAAGTTCGACACGTTTCGATCTTAATTGGTAAGTCTTACGTCGTCACAAAATGAAGACTGCACGGCAGAAAATCTCTCGTGCTCTTCCGATGTTCCATTTATCGTTTGGGTCTGGAAAATCAATTCCAAGGACAAGTCTTGTAGGGATTTGAAGGAAAACATTGGCAAATGGTCCTAATATCACCGATCAAATCAGTTCTAAGCCAATTCATAAATTAGGAGAAGAAAAACTGTGGGGAAAAATCGATATTAGAGTGTATCGTGTGGTACGATAGTCTGTAGAGGAAGGTTAACTCGGTTTTCGGGGCCCAAGGAAATCCTTTAACCCTATTACTTCCACCTTGTTGAGAAAGAATTGATGCTTGCGGTCCATTAGGAGCATCATCTAATGTAACATGAATGTAGCAAAGTCCCACACACCGTGGTACAAAGGAGATTACTGTAGAACAATGTAGCGGCCAACAGTAGCCATAGATCGAGCGGCTGGAGCATTGCTGGACGATACTTCCAGGTATCTCAACCTGACCGATTCTAGTTTTCTTCGACGTACTGACTGATTCTTTTTCGATTTTATAAAACTTTAAGGCTTTTTTCACATGATCAATGTCACAGTTAATCTATTCATGTGCATTTTAGGTCAGAATCTGTCGTTTTTTGTTCGCTTGGTTTTTAAGTCTTACCTAGAATATCCTCCAAACAAACTTCTACCCTTTTACTTCCTCTTAACAACATCAAAAATTGATGGGGAAAAAGACAAAAATGTGAAAAAGAGGTTGCCATTTATGGTGGATATAGGGGATAGTTAGAACTTACTTTAAATGATTCCTCTTGCTTTGGGTTAACAAGAAGAAGGAGAAGGAAACATAGAGTGGGCTGTCCAGCACCGTTCTCCCGCTGAACCACGAAATGTTTGCGGTGTGGTCAGTTGTCCGTTCGGAGATCGCCGGCCCCTGCCATCAAGCCCTTTTTGCCGCGAAACAAAGCAGTACAAGGGTTTGTTTGTTATACGTTGTTGAGGCAGAACTCGGCGAAGAAACATCATGTACATACTGAGGAAAATTCAGTATGGGCGCGAAATCACCGATTTCACGGTTTGAATGCCGCCCCTGAATGGCTTCCCCCTGTATAGCCTTTGTTGCCAGACTCCCCTTTGAGCAGCCAGCGGACCACATGCATTGATCCGAATCTTGCAGAACTTTCAAACAACTTCTCCCTAAAAACTGTTAAATTTCGATCCCCCAAAATGTCCCGTCTATTTGGTAAAGGTTGTACGGTCCCCGCCTTCGCGCCTCGTTAGAGAGAGGAGGGAGAAGTGAGACTTGAAGGCTGTGTTGAGCAGCACAACTGCTGAATGTTTTCTGTGCGTGGTCTTGACCTTCCCCATGAACTTTGCTTGGCTGTTGGGTGATGGATGGAGAAAAAAGACCCCTAGTCCTAATCCCTGAGACATGGTCATGGCTTGGCAAAGGTCAACGGTAATTCCAGCTCCTTTTCCGAGCCGATTTCGTTGGACAGAGCAAATATCGAGGCTGAGACATAGTCTCTGTAAAACACTTTTCTACAAGGCGGCAAATCACTACTACAAGAAGGTAATACCATTCCTTTTAAGCGTATGTTTACAAAGAGAAATTAAGAAACTAACTAAAACATTAAAACAAAGGAATTTTCACCTATTGTATGGCACTGAACAATGGTTAGTGGCAAGCTGTTGGAATGATGTGCCGAATGTGACGCTAAAGTTACTCTGGCCAGTACCATGTGCAACAACGATGTCTTCAGGTAAATATAAGTACTCATTTATTGGTATCAAATCTGTCCACTTTCAAAATCTTAAGATAAAAATATAACTGTGAAACAGATCTAGAACATAATGATTATGAGTCTAATATTTACCGTGGTTTGTTCCAAATTTTTGCTATGTTGAAAAGAGATGTTGGACTTTTGATCTAAATACAAAATGTACCGTGTTTCTTGTGACTTAACTTTAGCTGGCAAACTAGAAATTATTTTATTCATTTATGTAAGATGTTATATACTGAGTGCCTAAAAGTGAACAATCAATTTGTTGAAATGATATGCCTGAAATGTGCAGTATTTTTACATTTTCTAGCAGAAGATGAGTGTGTATAGGTTATAGATGATTCAAATATAGCTCTGATGTTGGCACCTACAGTTATATTAGGCCTTTAAACACAAGTCATAACAAGGAATACATAATTATGTAAGTTC
Organism: Branchiostoma lanceolatum; assembly: GCA_035149815.1. Classification (NCBI taxonomy): domain Eukaryota; kingdom Metazoa; phylum Chordata; class Leptocardii; order Amphioxiformes; family Branchiostomatidae; genus Branchiostoma; species Branchiostoma lanceolatum. The sequence goes on along the minus strand of CM068869.1, from coordinate 7,519,215 downwards.
CACAAATTTATCCTGGTTGAGATTATGTAACTGTACTGTGTTATCGAAAAAGCGAACATTGTTGACGGCTGTTTTGTATACAGAAGTGATACACGCAGAGAATGTGGGTGGGTGGCAAAAATACAGAAAACTGTAGCATCCTTACCATATGTCACAATCAAAATTGGTATTGCATCTCTCATGAAATGGAATAAACAAAAAATATAAGTGCCACAATAGTATCAATTTTTTTTCTAAGCTGTGTCAAGGGCTTCAGATTTTAGGGTGCATATGAAAATGCTTCTATGGAAGCTATTTTTCCAGACCACCTTAAAATTTTAAGTTTCAAGCACTAGATGATTTTTACATACTCAAAAGAGTTCTAATTTGAGCCATTGTGAATCTGTTTTATATAGTGTGTATATTACTAAGAATGAAATATTGTCAAAGACTTTGTCTAATTTTTGGACAATTCGAATGCAAGCAAAAAATTGAATCCTAAACATTGACGCCAGAAAACAAAAAGGTTGCGACAGAAATGAACAAGAAATCTTGACTAAAAGTACAATCATAGTGATAGTAAACATTACCCTACTATGACAGTGTTATACATGATGTATTCTCAGGTTTGCAACAAGGAATTTTGTGGCAGATGACTTTGTTTATTTTTCCTAACTATATTAAAAATTACTGTCCATATCCAACCCAGAAGAGTGATTTTGTGTTTTAAAGATTTACTGTCAAAAGTGGAAAGCAAACATTAATATATATATTCAAAACTTAATCTTTATTTTCTGTTGGTAACAGTTATTCCTTCATATGGCATTTTAACTGATTTTTGATAAAACTAAATCAACACACTCTAGTGAAAGAATTTTTCGTTCATCTCTGTTAGTCTGATGTCTTCTAAAATTTCTTCAAGATTACAAATTATTTTGAAGTCTGTATGAATCCCGTTCACAATAAGATAAACAAACATGTTTCGTGTAAAATGCTTATAGTGCAATGGTGATGCTTTAGAATTGGAATGTTGCTGCAAAGATGGACTTTTTAAATTATGAAAATTCCTGATATTGTTGAAAACTTGAAATTTACCAAGTCAACCCCTAGTGTGATGAGGATCTTTTTGCTGGTCTTAAAATCCTACGGCAATGTTGCCCTATATGGTGGAATCTTACACTGTATAAGCTTCTAAGAAAGGGCAAAATTATGCTGCATGATTTTTTAAATGTGTAGCAAAATCACATCATTATTTTAACTCACAGAAATCAAACTGTCTTTAAAACAACTTCTCTTTGAAATGGCTGATGGCAAGTAGCCTCGAAAAGTCAGCCGATGTTTCAGAAATTTTGATCAATTTCGGTTTGTGCAATTCTGAGCTGAAAGCGATTTCCGTACTTCGATTTTAGGTGTACTGCTATTGTTCGCCGTGCTGTCCACCATGGCATGCAGGAAGAATTTTCAGTGTTCTCCTCACAAATAGAAGGGCACGGGCCAGGGTCTTCTGATGTAAGGAATAACATAGCACTGTACTTCAGCCAAAGACAGTAAAATAAAAGGATTTGAATGGTGTTTTAAGTTGCATTGTGTAGTCAGATAGGTGGAAAGAATTCCGGATCAGACTATTTAAGATATTTCAATCGAAGCAACGTTCCATTTAAAAATGACATGGCTGTGGAATGCTTTCAAAAGGAAGTATTGAATACAAGTCTTTATCTAAGGTAAGTCATTATGTACGTGGAAGTGTGCTTTCAAATCAGTACTTTAAAAGGATATACCGTTTTGTCGTGTACATTTAGAATGTACGTATTTCGTTTTGTCGCATTATGTCAGTTAAGCAAGAATGCTGCGCGAATGGCGATACGTGTATCAAACTCAGGTTTGAATATCATGGATATTTCAACCCCTGCAATATACTCTTTGAAATGTTTTTGTTATAATTGTGAATGTTATTAATTAATTGTGTAACTGAGTGTCCTGATATTTTTTTTTACTTGCTTAGATGTCAAATGGAATTACGGTATACTGTTTTCCTTTTCAGCTCACAATGTTGCTCTCAGGAAGTTTCTGTCCAGCAAAGTCCAGTATCCCTTTTGAGATTAATATCATAATAAGAACCTCAAGAATGTGAGATTTTCTAATTTTATGTCATACCATGGCTGTGATAACGTCCGATACGGGTTTTCTGGACCGGTCTATATTTTACCGCTTCTACTTGCATCACACGGGCTTCCATAGAATGATTTGAACGGACATTGCATGCACCAAGTGTACGTGCCATTGTCGAAATTTGAACACTGGATTCAGACTTTAGAATTGATGTTCTTACAGTGGTTTGTTTGAGGACACTGAAATTTCTCAACTTCTGGCACATTTCACATTGAATTTCTCGGGTGGGTATGACATAAAAAGAGTACAACATGCATGGTGTATTCTGCATCACCCTCGGTCCCAGCTCTCCCGCGTATTCACTATTTACAAATTTGTTTGGGGTTTCTGAAGGAGACAATGCATTTTTATTGGTCAGAAGAATAAGGAATTCGCCAATAATTCATATAAGCCACAGATGCAACCTTAAATCAACTGTCATAAATGCAGTCATCCTGGTATTCCAACTTTTTCTGCAAATCAACCGGTAAGTTTTGGTTTAATTTACAATCTGCATATATCTTCTATGGAAAAGATCTAGAATGAATATTTGCTTTAAAAATTAGTATTATGGCATTTTTTAGTACTTTGAATGATTAAAAAATTTCCAGATTCAGAACTAAGGGACGGTGAAAAATGACGAACATGTGCACAAAAAAGCCTGATGTAGAAAAGAGAGAAACAATACACAGTCATGTATTATGTTGAAAGACTCTCTCAGGTGAAAATGACTGAGATGAGATCTATATTTTCCTTTTGTATATCTTTGTCCTTGTCCTAGAGAATCTATTTGGAAATGACACAGAAAAAAAGGCAGATGTCAGAAATGTACTCTTTATACAACTATATATGGAGGTTACGTAGCGAAATTAAAGCAGAAAATGAGGGTCTTTCCTGGAATGGCCATCTCATCTCTGATTACACTTTTTACCTGGAACAGCACTGACAGGGTCATTCATTTTCTGACAATAATTGGAATTCCTTAAATAATTGCCGGACTCATTTCCCTGGAATTGGTTGCAGCTTCTGCTTGTTGTCCTGGAAGCTGTGATTGCTGCCGAGCCTGGGAAAGTTAGCAGCTTCTCTGGGTCTGTGTGTGAGTCAGGCATATGGTGTAACAGTTATGATATTACTTATCAGTTAAACTTTCACTGATAGAAATGTCTGAAAAGTTCACGCACAAAAAATTGTTTTCCGCACACATTCTTGGGACCTAAAACACTAATTTGTTCCATTTCTGAGCATTTTTTTTTTTACTAACAACTGCAAAGTGACAGTAGTAATATAACATAGCAAACTGAAGGTAATGTGGAACTTTCATTCATAGAAATTAAAATCTAAAAAAAAAAAATGCACTCACAAGAAGTGGTTTGCCCCCATTTTGACCGTATAATGCTGTTGTCTGATTTCTGGGAAAGTTATTTCACTAACTGTAACATTAAACTTTAGCAGTAGGACTGATGTTGAACTTTAATTTCTAGAAATTTTTTAGAAAAGTCTTTCCACACCCACAACATTTATGGCCTTAAAACTCTTTTGTTCACTAAGTGGGAAATATTACCAACAGGAACTTAAGGAAAATATTGGAACCTTGCGATATATATGGTGGTTTAAGAATACGAACCATGCACTCTTTGGTGTGACACAACCTGTGAAACTGAAATTCATCTCAATCCAGTTTAATCTCGATCTGACTGAAGAGCTATTCTTCGACAGGTCATGACAGAGAAGACATAATTATATACATGATTGTACATACAGTATTTACAGCTTCATGGTACCAGGGAGTTTCCCCTAACTCTTTTCAACAAGCACGATGAACAGTGGACCACAGCATAATGTCCCGTCCTCAGAACTGCGGCCCTTTCCAGTAGCGTAAATGCCTGGAATGCAACATCAGCCGAGATTCAAACTCCCAACTTCTTGGTGCTGAGGTACACACACTACCATTGGAGTTGTCTGGGATTTGAAAAATAAATAAAACACTTTGAAAAATTTATATAATTACAATATTAGGCCACACCAATTTTATTTCTTGCTTCTTGGATTTTTTTCAGAAAAAAATTGAAGCGACAGGGCGGGAAAAAAAAATGGAAAAAATTTTTTTTGGGGTAAGTAGTCTGGGGTGAAGATAAGGGTTTACATAACATAAAGAATAAGAGGATTATTCAACTTTCAGCTTTGTATGGCTCATTTTATGCAATGAACCCCTTTCTTTGATCTAGTACTATAATTTCAGTAACAAAATTACCTTTTGCCATGTAATATATGGATTGATATTGAGAAATAGTTTTAATGAATGAAAATTATAAGTTATGATAGATAAAATATGACCACACTTTTTAGGTATGTGCAGGCCTTTATAATCTATTTTGGTGCCTATTGAGTTTTACACCTTAACAAATAGTAAAATCGTGAGTGAAAATTTGTAAATGGGAATAGCAACCCAATTATTATTATTTTTTTCAAAATGGGAAAAACAGGAGAGGCTATTCCCAGAAGCAAAAAAAAAAACATGAGGTTGTTAATAACACCTGTTAATGAGGATACATGCCTTTTGCAATGACTAAATACTTCATATAACAATACTCAACTCTTTCTAAGTATCTTTACACTCAAATGTCTTGAACTTGCAGTAAGTAGAATGATCTATCAAAATTCAAAGTAAATGTATATAATCTGCTATGGTAAGTCAAGCTGTCAAGTAAGAAAAAAATGTATTCTTAAAATCAAAAGGCAATATCTGAAGATATTTTGTCCCAGTGTTAGCACTAGACTTATGATATGATATAAAAACAGAAATTAAGATGTGCTTAATATTTAAACTTAAACATTTAATTTAACCAATTATGCTAAATATTCTTTCAAACGATATCTCTGAAAATATTTATTTGTTGTCTAGTAAAGAGTTGTAACAGTTGTATCTATATTATAACTCATAATAGTTGTGTCTGAAGTGACCCACTTGAATGTGTTCAAATTTTGTAAAAAAAAAAAAACACAGCATTTATTTGCTCCATTATTTCTGGGCATTCATGTTGGATATAAGTACTGTAAGGTTCCAAGGAAATAATTCCAATGTTCATATCATGTAAAGTATCATGAAGGTAGCGTCAATCTTTGAGAGACTGACAATTATGCAATGAGTCTCAGACAGTGTTAACACCTCCGACATAGCTACATTGTAGGTACATTGTACAGTCAGTCAAACCAGGTTTAGTTATTACATGTACTTCTGGCTTAGGACCACCATCATTGTGGTCACTTTTTGTTGGTCCCTTTAACCACACCAATTTGATTTCTTGGTTAACGGAATTTAAAAAAATAATGCTAGATTGGAAAATCAACATGAAAACAGAATCTCAGAGGAAAGTACTTTGGTGCACACAATTTCAGGGAGTGAACAGGGTCAGGTGCAAGTTTTCACCCCAGCCTTCTGTTTTCATGATTTTTTTTGTTGCTAAAATTTAAAAAAAAAAATCTGTTAACCAAGAAATTAAATTGGCGTGGCCTTATACTATTTCATCTTTATTACCCATCTGTCTACTGTATGATATTATGACCATTTTGTTCAAGTCCCCTCAGTGGTCACTGGTTTGACTGTATGTGCCATTGTATTAATGTATCATAGTGAAAAGACTTCTTTTGCTGTAAACTTACAGAATCTTAATTCCTTTGTCTGTTGCAGACTAACACCTGTTTATAAATCCATAAAAATATCATACAATAGGCTATGTATATGAATTGCATGTATATGAATTGATATCAAGATGTATAACTGCTACAGTAACCCATTTATAGCATTGAAAGAAGAAGTTGTTTCAAAACCATGCCTGACTTTGATTGTAAAAGGCATGAAGTTTATGATGCCCCTGACATAGCTGTACTACGTAGGTGGTAGAACAATCACTGAAACTGACAACTCATCACAAGCGTTGTAAGGTAGCCCTGCTGTCAATATTATACTCAACCGTACTACTGTCGTCTACTTTACGGCTAACATGTAAACGTGAATATCAAACTGACTGCCGTTCTGATATCACACAAAGAAGTGTGGGTTTTTTAAAACAGCACATTCTCTTTTATGCAACGTGCATTGCAGTAATTCTGCATTTCATACACAGGAAGAAATGATTGTCTAATGCTCAAGGCAGCAGGTTGCAGTTTTGTTTTATATCTACAATGAGAACTACCAAATTGATAAACATCAGAATAGCCTGGTGTTCTTACATGTATATAGGATTCAGTATTACAAGATAAAGAATTTCAAGAATCAGATATGTGCTTCTATGTTTTTATGCACCTTCACAAATCTCAAAACACAATGTCATGTAGTCCTGATGCTTGAGACTGATTGGGATGAAGATAAGATTGTTGGGCACAAAACTTAGTAATACTCAATGTCTTCTTTTGCGTTCACTCTGTAAATCTGCGACCAGAAAATCAACCTTTTTGTTCTAACTTATACCATTTGGTCTTAACCCCTCAGAGCTGACTTCAAGGTTGTTTTACCTGTAATTGGTGCCCCTAGCCAGTTTGAGAGCTGAAAGACTTAAGAAAAAAGGAAAGCAAACAAAATTAGCCTTTGTGGCAATCAACACAGTAATAGAACTGATGCTGTGATTTTACTTGCAGGGTTTTGTACCAAGGGCTTTGTCAAAAAGATAAAAAATGGTAGTGCATGGGGAGGGGGCGTCTTGTACTGTTAATATAAATATGTATGGGGAAGTTTCAAAAGAATGTACAGAAGAGTTCAAATTATAAGTAGGGAACCTTTACCCCCTTCTTGAAATACATAAAACTAGTCATCGGTCTTAGGCATTATCTTTGGGGTAGCTCAACTTTTTAAGTGAAGCATGCAACAGTAGAATTCCCTCCAAACTTTTGATCCTTACAATGGCGCTCCCTTATGGCTTCATTTATGTCCAACATAGCTGACTTCCTCAATGACATGTACCCATCGTAATCCATCACTATTTTCTCTCAGGAAAGTTTTCATTCCATTACGAGTGGATTACTGACCCCGATTTTCCCCCTTCTAGTGATCACTTGGCTCATTACCAGCGATAGCAGAGCCCGAACCAAGCCCTGGTGGCTATCACCATGTATACAAGTTCGCACTTGTGTATCCTCGTAGTGTGGGGGACAATCGGCATTCAATTTACACATAGGGGTAAAGAGTCAAACTTTGAGGTGAAATTGTGTTTCTAGTGTGAAGCTGTGACAATCTCCCTGACAGAATAGTCTTCACATCCATCATTTTCTTTGATTTAAAACTAAAACTGGTTTCACTTCTATTCAGGTGTTTTAACAACATGCATTGTCTGTCCTGAGTGGACCTAGCAGGACAATTGGAACTTGATTGGTTGCATTGAACCTTGGGTCTAGTTCAAGGCAAAGTGGAAAAGCATGGGGCAAAATTGCGCCCCTGGCTTGAGTGCATGGCAAGGACTTGAATGTTTCGTTGCGTCTGACAGCGTTTTTTCTGGCATCCATCACTTCTTGCAAGCTAAAAACAATTTTCATTCTAATACGAACATTGCCAGAGCACAATCTGTCGTGCTGTTAGTGTTGATGTGTGATTGGGTTATAATTGCGCCAGGACTCCTACGTTTTTACCCGTGCCGTGATACGAACTGGTGTCCCGCTTCTCCAATCTACGGGTTGCGTCGATCAATCACCGTTATTCCTGCGCAGGGAACGACAGAACTGACCCACTAAATCAGCATAGACATAAAGGTGGGGATGAGTGTGAGGTGGCCATTATCTTGAGTTGAGTGATGAGACAATTGATATACGTGGAGCAGCAAAGTACGATCAAAACTGACTTCACAGTACAAGCCACACACAAAGGTCCGAAACTCTTGCTTCATTTGCATATTTTCGTTTAAAAAATCTGCAATACATTGAAAGATATTCAAATCAAAAAGTTATAAAGATAACTAAATGCTCAAAGCACAATTTCATTTTTGTTATAATTTGTAAGCCTTTTTTAAACTTAACTCCGCAACCCAGACTTTTGATTGAAAAAAAAATTCTATACAAAAGAACTAAAATATCCTGCTTGAACTTTTGTTTTTTCTTTTGTTACAGATTTTCTTTTACAAAAGAAAATGTCCTGTCTCTTCACATTCGTATATACTCAGTACTCTTTCTGTAAAAAAATATAAAGTTACTTGATCTGAAAATGTGTAATACTTTTCCCTTCAAAGTGGAATTTCAATTTTCACTTCTCTGTAGTGTTCATGTGTTTGTCAAATACTGAAATCAGAAAACAAGTCAGCTCAGGCCACAAGCAAGTAGTTCATATGCTGTGTCAACAAATCACAACTCAAAAAGTATGCTAGAGCTTGGCTAAAAACATAATACTGTCATAGATTGGCCCAAGTATTCCATTATCTAGTATACTATCTGAATTTTTTACAAAAACGTTGACATTCACTATTCTTTTGAATAAGGCAAAAATCCTTTATTTCTGTTTGAATATGTGCGTGGTGGTTGTGTCATGAACACAACCTCCTCACAATAAAATAGAATTCTTTTAACTTACATTTTATCAAATTGCAGATGTTTAGGTATTTTGTACCAATCTAGACACTCAGGTATCTGTAAATGTGTAATGTACTTTATACAGGAGTCAGGTCTCAAATGCACTGGACCTGTATGACACAGGTGTAACATAATCCTTCCCTCAGCATGGCCTTCTGCAGACCACCTGTACAAGGAGCCACACCCACTGAACAGGTGCGCTGCACAAGTCAACTTAAGGACATGAGCTATACTCTAACCCTTATAGGATTAACTCATGTAAAGTAGCAGGCAGGGGGTTACAACAAAGGACTATATCAAGGAAACTGTAGTGGTCATGGAGCTAAAATTGCCATTGTTTTCATACTGTCATGGAAAAAGCTATCATCTTTCTAGGAATTTGTATGTTCTCCCTTTTTTAAAACTTAGTACACTTTTTTTTTTAATTCAAAGAATACCAAATGTGACAAAATCATGAAGATGGTAATTTCTTTATGCTTGGTTGTTCCATAGGTTGGCTTGAAATAGAAGTAGTGGTAGATCTATGATGTGTAATGTTGCATTGGGATGAGAAATGGTCTGCCATTTGGGTTCGCCCTTTGGACAGAAAGGTGACGTGGTGCTCTGTCCTCCTTCTCAAGTGATCTGTGAACTGTTGAAGGACATTTTCCACAGATTGCCATCATCAAAATGCAAAGAGGCAGTCCCCATAAAATTAGCTATCCGTAAGTCGTGTGTCCGGCCGCGTGCGGATGTCGTTTACTCCCAGGTGGCCCCGTACGCCATCCCGTCCGCCAGGAGAACTATGGACGGATGATGGGGTTTTTACCAAGCGGACCTTTTCTGATGGTCAAGTCGGTCCATTATGTCTGCAGTGGATTAATGTAGATTAAGGTCCATTTGGCTGTTTTGTGCGTGTCCATTTTGTCATTGTGCGTGAGTGTGGGCCCTAATGGTCCTCCTACATAAATAATGGAGTGTAGTGTCCCTTTGCAGTAGCTGGGGGACCAGCTCATTAATTGTCCCTAGCTCCTACACTACCTTCCCAGGGGAGCGCCATGCAATATAATACTCCTGTACAACATTTTGTCTTTGATGTACGTGACGACAAGGGACCCGTCAGGAAAAATAGTCACATCCCGGTCCTGGACATGCTCTCAGTGAGTAAATTTGCAGGGTGAAGAAATCATGTCAGGGAGGACCCTTGTTAGTGATGTTGTCTCTATTCCTGCAATGACAAGAATTTATTGGAAAAAGTCAGTCAAATGGAGAGCCGGCTAATGTCCTAGTGCAGGCGGGTCCCAGAGGACCGGGCGGATTTCTCCATATCAGGTATTTTTGGAGGGGAAAGTGGCAAAGGGCATCGCATTACTGCAAGTTGAATGGGCAACGGCTGCGCAGAGGCCTTTGTGGGGAGCGCCGAGGGTCCCAGAGGCCGAGCAGTAATCTGTCCTTGTGGTTTGATGGAAACAAAAGCGGGGGACTCCGGCTTGGCACATGACGGGGCATGAAAACTGTCACTTTTCTTTGGTGGCACAGGTTGTGTCCCCGGAGAGTCGGACCAATCAAAATTAAAATTACTTCGGGCTGCCCCGTGGAACCCAAGCCCCATGACTCTTCCTGATTGAGACAAACAATGCAGATGCAAGTACTTCTACCCCGTCTAGGGCACGGCCACCTTAGCTGATTAAAACGGCCCCATTGACAGGATGGTTTCCAGCCCTTACTTCTGACAACATTTGCTGGTTTTTCATGTGGAGCAGAAAGGGTCTGTCAGTGCCGAACAAATGGCAGCAGGCTGACCTCCTGCCAGCAATGACACATGGAAGGCCATTCTTTTCAGCCGAGCGGGTCAGCTCAGCAGGAACGGCTGAATAACGCCCCAGAGCCAAGACTTTGTAATTGAAAATGGAGCTTGCTGTCCACTGGGGAATAGTGTTGTGTCGACCTGTCATGCTTAGAGTGCTCAATGGAAATAGGGACAATGCAAATGTGGGCATCAAAGTGGTTTAGTGCCTGTGAAATTGGCCCCATTATACTCTGTCCAATAACCTGCGGTTTTATGGGCAGTAGAGGAGAAGTCACTGCCAAAGGCAAGGGGTTGGCAGGTTTTTGATATAGGGCAAAAATCCTTCATTTTCCCTGCCGGTCCCTCAGGTAGCATTAGCCCTAAGCATCGGGACTGATGGCCAATATCCATGCACAAAACTGAATTGAACATGACCGGGTCTCCGGCAAAATGAGCTCCCAAACAACGACTTGATCCTGAATTAAATTTCGTCTCATCAACTCGATGTCCCTTTTCCTCTCAGGTGTCCCTGCCCTTCGGTCAAGCCCATCTAACCCAGCCGTCAACAACACCAGATCTCGCAATTTCCAAAGAGATTGGCTCGCTTTTACGAGGATGTCCTAAACGGAGATGTATCCTCAAATTTGATCTCTGATTGGCTGCAGATGCCCGTTGACAAGAAGTGTGCATCTAAAACCCTCTGTGAAATATGAAGGGTCGAGTTTTGCTGGACAGGGCATTTGTTAATGGAAGTCAAGGAGGACAGGATAGAAGTGATGCTCCATCGCTTTTGCTTTGGGCAAATCACCTTGATGGGTGATTACACGAAGAGAAACACAAGGAAAAAGGAAATAAAAGTTGTTTTCCCTTGGTCAAGGTGGCCCCTAGGATGTGTCATTCTCAGTCCCCAAGAAGAAGCCATAACAAATCTCATGCATGTATGCAAATGTCATTATCGGCGAAGTCTTTCTTCTGGCATGCCCCATTATGCAAATTAGGTCGGTGAGGATGATTACAAGGAATTTGATGTTGAACTTGGGAGGCCCTGATTTGCACCTGCGCCGGGGAGATGGAATTTGCAGGCGTCTGCCTACCTGTGTGATGGAGGCCGTCCCAGAGGGAGGGGGAGTCATTTGCACAAGATCTTCCAGCTGAGTGTATACAGTGTGACTAGGTGTAGCGGAGGCAACCTTCCCTCTCTAAGCTCATTACTGCTGAGCTCCACAGGCTTACGATTGCATTACAATTGTCAGGCAGGACCCGAGGCAATGGCTTGATAAGCCGGCCCAAGTCCAGAAGCAATGCTTATCTTAATTCTTCAGTTGCTGTTTTCCCCTCCTGAGTTGTGCGGTGTTTGTAGTTAGAGGTCAGAGGCACCCAGCGTGGAGCGGCCAACCCGGCAGTCTACGGCGAGGCGTCCCGGATGGTGAATGATGGGATGGGCACAAATCACATCTCAGCACTGAAAGGATGACAAGATAAGGGCTGTCAGAAGACAGAAAGGGATGAAGAAGAGTCGAGCGCAAGAGAAGCAGTTTTGTGCAGGACGCGACAGATACTTTTTGCAGCTCCTATATGGGCCGGTTCTAAAGCTTGCAAATACTGTACTGCATACTTTCCAAAGCTTCGAATTTGCCTCAAACCATAAATTTGTCTTTAATAAAAAGTAATAAAGTTAAAAAGCATGATTCAGAAGCAAATTCAAATCTGATCGGGACATTATTTTAATCATAAATTTTGTAAGTTTTTATTTTTCTCACTTTTTGGGATAGCCCTATATAAGGTTTAAGCCATATTGACTTTCTAATATGGATGACATCTGAATGTGCATCGATTTTTTGTCCTTTTCCAAAAAAAACAATTGCAAGCACACTGTATATTGTATATTAGGAGCAGCAAAATGAGCAAATATATGCCGCAAGTCGAAAATATAAAAAGATTGGAAAACTGATACTAAGGCCATGTTGATTTGATTATATGGATGACATCCACTTGCGCACATCTATTTTCGTCCAATTGAGAAAAAAATTTGTCGGTCATTCTGTAAATAAAGAGCTGCAAAAAAACGTATGCTTTAATTAGCAAAAGAAAAACATTTAGAATTCCAAAGTCAAAGAAGAACAAAAACGAAGAATCTATATTTCTGTAATGCCCAATTTTTATGATTAGTTTTGTTCATCTTTCCTGACTGCAAAGATTTCACAATGAAGGCAACATTTTTTTTGTCAAACTTTTTTTATTTGCACGCTCCTATCAGTTTTGGGGTTTCCAGAGGATGTCATCCATATACTAAGTAATCACATCAACGTGGTCTAATGTCAAACAATGCCTACATGCAGAACATACTGATCTTATCATAAACTTACTCCTTGCGCAAAATGTATTTCGAGCCCTGAGCTAACTTTTCCAAGAAAATGTGAAAGAACAAAAGTACTGAATTTGTTTTTTGGTATACCAGTAATTTGTAAAACCTTCATGACTACTTACAATGTAGATGTCGCAATTAAGGTACTTTTTTTTATGGCCCAACTTTTTTTCACATACTCGCATCAGTTTTGCAGTGCCCAGAGGATGTCATTTCTATAATTAAATCAGTACGGCCCAAAGGTGTACTAAAAGGGATATACATGTACGTATCAGTAAGTCTTATCCCTATGATAGCGTGCGTCTTAATTGCGTGTGTCCAGGTGTGTCCACGTGTGCACACCTGTGACTACCTGACCTTTTTCCAGGCTGATCCTGACAGATAACGACATGTAAAACCTGCGGGATGAAAGGATGTCCTTGAAGGACAGACATATGGCGCATGTTTACACCTGCTGGCCCTGAAGCAAGCTGCTGCCTTTGTAGGGGATAAAATAACACTTGGGACTAATCACACACCAGAGCTTGTGTATCACGGTGGATACATTATCTTGATGTATGTGCAAAATTGAGACTTGGACTCTCAAAAGGAAAGATTCGTTTACAATTTTTTCACAGTATTTCACAGAAAACCCAGACCTCCAGAAAAATAATATATATTTAGGAAGCAAAAGAAGTTTACCATGGCTGGGATTCAAAAGAAAAATGATTTTTTTCTTTTTTTAATTCACCGAAAGCTACTGAAGTTTCCTATGAAGTGTATAAAGAGACAGTTTTGGAGAAATATATTGTTACCAAATTGTTCGCTCTCCTTGTAAAGAAATCCTTTGTTTTGTAGAGTCCAAGTTTCAATTTGGCAGAATTCTCAGGTGAGTTGAAATCTGGCTGCAACTCTGTAATCATAATTGAATTGGAGGCTGAGTAGGCATGATACGTTCTTAATTCTCCTTATGAATTTATCAATTATCTAACGCTTAAGTCATTAGGCACAAGGACTTATGCAGTCATCATTGTAAACCCCCAAAGGGGGTCATGCACAGTGGGAGATAGCGCTTCACTAGAACTTCCAAGGTTGCCCGATCTTTAACCACATTGTAGATGATGACACCTTTAAGTCTGTAAGTTGGAAAAAATATCTTTCCACATCCATTGTAATGCTAAAAAAGGCCAGTCTCCAAGCAGATGTTGGAAGACCGAATCATCACTTTTTACTAGCTGTTAGAAACAGCCTTGCTAACGTCTGCATTTGTAACTTACAGGACAGTATGCAGGAAAATTTGAAACGTAACAATTTTGCCTTCCAACAAAGCTAGCTATATAGGTTTGAAAGGTTTTCCCTATTTTCAGGGATTTTATCTCCAAGGACTTCCCTGCATTTTGAAAATTGCAGCTGATTTTTCTCAGCTATCATCGATGACACTTCTTTATTTCACAATATCTAGTCCTGTCATCCGATGTAAAAATAAATAAAAAAGTGCCTCTGGTGAAAAAATTCACAGGTCAGGATTTCATGTAGACAGGATTTCATGTATGATTTCCTTGTTTGCTATCAGATCAAATCTAATGACAGAACAACCAACAACAAGAAATCAAAAAAAGATATAATACCTCAGTGAAATATCTCAAAATTTTTGTAAACCCTCATCCAGCTGAGCCCTACAATTGTCGGTTTGCACATGCTTGTTCTGTATGCTAGCCCTGACAATTGTCGGGTTGAGGGCATTTCTAGAATCATTGCACCTGCTCGGTTGTTGTAAAGCAAAGTAAGTAAAAAATTTCTTGTTTGCTTTATCAATCATTGTGAATTTCTCGCTAATTCTGTCCATGCATTTTCCTGCCTTCCTGACGGACATTCTGGCTGCTCCAACTTTAGACCCGGGACAAACCAGCCTTTGAGTATTTCAGAGTGGCAGGGTGTGAGTCTGTGCTACAACTCAGCCCTGGAACAAACTTGGACCCCGGCCAGTGGGAACAAACCTGAACACACCAAGACAAACCAAAAACGATACCTGTACTCTATTTTTACTGACTGTCAGAGGTAACAACAATCATGCATACATGTGCCAACAGTTCTACAACAAAGTCCCCACAGATGACTATCTCTCCTGACTTGTGCCTTAGGCTGCATCAATTCATTTCCTTGGTTCTTGAACATTAAATCAAATAAAATTCTAGAAAGAGAACTGCCACATAACCATTCCATCCCTTAAGGTCTCATTCCTGAGTTACTCCACGTGTAGACTCCCAAAGAGTCCGTACATCAAAAAAATGAACGGCTGCATGAAGTGTGTTTATAACGGTGGGAAATTCCCTTTTAGCCAGCCCAACTGATCTCAAGCGTCAAACTGATGAAAGCTTGTTTGTAACTGAAGAAATTAGCAGGTAAAGTTCGGCAGCCGTGCGCGAGGTCGGACGTGCACAGCCTGACATTGTAGGTGATGCGGTCGTGCGCTTACAGCTGGAAAGTGACTTTTTTGGGGGTGTAGCTAAGTGCAGTTTGTAATTGCTATAAAAAGAGATTGTAGATCTATGCAATTTTTTTACATGATCTAGGGTAAATGTGCTCAACAGAGAATGAATGACATTGGTGCATAGTATAGCTTCATTGCGAACGCGCCAATGTAAAACACGTATTATAACATGTAAGCCTATGGGCGAAAAAACTTATGAATGAGACTTTTAACTGTGCATACCAAGGTACAGACTTTCCCATCAGACTCACTTTTCATGTTGATCTTCCTGTTGAGTACTAGTTTTCAAACTCAAGGAGCAACAAGTCAAATTAGTGTGGCTTTAGAACACATAACCTTTAGCATTCTGGATCACCAGTATAACCTATATGAAAATATGGGGTCGCTCACAATGGCAAGGGTTAATCTACCCATTTCCATGCTTGTTTTCTTTCATTACAGAAACACTTTGAAACCTTTCTTTTTCTACTATGCCTGCAACTTGTCTTTAAGTTTTCTAAAAAAAAACAACTGAACAGTCAAGCAATCGTAAAATTTATGAAGTAAAATTCATGTTGCCAATTAAATAACAAGTTTTTAAAGAAAAAAGTTCAAGAGAGATATTGTGTTTTGTATCTTTAAGATAAACCTGGAGTCTGATTAGCAAAAATGTAGCATTTTCTTCTTCTGTGATTCTGCACTTTTTTTCTGTTACTTTTTATCAAGGACAAATTACTGTAAAAATGTTGAAACGTTTGCGGTGGTTCTTTTTCTAGGTTTTTAACCATCACTAAAGCTCACCACCGCGAATTTTTCAACCATGAAGTTAAAACACCACAATAAGACCCTTTCCCATTCTATCTAGAAACGTAGCAAATGAATTTACAGACCAATACATTTTTGTTTGATCCCTAGTTCAATGCCCTTACACCCCCCTCCCCCACCAATAACTACCTTCCTCTCAATTTCAGAACTAGAAGTGGCAGTACCCCAGGTGACATCGTGACACAGTCACCTCCACCCCTTAACCTCCACCCCATTGGGGTTTCCATTGATTGATGCACTGAGGTGGCGGGTCAGTGATTTTGGCAGGACTCACAGATGACTGATGATATGATTTACTATCTGTCAAAACTGCATCAAAGAAAAATGTATCTTTTCCCCTACAACTCACTTTAAAATCACTCCTGACCTTTTCCTTTATTGTAATGACCAGTGCCACACCCTCCTCTTCCCAGTTTTTATACTTATTTCAGTTTATTACAATATTCAACTCGACAGCAAAATAACAGGGTAAAGTTATGTCTTCTATTAGTTGATCAGATTGATAGAATTGAGAATTGAGGAAAAATAACCCAAAAATGAAACTGTCAAGACTGGGATGGGTCATTGGTTTCAAAATAGCTTCATAGATGGATGACAAGGATGATGCATTATGAAGGTGTCAAGAAAAGTATCATGGGGATGCTATTAATACCCTCTTGACAAGCCACTGACCTTCCTGTAGTCCTTCCATTGAAACAGCTGATGTTGTCCCATTTCTCTGTTCCTGGGTAAACAATAACAACTTACAACAACAACAACAGTGAAAATACATCTATCAGGTACACATTGATGTGGACAGGTGAAACTATAACAGGTAAAAATGTTTTCTTTTCTTCTTTGCTTGGTTTTCTGATAGGCTTTCTCAACAGAACAACACATTTCCAGTTTCAATAAAAAAGAAAAGCCTTACCTTGCATTTTTCTGTGCAAAAGTTCACTTCATGTCTCCCAACAGTGGCAGGTAGTGATGGAGAGACCAGTACGGACTAACTTCCAATTTCTTCCCCTTTTTGTTGCAGCTAAGGACCCACGCTGACTGGATTATATGGATGACATTCATACTATGACATACATACAAAAAAGAAGTTTGGGACCATACTGTAAATCGTACAAAGAAGCTGCAAAATGAACAAATATATGCCATAAATTGAAAAAAAAAAATACCAGGAAGTGGATACTTTTGTCATAGAAAGCGTTAATCATAAAGTCAATTAAAGAAGATGTGAAAGGACAAAAATAAAGAATATATCATTTGGAATACCATTTTCTGTAAGTTCAGTTATTTGTAAAAACCTTCCTGACCGCTTAGATTTCAGACTGAAGGCAACTTTTTGGGCCCAACTTTTTTTTCCGCACGCTTGCATAAATTTTGAATTAAAATTACTCAGAGGATGTCATCCATATAATCAAATCAGTGTGGCCTTATTTCGACTCTCAAAAAAGTTATTGACAACCATTTCTCGTGGGTAATTTTGTACACAACTGTGTCCTTCAATTTGTTGTGGTGATGATTGTTATTCGCCCATTCATTGTCCAATTTAACGCCCCGCCCTCCCATCTATCTGTTCATCCATCTAAGTGTACCGACCCACCCACCCATCCACACATCCTTCCATCATTCATTAACCCACTCACCACACATCCATCCATCCATTCAGCTGTCCTTCCATCAACACATCTCTTTTTACATGCATCATTCAACATCGAATTCATTTGTTCACTTATCTACTTACAAAAGCATCTACGTGTCAATCACCTAAACACACCCCAGACATCTAACATCCACCTATCAATCACCCAAACCACTCATTCACCCATCCACATGTCAATCACGCAACCTGCTCATCCACCCGTCCACCTGTCAATCACCCAACACTCATCTACACATCCACCTGTCAATCACCCAACACTCATCTACACATCCACCTGTCAATCACCCAACACACTGATCTACACATCCACCTGTCAATCACCTAACACTCATCTACACGTCCACCTGTCAATTACCCAACACACTGATCTACACATCCACCTGTCAATCACCCAACACTCATCTACACATCCACCTGTCAATCACCCAACACTCATCTACACATCCACCTGTCATCACCCAACACACTCATCTACACATCCACCTGTCAATCACCCAACACTCATCTACATATCCACCTGTCAATCACACAACGCTCATCTACACATCCACCTGTCAATCACACAACACTAATCTACATATCCACCTGTCAATCACCCAACACATTCATCTACACATCCACCTGTCAATCACCCAACACTCATCTACATATCCACCTGTCAATCACACAACCTACTCATCTACACATCCACCTGTCAATCACTCAACACTCATTTACATATCCACCTGTCAATCACCCAAACACCCCAGACATCTACACATTCACATGTCAATCACCCAATCTACTCATTTACACATCCACCTGTCAATCAATCTATCTACTCATCTACACACCCAATTGGCCAATCAACTGACCCACACATTTACCTGCCTATCAACTAACCCATCCTTTCACACACCTACCTGTTAATCACCCAACTCATCTTAACATCCACCTGTCAATCACCCAATTCACTGGTCTGCATCCACCTGCACAACCCAGATACCAACACACCCACCTGTCAATCACACAACCATCTATCATTCCATGTCTTTGACCCATTCTTCTCTGTCCAATCCCCCCATCCTACATTTTTCTCCTACAACTTCTCTTCTCCTCTCTTTATAACAAAAAAAAACAAGCAGACATCTTTTCTTGGACACCCCCAGTGATTTCTCTCACTTTTGATATACATGTAGGCAAGAGGGTACATGAAGCCAGGAACTCTACTTGGTGACATTCAAGTCCTTTGACAGTGGAAACATGCTAGCATCTGTGATACTGAAGGACTTCTTATCATCAAGTGACATTTTGATCAAAGATTGATGTAATCGAGCTGAATTGTGCTGAAGTTCAAGTTCGAGAGCCTTGACATGGACATTGTTAGAGGGCTGGGTGTATGTGGACGAGGGCAGTCTCCTGACAGTTTGAGTTTGTCACACCTTGATCTTACATTCTAATTTCTTCCATACTGTATCTAAGTTTCAATCTTGATTGATCGCATAATCTTATTGATTAAACAATAATAAGTCAATGTTGAATGCAATGCTTTATGATAGGCCAGGCTTATTGAAAAGAAGTGACCAGTCTACTGGATAAATGTTTCAGAATATGAGCTATCCTTGGTTATCCAGAGCAACAACACTCGACATTTCTGATTTTATATACTACAGTGTCAGAAATATTTAAAAAGGGGCAAAATAAAGTAGCTCTGTCAGCGGTTTTGTCTTGCCGAGGTTTAATTGAGAAAATCAAAACTATACGCAGACTGGGATGCTGAGAAATATAGCTTCCTCTTCCTTTGATGAACTAGTTCCTGTCTTTACTTGCCTCTTCCACAGCAGGTATAGAGCAACGTCTAGTCAGGTCGGACCTTTAGTGCCCGACATTGCGCCCGGCATCCGCGGCTGCAGTCGTAAACCTAGCCATCTCGACCGATACGACCAGTTATGGTGTCTTCCAGCCGTGGGGACCACTTAGCTTTACTACCACACTCTCTTTACTCCCGGTTAGACGATAAAAACTTTTTACTTTCCAACTGTAAATACTGCAGAGATGGACTTTACAGTATCAAGATGGACTGGATTCTAATAACACAGGGGGGCACAGATAACAGACACTGTTGATGGAGGGAGCCCAGAGGGTCAGTGGTACAAATGCAAAACTTCTGAGCCCTTTGATCCCGGCGGTCTGACTGACTGGCGACACTAAAACGAACGAGAAACTGTGGTCATGTAGAACGTGAGGGAATCTCATCTTAATTATTACCAAATGAATACTACATTGTGTTAATCAGTAATCTTTATCATCTCCTTTATCAAGGAGGTCATGTCTTGTGCGTTTGGTTTCAAATATGATGTTACTCCCTGAAGCTATGAATAAACTGTTTTTTATTCATTCCTTGGTGCCTGCAGACCCTATACATGTAGTAGTAGTGCCTGGTGGCACATAGGGCAGCAAGGAAAATTCAGTAGCAGGGTATGTTTTTACAGGGAGGAGTTGCTCCAAAAAAATTGTAGATCTTTCTGGCAATTCACAGCATATATCTGCCCGTTTTGTGGCTCCTTTCTACAATTTACAGAATAATCGCAAACTCTTTTTTTGTGTGGAGATGGACGAAAATTGATGCGTGCGAGATGTTATCCATGTAATCAAATCAACATGGCCTAACCATGATGTCAATGTCATAAGCTGCAGTCTTACTTCCAATATGAAGTGGGGACTGCACAGAGAGATGGTTGAGTACCCAAAAACTGACAGACCTCTCAACAGTGTTTCATTGAGTGCTTAATGATCCCCAAGATCTTCCAACAGTCTCTCGGTGATCTTAATGATCAGTGATCAAATTATGATTCTAATTCATCGGTTTACTAAATGAAGGCAATGGTTCCCCATCAAAGCAAACTGCAGGAATTTCACCTCAAAGAAAAAAAATGATGAAAGTGTCATCTTAATTTTATGGTTTTCTGAATAATTTAACACTTTCCTGTAAAAGGATCTGTTGTCGTGGAAATGACCTTGTCGTGGGCTGCCTCGTTAGGGGAGATGACAGCGTTTGAGAAGTAATAATCTGATTAGCTTTGACAGGCAGAAGACAGGACTGAGTGGCCATGTTGTCATGTGACAGAAAATACATGTATGAGGAAACTAAAACAACAAGGTCACATACCAGGAGGCTCAAAATTGATGACCTTGACCATTGTCTTCCCAACACCTACTCACATACCAAATGTCACTACAATACATCCAGAGGTAAAAAAGATATGCTGACCACAAATATCCGGAAACAAACACACACAAACACACATACGGACACACCAAAAACAATACCCGGTATCTCTATTTTTTGTTGAGGTAACAATTGTAAACAAACAACAGAATGCCAGGCAAACATTAAGCACAACAGAAACGTACTCTGTATGGAAAATGAGTACTTAGTAAGGGATTCTTTCCTTTTCTTTCAAATTTGCAACTAACTCTGCAGTTTTTATTGCAACCAACCAAAAACATAACCTTCTTGCCGAAGGTAACAAACAACCAGACAAATGAAGAGTGTGAACTTTTGTATAAAGTGTAGTCTTGGTTTATCTGGTCAGCAAGCAAGGTAATGTCTGTGCACCGATGCTTAAAAGGGCAAACCTTAATTCTAGGATTTACATTTCTCACGTTTTCCTGGCATCTTGCTTACTGGAAAAAAGATCAATGTTACATAAGAGCCTTTCTCAACAACTCCCGGGAGATTCAGCTTAGTACCTCAATATCCTCCTTCTTTGTATTTCTGCAAGTTGCTACTGAGATCAAACAAACGACATCCAAACACGACAGAGACAGGCCCCGGAAACTGGACCCTAAAAAGGTTTCTTTCTGACCAAAAATATCTTGATGACTCTTCAAAGCACTGATAGATGAAAGGTTGAGCTGCGGATAGACATGGTGGATGGACTGTTCTTCAAATGGGAGAACCTGGTTTATCTTGGCTAATACAAGGTGGAGGTTCTCAGAAGAGGCCTAGAAAATGAGAAATGAAGCCCACTGTCCTCCATGATGTAAGTCTAGTACCATATACCTACTACTATTGAAGGGGAAAAGAGATTTGATTTTGGTTTAGGGAGAAAATGGAGTGTTCGCGGTGTATTAAGTTTGTGGATGAATCAAGGAAGCAAAAAAACTGCAAAAACAAGACCATAGCACGTCCAGGTCAAAAGATACAAAAATGAAAGTTCTGCTGCAGTACCAAGGTCACATACCAGGGGGCCCAAAATCGACCTTGAACTTTGGCTTCACAACACCTGCCCACATACCAAATATCATCGTAATCCATCAAGAGGTTCTTGAGTTATGCTGACTAGAGTAGTGCGGAAACACAGACAGACACACCCAAAACAATATCTCTATTTTTCATGGAGATAATAAAACCACTGCGAACATTCCCCCTTTTACAGTATTACAATGTAGATTGATGTCTCTTTATCATTGACTACATGTCTATATTTTTGGTGTGTGTGTTTGTTTGGGTTGGTGAGTGTCTGTAGGTATGTCCATAGAGTGACAGGAAGTGAGTGGGAAGATGACTGCAAAGTTCAGACTTACCAGAGTGGCAGGAAGTACAGGTCATAGATGGTAAAACTAGTACTTAACCAGCCTTAACAGTCCAGGTCATGGGGTCAATGGAAGAGACTACTAATTACAGGAAGGTATTGTTTTTGGTCTGTGTTTTTGCAGTTATATATTATCCAAATGCTAGTCACGTTCACCACAGAGACAGGACTTGATCAATGGGCAAGATTAATGATGGACATGACATTGATTAATGAACTACAATTAAACAAGACATACGGAGTCATGAGATCTCGGAACTCTTGTTTTTAGTTGTGATGTATCTAAGGTCCAGGTGGGACATCGTGGTTCTAGGGTTCCGAATGACAAATGAATAAACTTTACAGCTTCATTATCAATTTGGGACAAATTTACATAAATCTAGAGACCTACAAGTATGAGGAATAGGTCAATGAAATGAAATTCTAGTTTACAACTACTACTGCTAGAAATACTCTTATATGAATTGATGAAATAAACCTACATTGCAAAACTTTATAACTGCATACTGTACATGTATCCCTATGGCAGAAGCAGTAACACAACCTGCTACTTTGACATACAGATTCTGTGCATCCAGAGGAAGAGGGTTTGATCCCCAGCTCATTGTGAGGGACTGCATTCGTAATTTTGGTTGGTGAAGTACAGCCAAAAGCCTATATGACTGTTTTATGGGTTAGCCTCAAGCATCAAACCTCGAGTTCAGTACATAAAAGAACCCCAAACTCTTATGATCTTATCCAAGGGGTGACCCAGCGTACATGGCTAAAAAATGAGACATGGGGACAACGCAAGTGACTCGTAGCAATGAAAAAAGCATCATGCTTCTTCTTCAGTCCTTCCCCTTTACCTCATATATGTACAGTATATGTATAGGCTGAGGTATCTTTTGTAAGCAACGGTTGTCATAGAAAAATGATATGGATTTTCAAGGCTAAGTGATTTTCTCCAAGTTTGAGGTCAGTTTGATAAGTACTACACATGTTATGCTGCTTATTTTTCATTTTGGACATATCTGCATGAATTTGCATAACAGCCACTATAACCATTAACCTTAATTGGGCTTTGTAAAAATGATAAAAGTACATCAATCTATCATATCATGGTACTGGACTAATAAAGATTTTTTCACTATGACAGTATTTTTGTTTCTCCTCCTAGGCTACAAAAAAGGCATTAGCCAAGAAAATATTTATCACATTATAGCGTTGATGCAAGTTCTAGAAAACACTAGGAAGGACTAGAAATATCCAATAGTTGCCACCACTGGACACATATGAATTACTTAAAAGCATCATTCTAGTTAAGATGTGAAACGATATGAAACAGCAAAAGCTTCAAGCTTGTCTCCAACAGTGTCTCAAGCTGTGGACGCCAGCTAAGAAGGAAGCTGCATCTCTAACAGCTTGTTGGATTCCAAAAACGTATTTCGCTGGGGCTTAGAAGGAGTCCTAATTGCTGCCTTGGGGTACCGTCGCCAATTACATCACCTTCTAATGAAGCAGAAATAGGTTTAGCTGGGAGTGGGGATTACCGGATTATGGGGCGTAATACAAGTTTACGGCGGTGTCCCCTCGGAGTTAACGTCTCTGGCCACTGGCTGGCAAAGGAGGGAGTTTAATGTGAAGAAGACGACGTTAGCAGAGAGTTAATGGTCTCAGGGGACTCATGGTCAAGGTTGGAGGATGGCTTGGGGTTAAAGGTTGCACCAATGCTGCTTGTTACATCTGGGTTTTACAACATATAACTTTGTTTGGGAGTAATTTTACAGGCTAATGTAGTAGTAGCAGAGGAGGAGATAGTAATGAATGTCCGTGGGGGGGGTGCACGCGGGGTCAGCGCTAAACCACCTCCGTGGCCATGTAGCTTAGAGCGGGGATTAAAGGATCCGCAGACGTTACAACTTTTATGGTCACGTCTCCTGGTGATATTGCGTGGACTCGCCGACGGGTTGCGATACGGGAGCTCTCGGCAGAAGGGAGGATTGTCTACGGTGACCCCTATTGGGATCCGACAATGCCTGACAAGCATGTAACAACGGATTAAGTCTTCTTAAATGTCATTGCACAAGGAAGTCTAAAGAAAGAGCGGAGTTGGATCCACACGTCTTGACAGGGTCAGACCAAAGGAACCTGTGCTGGAGCTAAGATAAGACGTCCATAAGCCTTTGCTCCGAGGCAGGAATTTCTTACAAGTAGAAGATACGGGGAGACCTTTGTGAGGGCTGTGTAGCCAACTTCCCAGACATACCTGTTGGTGGAGGACTTAACTTCAATCAAAAACAGGAGACTTTGAGAGGGAAAGGGCCATACGGGGAAGAGGCGGGTCGTATATAACATTCTTAGAGAACAAAAGGCAAATGTACTACTATTATGTAGTGTGAAACGAACATGTCAGGGGATTAGTGGTGAAATCTTATTTCATTTAAAATTCTGGATCGTTTGGGGTAATTTGAATGGATGTTGTTATTTTCATCACTTCTGAATCTTTCGATAAATAACATGCAAATAAGCCAGATTCTACGCGTTTTCGTCATGCATTGATAATGGAAATGTAACAAAATGACGGGAATATGTTGGAAATAAGTTACAAATAAGTTACAAATATGAATCTGAATGCAGATTTTTCAAATTCTTAATATTTGTAATCTCTTTGCCCACTAAATTCTACAATGCGTCCCTTTAAATTCCCTAAAAGCTGTATTGTGATTTTGGGCAAAAACACACCTCTTCATTTGCTTTTCAGCTAACGTTATGTCAGTATTGAATGTCATTTTGCAGCAGATTATGAGAAATGTGAACTCTGAAACCTGGACCCGTACGCTACCACGGACTTGGGGTGTGCACTGTTAACCCTGTGTCTGCTAAGGTAGCTTTGTGATGCCAAATTTGTATTGGTTATGGGGTTAAGCAGCAGGAAAAAGGTTCATGACTGAAATAGTTATGTACCCTAATTTCTCTGTTTTGCATATTAGGCCATACTGATTTGATTACATGGATGACATCCCCTGGGTACCCCAAAACTGATGCAAACGTGCAAAGAAAGTTTGGCCCCAAAAAAAGTTGCCTTCATTAAAAAAATGACATCTTGATGAAGGTTTAGCAAAATGACTCAAGACACAGAACGTGGAATAGCAAGCAATAATTTTATTTTCGTTATCTCACATCTTTGACTTTGGAATTGACTTTTCTTTTTTCACAAATCAGTATCTGCTATTTCGTTTTCCGATATTTTTTTGCAACTTATGGCATATATTTGCTCATTTTGCAGCTTCTTTTTATGATATACAGTATGGTCACAAACTTAATTGTGTGGAAACAGACGAAAATCAATGCATGTGTGGATGTGATTTATATATTAATCAAGTCCACATGGCCATTGTCAAGTCCGAAACTGCCACCTATACCAATTTCTCAATTTGAACAAAGTTAATATCTAATTGTTTTATGGCCTATTAACCCATGTACATGTAGCTCACCAGAAATCACCTTAATGGAAGAAATTAAATATGTCCAAGTAGAAATGTATCTATTTGCATATTTGTGACTTCCTAAGTGCCATTGAAACTGATGATGCACTGGAATTGAAATGAGGTATTGACCCAAATTAGGTTCTAAGAGCATCTAGTCCATTCAGTTTGGCAGAAAGTTGTCATGTTAAAGTGTATTTGCTCAGACATGCATAATCATAATTATTCTAAATCTAAAAATAAAAAGATAAAAACCCAGATTATGCATTACAATTACATGTAATTGGACATTGACCTTAATTTCTAGAAACTACGTAAGGTAATTATTTATTTTTGGTCTACATAATTTCTATTTTTGGTCCTTGACAACAGTGATCTGTTTCGTAAAATCCAAAAATGCCTGCCATATTCCCGTTATTTGATAGCAGCATTGATGAAAATATGCAAATTTGTGTTCTAATAAAGCAAAGAAATAATTACAAATAGGCCTAGAGACAATATAAACCTTCTTGCCACTGAGTTTTATCATGTTGAGGGTACGATCAGAAATTAATTCATAGCCACAGGATGTTTCTGTAAAAAAAATATTGGTAATCGTGGCTTACTAAAAGGTCATAGAGGTCCATGTGCACACCTGTCAAGATATGCCCCCTGTGGATTAGGAGCCATACATATAGGAGGTGGGGGTGATGACAGATAATGTCAAAGTTGTGCCTCACAGGTAGACACAAAGAGAATTTTGCCAATCTTTCTACAGGGGTCCCAACCTTTTAATCAGGGGTGTTATAGGGAAGTCTGCCTTGTGGGTGACATGAGCTGTCAAGCCTCTCCTGTACCAGACAGAGTAAAAATATGAGTTGCGGCTAGCCTGTGTTTACACAAGCTCTCGGCAGGAGGTAACTGACACCTGGCGGTTACAGGACCGGATGGCCGCTAGGAGCGCGATTTGTCAGGTTAGAGTTGCGGCCATGTAGAAGAGAAAAAGGGTTCATCCTGAACTGAGGTGAAGCATGGTACGTTTTCCAGTAGCTAGAGGTAGTGCAATGTGGCTTCGCTACAGCTCACATTTTGGGCCAAGCACACATGCAGGGTCACCCATACTCTTTTCAATAAGTGTGTTGGGTTCTTTTACATGCAGAGGTTTGATGCTTGAGGCTAAGACCTTAAAAACTCCCTCATGCCCAGGCCACCAGCTTTTACGCCCCCCTCCGAAAGGACGATCTCCATGAAAAATCATTTGACCTGGACATGCTATGGTCTTGATTTTTTTGTGGAAGATAGCTTTAGATGTATGTATGGAAGGAATGGTACAGGTTTCGTCCTTCTAGCAGCTTGTTCTGGAATTGCAGGGCGTTTTTGTTGAAATCTTCTGAGGATAACTGAACAAAGGAACAACAGATTTCCATGATATTTAATATGCAGGTTGTTTAGACAAAGATGTACACAATGAAATTCAAATTGTGACCTAATTTGCATAATTATTAAGGAAATTTAGTGTTTTGTACCTTGGGACTCAAATACATGTAACATGTGTTTTATGGCAGGACTGGTCGAAGATTAATAGATACATGTAACAATTATACAAATTCCTTATTTGCATAATTAATGAAAAAGCGCCATAATTCATCTTAGTGGTAAATGATTGGACTGTCAACATTATGACCTGTTTAAGTTAGTTAAAGGTTTACAGAACCAAGCATAGATTTTGTAAATGTGGAAGTCATTGGCATAGTTAGAATAATTCATGGAGATATGAGAGCTCAGAACTCAACTTGTTTAATTAGTTTTGGGGGAGAGGGTCGGTAGTCCATGTAGTACACTTCAGAAAGTGGCATACTAAGAAACTGAACCTTCTTCCTACTTTTGAAACCAGAGAATGTTTTCAGCCTCTTTGGTTAAACATTACTCCTTCCTGACAGAATAGACCACCCAGCTGTCCATCAACATTTGCAGTTCAAGCTCAACCAATAAGAGAGCGGATTGAGGTCTGCACAATTTTTTTAATCTCTACATTTTCATTGATCCTTTTTGACAGAGACCATCCTAGCTGTCCATCAAAATTAGCAGTTCACCCAACAGTAAAGTGAATGGAGGTCTGACCAATATTTTGCAACGTTTTTAATATCTATTTGCATTTTGGAGTGGGAGTGGATATGGGACTAGTTTATTAAATCATTATATATACTCTTTGTTTTTGACATACTTTTGGAATAAGAAAGAAGTGGAATCTGACAACCAAGAGAAATATGATATGGCCATGTCATCTGCCAGTCCGTGGTGACATGTAGAGGGGAGTCTTCATCAGGACAACGATGTACCGTTGTAACGGTTGTAGGTCAGATAGGTGATAGCAGAAGAAAATGGGTCACACAACCCATTAGGGGGCAACAACTGAGTGCGACATATAGTTTTGTTGCACATTTACCCACTAGAGTCGGGATGCCAAATGAAATGGACGTGACACCGCCCGAGAAAAGCCATCAAGTTGATTAGAAGGAGCTGACTGGTGATAAGACGTCGTGTGCCTTTTTTTGGGAGGAGATTTAGGAGCAGAGTGGTGTGTGGAGAGAGTAGGCTTGAGGTGGATGGTGGGCCACAGCAAGGAAGTTTTATGGATGACAATTTGTTCCTCTCTGGCAAAAAAGTTTGTAAAAAAGGGATCTCGAACCAGTTTAGCTCAAATGAACTCAATGAACAGATGAGCTAATCTTCCACTGGTCGTGACAGACGCTATGTACATTTACAGGTTCATTGTACCAGGGAAATTCCCCAAGCTCTTTTCGACAAGCACAATGAACAGTGGATCACGGCTTAACGTCCCGTCCTAAGGACTACGACCCTTTTCGGTAGCGTGCATGTCGGGTGAGCGACACAGCCGGGATCGAACCCGAGGCCTCTAGTTCCAGAGGCAAGATCGCTAACCACTGGACTACGCACGCTACATGGCGATGGTTCAAATGACAAGGAAGTACAGAAAATGGGAAGATATGTTGTGTGGTAGCCGTGAGTGTACATTTGTACTTGCGGAAGTGACACTAGTGAGGTAGCCATGAGTGTAGTTGTAGAAGTGAAACTTCAAACTGCAGTTAGGTAGTTGTAGAAGTGACGTCACTAGTGTGACAGTCTTGAGTGTAGTTGTAGGATTTGTCGTCATCATCATCGCTTTATTGATATTGGTATCAATAAGCTTGAGTGTAGTCACTGTTGTAATGATACTAGGCTACCACACTAGTGTCACTTTCTGCACTTCTTGAATACAATGATAAGTTTATTGCAAATTCCTGCCTGAAGGCTAATTGCAAATAACATGTTTTGTCGCTTTAAAGGCACCCAGAGCATTTAATGAGGCTTGAAAACTGGAAATATTCTAGTTGCTGTAATCTTTATGAAATTGACATTTAATGCCACTGTTTACCACATTTGCCTGCAGGTTTCTTATCAAAAGTGCTCAAAAGCGGTACAAAAATAAGCTACATGGTGATCTTTTAGTTTCACGCGCCTAGTGTAGATAGACCGGTACCATAGCCCCGCCCAGCCCCATCAAAATGTAGAAATGCAAAATTAAAACATCAAAATGCAAATATTTGACGGACATGCAGACACTCTCTCATTGGTCGAACCGCTAAATGTGATGGACAGTCAGGCTCAGTCTATTAGGGCTTGGACTTTCTATCAGTTCTCACCACACAGCGACATCTTATCTTTGTTCCTTTAATGTCGGAAAGTAATGGTATAGTGTTATTGAAACTTACTATGCGTAGGAATGACTAGAAATTTGAGTTTTTTTATTCAAGTTTTAAGCCTCATAAAATGCTCTGGATGCCTTTAATTCTTGTTACAGCGTTCATGGTCTCAACTTAAATCAGGCATCTTGTTATTTTGGTGGGCCATATTTTTTTTAAACATTCTAGCATTAGATCAAGTCTGCAGAGGATGTCATCCATCAAATTTACTTGCTGTGGCCTTACCCTTGGATACCATCAATTTTACACTCATACCGGGTCACACCAACTCCGCGAGGGAGGTTATTATTTCGTTGCCCATGTCGTCCAAAATATCAACATAAGGTATCTGAAATGCTTTTTCCATGATCAGTAAATAAAGGCAATGTATTGCAACAAAAAACACAGTCCCCTCCATGTTCTTGCATATCAATAAAAATAAAAGATTGACACAACGATTGATTAAATGTTTTTTTTTTGCTAGGAAACATTTCAGATGTTAACATTGATCTGGCAAACACAAATGTTCTCCCCCCCACCAACACTACAATGGAATCATCCAGACTGAGTCATCGTCCAAATATGTATCATGAGATATTCGGAGAGTCTTGTGCTTTTTATTGCCTTTGATTTATAATGTAGAGTGAAGTATGTTCGATGTCTGCGTGTTGTCATCTGAAGAATTAAAGAATCTGTGTACTGAATGTTTTCTATTGATCTGTTAATACATGTATTGGCAAGTCCATCTTAGAATCTAAGAATGTACAGTTTTTATGTCAGGATGAATTTTGACTGCCTTATTTCAAGTACATTAGGGACCACCCTAAAGATCAATAAATAAATAAATAAATAAAAGTGCATTCGTTCGTTCAGACTCCTGTAGTGCCAAGTCAAACATACGTCAGCAAGTTTCCTTACTGTTCAGTAGCAGGGTATATTTTTACAGGGAGGGGTTGCTAGCCCTTCCCTTTATCCTACTCGAGGCACCTCCTCGAACACGGGACCCCCATTTTACGTCCTTTCCTTAGACGGGTGCAGCCCAAACCCGAGATGTCCTGACCCAGGATTGAACCGGGTCTCCCATTTACCAACTAATTGAAACCAAAAGGTAAGCTGTGAGGCTGCTACCAATTGAGCTATAGGGACAGCCCTAATAACTATGTTAGTTGAAGTATTAGTTCTGTTATATAATGATTAGGGTTTACACCAAGAATAATTAGTTAATGAGGTGGTCGTGAAAATGTAAAAAAAAATTCTACTGGGACGATCACAGAAGAGTGGAAAAAAAATTTCCAAAATTTCTAATCTAAAAGTTTAAAGTTCCACACAAACAAGGCAGAGGAAAGGTGAGCATGGTTGAACTGTGGAAAGAAACATAACAAGTCTAGTCTATGACTTTCTACACCCACACATCATCAACTTTTGTCCTTGAGACATATATCTCCATCTAACGAGTAAGGATTTCTACTCTTTTTGATTTCTTCTGACTCTGTTCAGTCTCCACTGTTACCACCAATCCCCTCTGTGCTTCCAAACTGAAATATCTCCTATAAAAGAAGGTCCCAGGCTAAGATTTCTATTCATCGGAGGGCCATTTTTGTTAACACTCTTGAAATTACTTTCTTTAAGTTAGGGATTCTGAAGGACATGCTAGGTAAAGTTACGAGTCCTTTTTATGATGACAACTGCAGGCAAAATGGCTATAAACCACCACTCCCCTATTCTCTCCAAGTTTTTAATATCGTCATTAGAAATCTTCAATCACAAATCTCATTTATTTCTGAAATCAGGACGGACCGATCTTGATGCGCTTAAGACAGGTTGAATTATAGCAGAAGGAACTCATAAAGAGGACAAGCAGTCGATTCTGTAAGCATATATACATGCATTCTTTATTCCATTCCTATGTAGAAACATTTGTAACACTTCTAGACACCACCAACAGAGAGCTTCGACAGTGTCTCTTAATTTGGCAATTGCTAATTACAACTGTGCATCTTGCACTTCCCCACAAATGACGGATGCTCACAATAACAATTAACATTATTTGCTAACAAAAAATGGAAGATTGCATCCTCAGAGAGCACACATACAGAGAGTTTGGAGTTTAAGTGCACGTTCTATGTGGACATTCGTAAATGCCTTTGGTGCCTTTTTACACCTTCCGGGCTTATTACCATACCTCAGGTGGCACACACCTGCGGCGCATGTTTATGGACTAACAACTAATTGGTACACAGAGTCGGTAAACAGCGTGAACTCGGCATGTGTCTAAATAAAGTCGCTGTCATGTTCTGTCTACATTTTGGTACATTATTTCCGTTTTTTGACATTTTGCAACACTGGGGTGATAATGATGTACAGGGATGACACAGACGATGAGGTGCCGGCAAAATTCAGGTCCCCTGAGCTTTTCCTCCTTCTCTTTGCTATAATAGGTCCCTTCCAAAGAAGTATACAGGTTGCAAACTGAAAAATTTCCCCAGTGCAATTACATGGAGCCATATGACATCAGGGCCAAAGAGACAGTCCTATTTCAGTACAATATTATGCATGTCCATTAATTTGATAGGGGCATCCATGTTGTCCACATCCTTTGGAATAAGGACCAAGGACTATATATGTTGTCATGACTTTTTCAGTTGCACACAGATTTCCTGTCCGATGCCATAGCCCCCTACAGACTTTGTCCCTCATGCAAGGTTGCTCTGATTACAGCCCACCCTATCTCACATACAACAGTTGCCTTTACCAACCCACCCTAAATTGGAATGGCCCCAAATCCCAACAGAGACAGATTCCACCGAGATCAAATGTGTCAACAAAGCTATAGAAAAAAAACTAGCTCCCACATTGTTGTACAAGTTTTGATATGGTGACACGACACCGCGGGATGCGTCTGCAGCGAGCATTAGGGACGGTCGGGAATCCCGTGTGCTTCCGAGAACATTCCCCCTTATCACATTTTCCGGTAAATGGCAGTCACAGTGAATTTGCGAAGGGACTCTGATTTTACTGTAGGCAGCCTATTTGTCTTTACCAAGTCTTTGCCGACAGATTAGCGAAATTAAGCAGATTCATCGGGGATGTGCCAATGGAGGTACTTGTGAGATGGTGCAATCTCTGCCACATCTCACTGTGGCGACAAGCCTGCAGGCATGGATCATCTCTTGCAATATTCGAGTATCGATAAAACTTCAACATTGCAATCTTATATCTCCTGCTCAGCGCTCTGAATACCAAGCCGTCTACAGTACATGCAATTGTTCACAGTTTGGGACAAGTGTACGAAGTAACATGTCCACTGCCTAAACATACAGAGGTGGTGTGGGGAGCCTACAAATGTATGCGATTTCCATTCACTATGCGGGGCTATTCCATCACAGCCCCGCTGATCTACTTCCTAAATATCACTTCAGAGGGTCAGTGGCTATCATTTAATCCTTATAACAAATTCCTGGGAACCCGAGGGGCACTTAACTTCCACTGCCCTTGCCCGCTTATCGATTTAATTTCCGTGATAACAAAACAAATATGCCTATACAAATTGAATTCACCTCCGACGTCTCAGACTAACACCGCCTCCTCCACAACGCGGCGGCTCTTTGCGCCGAAGCCAAGTCCCGACACGTTGTCGTGCTGGCACGGTGCACGTTAAACGTTTCAAAATTCCCTCCAATTGCTAATGCCATCCATAGCACTTGACAGGTGGGATCCATCATGTCCGACTAATGTGATGTCCATCGATAACTGGTGCTTTCCTCCTTATGCTAAGTCGATGCAGTCAGCTGATGCGAGGTTCCACGCAGCAGACTCGGGGCCCAGTTCTCAGGATCGGTGGTGGTGGCGCGGGGGCGATCTCGAGCGGGAGCGCGACCTAGACCGCCTTGGAGAAAAAAACGACAATATCGTCTTAGCTAACATTGGCGATGACCAGGTAACTATATCAAAGCTCTCTTTGCCGCTATTAGTACGCTCTCTAGGTCGTAAAAGCGTGTAACGGGGTCATGTGTATCTGATATGGACGTGCACTTACGATGACATGAAATAGTTTACTTCAGCCTTTATCTCCGCAGGACGAGCCTACCCCAGCCAATGAGAGGGGCAGACGCCTTTGAACCTAGGCCTTAAAGCAGACGTGCAGGGAAAATGGACCCGAAGCGGCACGAATATTTCAGCCTTTGTCGTGAGTGGGGCAGTGGTGCGACATGCGCATACGGATTATGGATTTCCGCCGGAGCGGCTGAGTGGGGGTGACATTATGTCCTGCAGCCTGTGGCCCATTTCCAACACGACCCCAACCATCCAGCCATGTGATTGGGCAGGTCTGATTTTCTCCCCGATAGAAATATTGTCATTACTCAAACCACCTGTCCAAAATTTTCCCCGAGTGTTGGGGACAGTCACTCCAACTCAGCCACGTCCCAGGCTGTAGGAATATGTCCCCACTAAACCACTTGGGAGATTACGCTCATCACTTTTCCCCTCATTTTTCCGCAGATGAAATTCCATCAACTTGCCCAGAGATTACCCAGGACGGGCCAAATTGGCGGGGCGAGGGCTCAATATCGGAAAAGCCGAGCGCCGTCCTTATCTGATTTCTGTGACGAATTCCTCGTCTTGACCTGGAGGTGTTCGTGTTGTTTGCATACATATCCCTGGCATGCTTCAATTAACTATTGATGAATAAAAAATTTGGGAGGATGTGTCAGGCAGGCCACATGGTTGAGCTGCGGTCACTGCCATCTGTGCATTAGTTCTGCTAGGACACTAGCTGAATATTCAAGTGTTAGTGCAGCGGAGCATCCCAGCCACCGGGATACACCAGCACTAATTATCTGCATGCTTAACTCCAGCGTAACAAGTTCTCAATTTTATGCAGCAGTAAATAACAATATGTGCGTGTGTACCTCCTTCGAGGGGATGATCGTTCGCGCTCACGCCTCCTGCCTGCAAAATAAGGAGGAGGCAGGTAAACATTAAATTATACATGCATGTCCATCTCGCAGATAGCACTCATCAGAAAATCTCCATATCAACAAGGAGAAAATTGGTTTTTGATGCATGATGGATGGAGATTATTTGGAACCTCTGATGACCATGGACATGAAAAATGTATAGGTGGATGGCTCCTTTAAACAGCCACCTTGCATATCTGCACCATAAACAAAGGCTTAATGGCATTATCGGCAATACAACAGCTGAAGGAGAACTGCAGCCAGATATATTCATGTGGGGCCCACACAGATAAACGTTGCATGCCCCCGTAGGTAGAGTTTGTATCACGGTTGGCTTTTACTCCAGATTTTACGTTAACGGTGCTAACCTTTAGGCGACCGTGATCGGGAGCGACTGCGAGAATGTCGTGACTCCTCCGCACGTTCACGCTCTCTGCGCTCTCGTTCTCTGGAGAACAAATAAACAGGAAACTGGTACCGTAACCTTATCGACATGCTTTCAGAAATCGTTAACCAAAATTCCAGAGGACTTACATTCATCACAAAAGGATGTGCAAATTAAACTTAATGAAGTTTCTGTAATTACAGACGTTGGCTTGTTTTTTTGGTATGCAATGCATGAGCGAATGTGAACTTCATGTAAGTAATGTTAAGCTTTTGCTGCTCTGATCGTATTACTTATTTATGGTGTGTGTGGCTGTGAGATTGTAGCGGCCGTGACAATGCAGTTTGGGACTCGCTCTATCAACTGACACCTTCCCCGGGGACATGCTGCACTGCCATTTCACAAACAAGCACTACTGCAGGCAGCACATAGATCCTGTTAAACCATGAATGTGCCCACCTTCGTCGCATCTTGCGGGCCATGTCTCGCAGTTCCTCCTCACGTTCCTGGGAACAATTAAATGGAAGGGGAAGAGAGAATATTAGGACTGCATTAACGTGTCAAAGAGCACAGAGGAGTATCCATATCTCAGACAGATATAGTTGCAGAAGTGGTGGAAGCTGCCACTGTCAGGGCTCTAAAGTAGGGCTGTATTACTGCTAATACCGCGGAGTTGACGCAAATGGGTTAGGGTCAGTCCAAATGGTTGCGTCTTTTCTGCAATCAGTGCGGGATTTTTGCAAAATGCATTACGTGTGACTTTTCGGCTTTGGCCGTGAAATGAAATTCAAAATCAAGAATCCAGACTGCAGGGTTAGATTTGTGCGCATCCAGCCGGAGATTCAGCACCAAGGAGAGGACTCTCCTGAGGCCCTCAGCAGCACATGTACATCCTAACCTGACATGGGTCTTCCTCATTGGTCAGTATTTATTGTCCTCTTCGTCTGAGCAATCATACCAAAATTGGAAGCGTCCCAATTTGATACTATAACCATCAACAGGTCTCCACCACTACAACATAATTACGCCTACATACATATTCAATGAACCACTTCACAGCTTCTCCCTCCGACCCTCTAGTTGCTGTCATGCCACCTCAACATTTCGGATGCAAGGACGCAAACATTACCTCCTTTGCATTTGCGCTTGCCTATTGATGGAATCTGTGAGAGCAAACATAAACCCAACCTTCCAAAGTTGACCTGACAGTGGATCCGTCCAAACTACTCTTCCCCTTAAGTAGGGTGATAAATCTTCAACTTTACTTTGGGACAGTTCGGATTCGCGAGAATCTCCTTCCAGTGCTGATTGGCTAGCGAGGAGTACAATCCTGGCAAGGGCTTGCCATTTTATGTGTGGCAAGGGGAGATGTACAAACTGGATGACTCCCCAATTTATTGGGTGCTCGCGGAGCTACTCTGTTTAATTCTCCCCTCCAGCTCAAGAGTATATTTTGGTGCAGTACTCAGAATCGTGTCAAGGTGGAACATCTACTACCACTGTCAAGTTCCCTTTGCGTGGGAGCTCCTTTTTTATGCCACAATAACAATTCTTGCCTGGGAGTTTAGAGTGATTTTTATTTCTGCATCTTTCAAACTGGCTGGAAATGCTGTGACTTGTTTTACATTAGGACTGGTACTTTGGTAGGAAATGAACTTCTAGAGCTCACTGTGTGTGGAGCATGAACTGGTGGGCTTGTTAATACAGCTCTGAAATTCAAGCACTACATAGTCCTCACCCCCGACCAAATTTATATAGCTTACTGACTATGCATGTCAATGAGGTTGTCGCTAAACTGTACATGTTCATTCAGACGAAGGTGCTATCTATTTTCGTCAAGTTCTTGCCTCACAAATGAAATTTTAAGTGATCGTAAGGCAGCTGGCTTGGACAGGTGCCAGAACCTGCAGGAGAGTGGGCAATGCTGGAGTTCCAGCATATTCACAACTTCTGAGGGGTAGACATTTGTCTGCAGACACCGCAGTGTAATTTTAGGTTACAAAATGCTGATAATGCCCTTGATCAAACGTTATACTTCGTGCACGGTTTGTGTTTCCCCCCTCCCCACCCACAGTGATTGGAGTATTCCTCACATATGGCACACGTAGCAATTTCGATCAATACATATTGACTACCTTGTATCTTATTCATAGCTGACTAATCACCGGTACAATTAAACCTGTCTCTTCAAACAATACAAATTACAGTCATGATGTGGAGGCCTCATTATGAAAGCAACAATTAAGTGAATCATGAAGGTGTGCATGGGTTGCAAAATTCCTCCAGTGGCTGTAAATGATAATACAGAACAAATCCCAATTGGGCAAATTCAGTTTGTATACACACAAATATATGGGGCGTATACTTGCGGATGATTATTGTTATAAAATGATTGTTGAAGTAAGAGTGATTGTAATTTGGGACTCCTGCAGAATTTCAAACCTTACATAGATTATACATCTATGTATAAAATCTGGGTATGTTTGACAATGCACGTTGGTTATTCTTTGTTAAAATTGTGCATTTCTAGCTCCAGTTGCTCACCAGGCGCTCTTGTTCCTTCTCCTCCTCTTTCTTGGCAGCGGCTTTCTTGTCGGCCTTGTCTGGGGGACACACAAAATGAGAAAAATACAATTAAAATGCAGAAAGTCATCTGGACTGTGCCGGGGAGATGAAGGGATATTGGGTAGCGCTATCTCCTTGTCACCCCAGGCTACAAATACATTTAGTTGTAACCAGGGGCAGAGGACCAGCGCACTCTGCCGAGACTACTGTCTGTTCCTTCTAGCCATCTGTCTTTGTTACCAAGGCAACGGGAGCTGCGAGTGCGCTCGCACAGATGAAAAATCTCCCAGCATGGGGTGACAGCAATTAAGCACACTGGAGATGAAATATTTGCCGAACTTCTCCATCTGACGTGCTATCCTCGGGACGGACAATTTGCATTCTGCTGTTGAACTTGGCAATCTCCCCGCAGAGGGAAAAGGTACCTTGAAATTGTCTGCATGGAAAATCTACCGGCTGTCCCCAAGGGACTGTAATGAGGCATCTCTGTGACAACATACCTGCATATCAACCACGCTAAAGGGTCCTAAATATCAACCGGGCCCCGGCTCCCTAACCAAGCCAGCAGATTCCCCGCATACTCCAAACTCGTTAACAATTTGCAGCTAATTATGGAGGCAGTTTCGGCTGCATTGTGCCCAGTTAAGGCAGAATAAGTGACGCATTTCATTCCCTGGTCTTCCCACAAACTCTGGCACACCCCCATTAGGGGAGATGTGCTGCATTATGGAACAGGCAGGGCAAGGTAAATAAGAAACATCAATATCAAATCAGAGCCCAAAACAGATCAATATTGCAGCACGTTATGTGCAAGGTCAACAATGCCCGGGTTGACAGATGTAGGACGGGTCCATACTTCACACAAACTTCTGAATTTTGATGGGGCATCTTAATTCGTAACCCACCGAGGGATGCACCGTGATGACCCGCAACATAAATCAAGCCATCTTTTGCCAATTAGATAGGGGCTACGCAAATATTAGGCATTTTCTCCGAAAATATCAGTGGACCTCCAAGCCACATTTCAATCAGCCCTGCTAATCCTGCACAAGCCAGGCACACTCCTGCTATAAATCAAAAATAACTGTCACTTTAGCCAGGCCAACTCTGACACCAATAAAACAGCAAACTTATGTATGTACAGTTATGGGTTCCGACAAAAATCAGGTACATGCAAGCTAGCCACTTCTGCGAAAAAACATCTTGAGTTACCAAAAAACCTTTCCACCCACTATCATACTCGCCATATGTTAAGAGACCTGTCATACGCAGTCATGACAGAAAAAAGCAGAAAAGGTCTTTGTCTGTTAACAGTTCAAGAGTTTCGACTACTTTGATGTTCAAAAGAGACTTTTTGTGCTGGTCCCTCTGCACACCTGGTCTAGACAAGCTGACTTGAAAAATTGTGATCCTGCCATTTACAATCTACTGGTATGTCACGAAATCACAAAGGACGAAAATCTGGGTATGCAAGAGCTACTCGTTATGCATGGAGAGGGTCTGGTCTCACAGTAAATCAAGTTCAACCTTAATACCCAGGTAGAGATACGCATCTCATTTTTGCGAGGGGTGTAATTAAATCGGCAGTATTTGGGGCAGCTGTCCATGGTGCCAATTAGAGGCTGCGGCCTGGAACAGTGGTGCTCGTGACCCCTGACCTGTTACTTACATTGTTTGTTCAACATCTGCTGCATCCTCCTTTTCAGTCTCTCCTGGGGGGTCAACTTGGCCTGTGGTTAGAGCAGAAGAGTTAGACATGCCTTGTATCAACAAACTTTGCAATACACAATTATTCATGTCTCCCTGCATCACTCTCTTACCCTGCACCATGTGACCATGTGGGTAGCCTTTCAAATTTACCTGCAGACAAGTTTTCTTGTGTTGTCAATTCCTAAGACTTTCACATCTAGAAAACTTAAAGAGATCTATTCATGCAGCATCAGTAATATCCCAGAGGTATTCACACTTAAGAATCAGATACGCATATCCAGGTGTTCAAGACATTCTTGAGAAGGCCTCAAAAACACCATCTTTTAGATGTGGTGGTGGTAAAGATGGAACATTATTCTTTCTTCAAACCTCTTTATTCCTCTTTCTCTAGTAATGATGATATATTGAAGTGTAAGGTACAAAAAAAAGTTCCAAAATCGATGGAACAATTGTTCAGAGATTTTTGGTAGGATCCAAAACGTTCCATTTCTTTTGCCTCCTGCCGTGATACATGAAGGGCTACCACGAGTCACATGACACATGAAATATACAACAATGCCTCCGGTAATGCCACTTGTTTCATCTTGCTCATCCTCTAAAGATGCGGGCAAATATCCTTTGAATCCGCTAAAGCATATTAAAGGCCGGCGTTGTATTTTCTGAGAAGATGCGTACTAGATATCACACTGAAAGTGATGTGGTGTAAATATGTGTAAAGCATATTCTAAATGGAACATCGCAAAGTGTTAAAAAGGTTGGCTGGCACATGTAGTATAAGGTAGGCACATCAATACATACAATCACTAACTTGACTATTTTACGTTGAATTACTTTGGCCCGTGTTGTCCTGATATGTATAACACATCAAGTTTTAATATGTAAAGCGACATGCAAAACTTCTTGATCACAAAAGTTTGGGGTTCACAGATGACTGTAGGTAGGTTAGTGTCCCAAATGAGACGATGGACTGCCATTAACAAGCCAAATCATGACAGGTACTTTCCGGGCTGGTTTAACGGCTTGACGGATGCATTTCTCAAAAGGGAGAATGTGGGGTCGGCAGCCATCATGGAATGATCTATGCTGGGTCATCCCAAACAAACAGGGGAGCAGCAAACATACATCTCTGCGACTACAAAGAGCGCGACAAGGATCAATACAATATCAGACCTTTCTGTTCCCTCCCTGTGTAATTAATTGAATAGATATGGCACTTTTACAACCTCGAGGAAGCAGTGGCGGCCCCCCAGTCTCATTTCTGATTGCACATTATGGTATAAATTTCAATTAGTTCCTCTTTGTTTTGCTTGGTAGACACCAAGTTTTGAGTTATGACCAGCAGGAGTTGTTGCCGGAGGCTAGACTCTACAAAACAAAGCCTAGGCTCCAGCCTAATCTGCATAGATGAATAATTCTGGCGAGTCCAGGCTTATTGGACTAGTAAAGTAATGTCACATTGAAGAAAAATAGCGGAGCAAAAGGTGAAGCTCTATCCCATCTACCATGAAGCCCCATAAGGGTATCATTTCCAACCTTGGCATCCAAGCCAACCACAGGGAAACCCCAGAAAATTAAAGACCCCTCTTGTGTCGGATTATGTGCCATTCAGGAGGGTTTTCATTTCCTAATGCTGTGGTATTAGCTTTCCTGAGTTGCCGTGAGGGCCAGATCTCCCACCTTTGCGGTTCATGACTTAAGCACCTTTCTCCAACAGGACTTATTACCAAAACCTTTAGTGCAGGTGGGGACACAGGTGTCAGATGGAAGCGGTGCAGCCGAACGCCGTGATCTGATATCCCCGGTCCTGCACGTGTAAGATACTGTTTCACCCACTGGCTACCATTCCCCAGGGGCACGCCAAACTTTTATCTACAGCGGGCAGAGCAGATCCCATCTACGTGAAGTACACAGGTGTCACCGCCTGGATCGCAGAAGATTAAAAAAACCAAGGACATTCTTACCCCCCCAACCATCCTAATGCACTTTACAATGCTTGTGAAATGCTAGCACATCTACTTGGAGCCACCGAGCATGAAATATGTCTGCTTGAAAAAAAAGCCCCACACAGGAATTTATGGCATCCAGCCGCATCTGTGATATCGTTATTATTCACCAATTAAGGACTGGTAATTAGCAGCTGCCCTCCTCGCGCTAGGGTCAACTGTTTCGACTGCTACTCCGAAACAGCAACGGTAGATAAAATTTACTTGCGCACGCGAGACTGCATGCATATGGGAGGTACACAGGGGAGAGGAGAATTAATACACATAATTCCTTATAGTATGCTGTGCATTTTCTTCCCTCTCTTGTGATCAGATTAGCATCTTTGTGTTTCATGCAGAAGTTGGTCCCTTCTTTGCACAAGCTCTGAATTTGCACAGTCGTTTATTGGCAATCGACAACCTTTGTGTACATCACCCTGGGCGGTAGAGACGGAATTGGCAAAAAGGGGGATTCATAAAACGGTCATTAGGGCCAAATTACAAACACATTCTGACTCAGGCACGGCTTG
The DNA here is from genome assembly GCA_035149815.1 of Branchiostoma lanceolatum. NCBI lineage: Eukaryota > Metazoa > Chordata > Leptocardii > Amphioxiformes > Branchiostomatidae > Branchiostoma > Branchiostoma lanceolatum. Next base: position 7,477,585 of record CM068869.1, on the reverse strand, counting down.
TTTGTCTGCAGAATATCAACTTCTTAAAGGTGAGCAGTAAATGTTCTTAGGGGAGCGAATCAAAATACCGGCACAGGTCACCAGGTAGCATTCACATTTTGAAAAGTGCACGTTAGCGACAAAATGGGTAATGCAGATTCCACCACCTTACGGAGGTCTGGCACGTCCTGCATATTTATAGGTGCGCTCATCCCGCCTGACTTGGGTAATTTACAGTGCCAAGTTCAAGCCGGTGAGGACGCACATGAAATTACAATGAGCTAAGAAGTTACAGTTCACAGTTGATGTGAGCAATAAGCAAGAAAATGTCAATGATTCTTACTGACTTTCAGGGCCTCTGTTGCTTTACCAGCTTGTGGGGTGTCAGGCCTACAGAGACAGAAAGAGACATCGCAGCAAAATGAGAACCAAATTATTCCGCATGCCATCAGCCATATGTAGCTGTCACACTCACAGTAGTGGTGATTTACAATCTTAGAAGGGAAATGCAAACGGATAGAAAGATAGACAGCTGTTAATGGCAGCTATTCTCTATTACTCACTTAGTAGTTTTTGCCTCAAGCTCCCTTTTTTCACTGCTGCTCTTTGCGCGATCGTGGCTTCGACTTCGTGTGCGCGATTTTCGATGGGCTGGAGAATTAGTCCGGCTCCGGCGACGGCCACGGTCTCTTGATGCCGACCTTGATCTTGACCTGCGGCGGCTGTAAGACGTCGACCTCCTTCTGTCTCGAGATCGCGATCTGCTCTTCGACCTGCCGTGGTACATCCGAGACACATCTTTGTACCGTCCTCCTCGTTCGTGTGACCTTTCTCGGGTGCGTCTCTGCCTGTGTCGGTCCCTAGATCCCGATCGCGAATACCTACTCTGGTCTCTGGAGCCCCGGCCGTGCCTTGAGTGGTGTTTGTCGTAGGAGTGAGATCTGGAGTGAGATCTGGACCTTGACCGGGATGATGACCTGGAAGATGAGCTGGACGAGCTCCTCGATCTGGAACTGCTACTCCGCTGTCTGTGTTTCTTCTCAGAACTGCCGGGGGGAATAAACATGGGGTTATTATCGGCTGTTAGACACTTTGCACACTCACAAACACATCCACAACAACAATAGTGCTTGGCTGTACAGCAAAATCATTGCAGTGGTTTTCTTTACAGACTGTCCCAACCTCATAGAAGCAAAAGCATAACTGAAGTCCATGGTCCTTCCATCACAGCCACCTACCTCTTACCTCCAGGTAATGACGACTTCTATCTTGCGCAGCGACCGAAAATTCCCCTCCCTTCCCACAGTTCAATTAAAGTCTGGACTAAAACGTTCTAATGTCCACAACCTGACTTTCCCCCTTGCCGGCATTAACCCTGAGAGCGTTACTCTGTTTGAAGTCCAGCAAATGGCAGAGTATCTGAAAGGCGAAGGACTGGTGCACCGACCGGGACTGAGCTCGAGACTGATCGGTACGAGAAGAGGATCCGTGCTGGGGAGGGTGGGCCGACGGTAGGTGAGGTCCGATGGACGCTTGCTGGGCTCGGGACGGGCTCTCCTCGCCACCGAAGCTGGTGATGAATGTGACCTGACCCTCATTCACCGGGGAGTGGGAACGCGACCGGGAGCTGGATTCCGACGACTCTCTGTTCAGCAGGGTACAAGAAAAACTCACTGATGAACCAAACGCATTTCCATGTCACAACACACATGCAATAAAATTCCTGCACACACATTACGATAGCTAGGTTTGCTGGCATCCAAACGGGTGAGTTGATACCAACACCCCTACCCCCCCACAACACGACGTTCAACAAAAAAGGCTGAAGGCTACTCCTGGACATAACAATATATCTGATGCTGATCACAGCAAAGATTAGAATAAAAGAATTCACATGAAAATGCAATTCTACCTGTGGTAAACATCACTCATAGACAAGACTACCAACTGTGACGGACAAGAATAAAAGAAATGCGAACGGTTTCGCACACCTTCTGTAAGGCTGATACGTCGGGCTGTCTCGTCGTGCGTAACTGTGTGACAGAAAGAAATATGGTGAGTTGGGCAATCAGACATCCTACTGTGGGGTGGACTGTGCAAATTGTCCACTTACAGAAATGGTCCCAGAGGCGCATGTCGGCTGATTTGGTCAGTGCTAAGCTTTAAGACGGCAGTATGCGGTTCGGTTCGACCGCCCTGTCTATTAAAGATGAACCGAAGGGTGCTCCGCATTATGCAGTACGACAGTGCTAATGTGGGTCTCCGTGTGAAGGGTGATCCCTGTAATACCCCTCCAATCTGCTAAGATGAGCAAATCCTCGAAGCGGGTCACTTGCCCGCTAACCATACTCTATGACTTGCCACCAGCCGACATTGCGCTCCCGTCACATACCGCTATCCCTAAAACACGACGATGTAAGCAATGTGTTATCTCTCGCAGGCCTACTTGAATTTTTCACTTGGTTTCGCCGAAAATGGGCGGTGTTAGCTTGAAGAGTTGGCGGTGCCGTTAATGGGCATCTGTATGTAGGATTCTGTAGGGTCGGTGACTCCGATTCCCCCGGGAGTGATACCCCTCCATGGAGCTAACCCATGGTGCAAAACATGCCATCAATAGATATCAACTTAATCATGCAATACAGTTTAGTAGGGGTAATGGTTGTAGCGAAAATACATAATGGATGGCTGCCAAAAGATAGCATGCCACAGCTAATAAAAAAAACATGTGATGGTATCCTCTCTTTACCACTTATGTACAGCCCCAGTTCTGTGACGTCGCAAGACGCTACCTATTCATCTATAAACAACATGCACTTTGACAGTCAATTATAACGTAGGTATTACCCAGCAGTGGACTGTGTGACATATTACAGACACGTCCTGTCTTGGGAAGGGGCATGTTAAGTCTATCACCCGTCTGTCCTTTACAGTACACTCATTTCAACACATAGCTAAATGTTTTACACTTATTACCAAATTAACATGCAAGACTTAGATTTTGGTTAATATACATAATACAGTTACTGTACTTAGAAAATGAATGCTGGGTTTATAAATTTTGTCAATTCCGTGTGCGTTCTTGACAGTTGTAAGATTGATACTGAAACAGGATGTACCAGCAGAAATGACATGGTCTGATTTGGCTGGGGTAAATCCCTGTCCTTGTTATTTCTACCAAACCCCCATTCTGGCTCATTACGTGGCCATTACGGCTGTCCGCCGGGACCCCTGACTTTCCCACTCCACACTGTCACCGTGCCCTGAGAGGGCCGGAATCAAAATACCACGGCAAGATGGGCTATACCTTGGAGGGCTTATCTTGCGACCTCGCAACCTCTTCTCTCGGAAGGCCCGTCTCTCACGCCTGGACTTGCGCCCCTGTGGCACACAGAGATTGTTAGAGAGCAGATTAATGCTGCCACGTTGGAGAGGCAGGTGCAAGGTTAAGAGACATTTCCATAATCCCAAACACCAAATCCTCCGGGAAGAAAGATATTGCTTCTTGAGTTGCATGCGTTGTGACATTCACAATGACATTGGCGGGCGTGATTGCAGAGATTGCCTTTTTCATGAACTGCGGGCTGACATGGGGGTGGGGGGAGGCACATGTGCCAAATTGCCGAATCAGCCTGCCTGAAAGGAATCTTGTTTGACAATGGTAAAGGTTCTGATTGCGGAGGCCATGGTGGTCAAGGTGACAATGCAGAAGCTGACACTTGGTGTATCGGTGTGCGGCACTACACCACCAGGTCAGAATATTGCGGCAGGCCTGCTGCCCTACATCTGCGCCAATTGCCATGGCTGTGAGGCGGGAGGTCAGCAGCGTGAGCAGGTGAATGTGGTGCAGATAGTGGCAGCAGGTTATTACAGGCTGTGTCATGTGGCGAGCGTACAGCCACTAATCTTCGCTCCCCGCCGTGTCCCCCGCGTCGCCACCGCGGGTCACCCGCTCCACGCCAATCATCTCCAACCCTGCTTGTGTTTCTGAACCGCTCGCCCCACATCATTTCTCCTTCTGTTCGGCGCGGTACCCAGTCGAGTCCCAAGCGACACGATCCTAAGTACATCATTGCGAGCACGCTGTCCCGTCCACGCAGATGCATCAGCACATCTCCTTATGCTGACATCGCCGGCGCAGCTGGGTCAGAGGGGAGGCTAATTGTACCATTCTGTAACCTTTTGGGGAATAAGGGTCGTCTGTAAGAATATTTCATGTGGTCATTAATATCTCCGACACTGAAGGGGGCATATGCTACACGGTGAACTGTTACACAAATACTGCCCCTTTGGTGCCCATTATGAACCTCTAATTCTTCTAATCTGAAATCTCTGTGGCCCCATAATTCAACGATCTCCATGTAGCCATACGGTCCCTGCACAAAATGAGTGACCCGGTGGGCTAATCTTCCTGGGGTTAACTGCGTGACATAAAAAGTTATCAGATTTCAAAAGGCCGCAGTGGGCAGCATTGAGGTGCATTTTATGTACAGTCGCCGCGACATAACTCAATACAGCGATCCATAAGAGGTCATGCGTGCGTAGTCATCGAATTTACCCTTGAGTGTACCGATAACTTCGGATGTTAAGTTTCCTGCGACCTCTCCTGGCAGCGATCCAATGCCCGTTTTTCCTTTTGCGAAGCTTTTGCCAGGCGCGGCACGTGCGTCGCGTCGAAGCGTAGGCCAATAAAGCAATCCTGAAGGATACACTGGTGTGCACCCGTCATCACCTTTCACCTTCCGTACACAGATAAATTTCAATGTTAAGTTTGGTTTGACCTACATAGCCAGGGGGACTCCACTCGATTCTTATTCAAGAGGCGCTTTCGCCATGCCACGTGGACTTTAAATCGTCCATGCCTCTAAAGGCAATCACATCTGCGCTTTGCTAAAAATTCTTTACGGTTTAATGCGACGCTGGACATGCGCGTCTCCACGGGTGACACACGAGTCCATCCCGTCCAATTAAAACCATACAAGTCTATCAAACTTTAGGGCGCATGGCTGAGTCACCAAACAATTTGAAGATGCCTAGAGGGCGGAAAAGTGCACGAGCAGTCAACCTAGAAAACCCCTTTAAAGCAAAGTGTTATTACGGCTGGTCAATTTGTGGCAAACTACAGACTTCTGTACTAATCTGGCAGCAGGGCAGTCCTCACTCTCGGTGAAGAGACTCCAGATGTCCCCACGTGGTTAACCTGGCAGCGGGCTGGCGTCAGATAGATATTAAAAGCGCGACTTCCTGCTCTGGGGGTAGCCTGATTAAATCTGTGCCTTTACTTAGGTCTGTTCATAATATTTCTTTGCTCTCGGAGGTGAGGAGGGTCTTTTATAGCGGGGGGCCCGGGGGACCCTGTGTCACCGAGGTTATCGCCGGCAGGGCAATGTTTCCCCAAATTATATTTCCTAACCAGAAAGCACGACTTTGCGCTGGCAAAGTTGATTGCTGACCGGCTTCCTTCCTGATTTCCCCGCACCAAATTGAATTAATCAAATATCAAGCCAGGCTAGTTTCCACACATGAGGGATACTTCAGAGGAGAGCAAGACAGACGTATGAAAATAAACCTCTGCCCAAGGTCTCCTGTCTCCATATCTATATTTTTTTTAAACAGAGCATCCTTCTTTTTTAAAAATATGCATACCTTTTGTCATTTATAGCAAAGTTGTTTGCAATAACAAAAAATGATATTCATGGTCAACATAACTTAACACACATCTATACAAGTCAGAGTTGGACTGATTCTCAAAACGGCCAAAGGGAGCTAGAAGTACATTTTGTAGCTGAATATTTCAGGCTGAAGAGTCTTAATGATGTATGCTGTCACAGCACAGTCTTCATACACCAGATACCCAAAGTAATCCAGTATTTCCTGGCTGTGCTTGTACTTGCCACGTCCATGGTGCTGCTTTGTGTACTGTTGTGTGGGTGGAAAGCCCCCATTTCTCATATATTGGACTTATCTAGTATCAAGGCACTGCTTTTTAATCAAAGCTTCTCAATTCCCATGGGACAAGACATTCCACAATCATGGAGGGGGAGCCCAGGGTTGTTTGAGTTTGCTGTGTTTCTCAAGGATTTTTGATAAATCATACACAATTATACATATTCCTGCTCAACTCAATAATAAGCACACCCACCACTTGTCAAGCTGTGATGACAAAATAAAGTAAATAATTGCTGAGATTCCACACAGTAGCTTCAAAACTTTACTTCCCAATGGCAGAGCCCCTGCTCTTCCCCCAAAAGGCCAACATTACAATCTTGGCATCCTTCAAAATCTGGAGACGACAACACTCCGGGCTTACCGAAAGCAACGTCCACAAATCTCCTAACCTTATCAGTAGAACATATCAAGCGCCCAATATTTACATGGCGGTCCTGGTGATTCTGTGGTGCTACAGCCGCCGGGATTGGCTGGGAGGACACGACATCATTCAGACTGTAACAAACTTTGGGTGAAGACGCGGGCCGTGCGTCTTTCCCTGAAGATTCTATCAAGTTTAAGGGCGACCTTATCGCTCAGCACTTTAAGTACATCAAGAAGCACGCTGCTGTCTGGGGGTATCACTCCACAACAAACAGCCTTTCACTTCACCTTTCCCACCCCCCTGGTGGACTACTTTGTGCCGCCTCTGGCATTTTATGGCTACGCGAGCGCTCATCACCCAACTAAGGAAATTGGATGTCATTACATCTGTAGAAATAAACACCACGGGCCGACCATAAACAAACTTTCCCGGGCCCATAACCGTGGCAGAAGACGTCATTTGGAGATGTTGGATAACGTGTAAACCGAACGCCGAGGTCACCAAACGGGGAGGCAATTACGCCGGAATATAGTCTGTGGTCAAAGAAGACCTGATGGCTTGTAGATAAGATTGGCGACTCATGTTTCAATGTCATGCATCAAGTGGCAGATTGCAGGTAGAGTTATCAGGCTGGCGGGATGAAAGAAGACCCCACAAGGCCCAACGAGATAGGAAAAGAGCCTCCCTCACTCAACCCTTTCTCTCCATTCACCGGGAATAAATCTATCTCAAGGCTGAACGGCTTGCTATCCCAACCTTTCTCTGCACAAGTGGCCTAGTCTTGAAGGATTGGTGTCTTACGGTCCTATTTAGGTGGCAGACAGCCAATTCCTTTTCTGGGTGACGAATGCTGACCTTCTTAGGTCTGATACATACTCATCATCAACTTCAATACATTAAGCTCTGGCAGGGCAAGGAATTGAAAACTTTTCATGAGTGTTTGATGTCACTTCATGAAGTTTGAATTGCTAGGTATAAAATGAGTGATTCAGCCGGGGCTGTCTCCAGCTTTAAATGTTTCCATCTCACTCATTCTTTGGGAGCTCCTGTTGCTATTTTAGTTGTTGTAATCTGTCATTTCAAGTTTACAAAAATATATTTTATCAGTTTTTGTCCCAATAGATTTCAGCCCTGGGATGGAGGGGGGGTCCTGGAGACAACCCTTGATTCAGCAATCTTTTGACTGGCTTTTTGTGCAATATATATAGAATCAAATGTTGAGGAAAAGGAAGTTATTCACTGCTGTTGAAAATGTCATTACCATTGATCATATCAAAAGGAATGGGGGAAAGTAGGAATATTGTGTAACATATTGAGCATCAGAATTATACAGGTGCTGTGTGGCATGACATTTGTGCAGTGGCACTGGTGCATTAGAGTAGTTAAGGTTTTGTTGTTGTTTTTGGTTATTAACCAGTAGTGGTGATGAGGATAACTGGTAAACTGCCTTAAGGTATAACACACCACTTTTGTACAGTGCAAGCTGCATAAGACTGGACTGTAATGTTTGATCCACTCACACCTGGCCATGGATGCATACCAGGTAAACTGTCTCATGGCGTAACACACCAGGTTTGTATTGAAAAGTACAAGCTGCATATCTGGACAGATTTATCTGATCCACTCACACCAGTATAAACCCCTACTCTTTTCGATGAGTGTGATGGGTTCTTTTACGTGCTCGAGGTCTGGCTCTACTCATATGCGGGCCAACAGCTTTACGTCCTGTTAGGATCATGCACCGCAGCACTCTCCTACTCTCTGTTATGTAACAAATTGTCCAGTAACCTGCCCTGAAGCACATGTACAGGGACTACATACAATGTACATATACATGTAGTTAGTTAAAAGTAAATACAAGTATACAATGATATACACTTCACTTTGTACTTTTGAGTTTAAGTACAAGCCATGTAAGAAACTGATCACTTTCTGTTATCCCACCCCTTAGTATATCCTACTTCTACTAGTATATTGATAAGTGTGATGGGTTCTTTAACCTGCTTGAGTTGTGTATCTCCCCAAATACAAGACCCACTGCCTACCTCCACTTGCCTTGTATCATAGCTGAGATATTGAAAAAAATTATTTCCACATCCTATAAACTTGATATTGATTAGTATTTATTATAAGGCTACGTACTGCACCATTTTTGTAAAAATGCCCCAAAACTCAGTGTCCTATATCTTGTCCTGTTATTGAAAAGGAAAAGAAGTAATTTATCTTTGTTAAACTTATTGGCCCTGCCTAATTTCTCAAAAATACATCTCTTCACTAATGAACAGTTCTGTCGCATGTCCTATTTAAAAAGCATAAATTGATAAATCATCAAACTTGGCAAAACAGTGTGAGGCCAGTTGGATAATTTGGATAATCACAAGAAGGAAGTTGTAATAGGACATAGCCTGCAGAGCTGACTGAGTGGGGAGGAAATGTCTCCTTTATCTTGGAAATGTAAACACTGCGGTATGGATCTTTTTTTTTATATAAGGCCACACCAACTTAATTTTATGGATGACATGCGTGCGCCGTGCGCGCATTGATTTTCGTCCGTTCACCCCAAAAAAAAATCACCTCCGAAGAGGCTCCGAAATTTTGTTCATGATATGACAATACTATCATTGTACATGTCTGTATTAAACTGAATGATATCATCTCTGGCTGGGTTGCCTACAGAGTTTGATGTTTTGCTCTGACTGAAGGCGTGATGTTGTGTACACAGCCGAACACATTTTGTTTTTTTCTTTGAACGGCCAAATGTTACATATGGGTATTTAAACCAGGCATCATCCATGTTAAAAGCACTTTGATATGAGCTAATTCTAACAAATAAAGACTTTTGTTTGTTTGTTACACTGACTGTTCTGTGGTTTAATTTGTTATACCAGCTATGTAGTCCTCCGGTTTATCATCTTTTTTCTTTGCTAGATTTTTTTTCTCGACCTCTCGCATTAGTTTTGGGGACTCCAGAGGATGTCATCCATAAGATTAAGATGGTATGGCCTAATTGGAACATTTTGTATTATCAACAGTTGGACGTGCATTCAATTTTGGGACAATTATTTTGTCGTCTATTAGGAATCAGAAGTTCTGCAAAGCAAACTTTCTTGTAATGGCAATTAATTAACATAAAAAAGGTCTCAACTATTGAAATGCTGCATCCCACATGCCTAACAATACACTCGTCGTCAGGTGGATAAATTTACACAATCATCAAAGAAAACAAGGTACTAATTTATATCTACAAAATACTGTAAATGCATTTAAGTTTCCGTGGTTTTTATTTCGCGCTAAGGCGAAAATGGAATGTTCGCTGTGGTTTTAAGTTTGCGGCAGCGCTATAGTCACATATTGCTACAGTATTGGACAAAATGTTCGTGATGTTTTTAAGTTCCCGGTGAAACAGTCGCCGCGAAAACCGCAAACATAAAACCACTGCGAACATTTCTGCATTTACAGTAGTGCATTGTGCTAATCAAGTTTGTCTCGTATTCAAAAGCTAAAATCTAGGTTTTAGTTTTAATTTCTTCAGTGGGAAAATGTGGGATACTGAAAAAAGGGGGCAAAGGTTTACCTCTATCTGAAAGTGTCCCATGTTAAAGACTGTGTTATATGTGCCTACAATGACCTTATGCCTACTTTCACATACCCATTGTCTCACTGCATGTGTAAAGGTTTAGCCCAGGGGGTCTAATCAGCCTAGACAATTGTCTCAACACGTATTCTTACCACGTAATGTATTCATGACTTTTTATCGGTGTCGCCAAGTGTTGCACAACACTCCTGACTTCTAACACCACGCTCCGGCGCACAATTATCCAAACTTCTGCGCGTGGCGGTATCTGGCACCTGGTGCCGCGTGATGTCTGCCGAACAGCGGGGTGCAACAGCGAGGCGTAATTTTCCTTCTTATGCTACGAGAAGTCTGAGGGGATTCCAACGAACTTGTCACAAACAATGAAGCCTGATGCCTAAGTAATTCTAGTGTATACACATGTGTTTAAAAATCATGTCGGAAATGTGCTGCTAGCTTCACCCAGTCATCGCAGTAACTAGTAAAGGTAAAACGTTATGAACCTGTCCGCCATTTTCAATGGCGGATAGTGCGATGCGGCTCGCCACTGCTCGTGTTTTGTGGCGTAGCACAATGCAGGCCCACACTCTTATCAATAAGTGTGACTAGTTCTTTAACCTTCTCCCTGCTGCCTAACCCTGGAACCAATAGAGAAGAGGTAGCCAAATGGCTACTTCAGTGTGCTAAAGGTTAAGTACAATGCTTGACTCAAAGCCCAAATACAGAACCCAGGGCTTAACCTTTCTCTGCAAATGACTACCTTCAATTGACAAAGAGAATCTAGGTTGTTCACTTAATGTTTAAAATTATTTGACTCCTCTTTGCTGTAACTTGCACTGTTGTAAAGTTAAGGCAACCTGGTGATTGGTCAGATCCGACATGTACATATACATGTATTATGAACCACTATTTGAATTTTGGGGTCCAAATTTCAGCATTTAAACAAGAGTCTGTAGAGCACAAGCTTCTGTGAAGTAATTATGGTATTTGCGGTGTGGGCTGATGTTTTTGATAACCCCTTTACTTGAGTTATAGGTGTGAACATACAAACACAGGCAAAAACAGTACTCCTGTAGAAATTAAGGTCACTGACTTCCTTCACGGAGGTACATGTAATACTGTTGGGTGTGGAGTAAGAATGATGTGCCGCTGCCTCTCTAACCAAACAATGACAAATAATGGTCTGACCAATCAGTGAGAAAAGTTGTATCTTTCAATGTAATTTAGATCGATAATAGGCACATGTTCATCACACAAATATCACATGTGTTCTGTGCACAAATCTGCTTTCGTACTAATCATAGGCACCTTCCAACATTTCTGGAATAATCTGACATCACATATCGTCCATGAACACAATGCAGAGCAAACGTTAAAACCGTTTTCTTTGCGTTTACTGAGTCTACAGCAATTTTCTGAAGACATATACCGACATCTGAGAGAATTGGTTTGAGACCTAAGCACTTGCAGCTTTGTACATCTGTAACAAGACCTTACCATCAGGATCGAATGATGTGAAAAGCCTTTGTGCAAAGGCTCACTTTAGAGTTATAATTAAACGTACAGAAATAGTTGTAACAGGAATGCCCTTGTGGTTGCTTTGTGCTACACTGCGCAACCTGCTAGGACCAGGTGTTTTAACGATTCATTTTCTCTTTCTCAGGCACTTCTTCAACAGCCCTTCGTAACAACTTGAGAAGAAAAGACAAAGAACTGTCAGTTACATGTACATTTGACAGTGACTTTCCCAAGTTCAATTTTTGTACACAGTTTGCATGTACCAACGTGCAGATATCCCTAGCCATAGCAAAGGAAAATGGTTATGTAGCAGGTAAAGATGGAAACACCATGGCTTCAAAATCACATTGTAATCCATTGGCCATAAAAGAAGGGGCACCAAACACCAGCACGAAAATCTCTGGTCTACCTTCAGCTGAAATCCAATTCAATTACTAAGACTCCAAAGTTGGGTGAGAAATCATTTATGGGTCCCCTCTGAGACATGAGGCGAATCTTGCTGCCAAACGTGATTCCAGCTTCGTTCACAGGAAGCAGCAAGGCGCCATTGCATAAGTCCTGAAAGTTGTAAGACTTTACTCGGAGTGATTTTTTGCCAAGGGTCCTTCCCATCTTGAGATCCCTTCATCCCCGAGGGGCTATTTTGCAAATACCACCTCGCCGTCTGCATACCAGTGCCAGTGAGTGCTTGAGAACATACATGAGTCTACTCAACGAGCATCTTGTACTCCCTTCTTGTTATATTGCTCCGATAATAACCACACCGTCATTGCCGGGTAATCGGGCCACAAAATTCCCACCTAGGAAAATTAGAGTGGTTACTGTGTTCTCTCATATCTCACGCAAGCCATTACAAGTTTGTTACACGGGGTTGCCCTCCGGAGAGGCCGTAAAACTTACGGAGCAGGCTTCCCGTAGCAAGCCCTCTGGCGGCCAGGTCTACATATCCTGAAGTGTGCTTCATCACCATTGTTGGATTTTTAATAGATACCCTGAGCTAAAAGTAAAAAATTACTGACGAAAATGGCTTGAGGTAGAATCATTTTGCTAGCTATAGCCATTGTCGTGTTGAACGTCCCTTGCATTCACGTATTCACTGATCGAATGCAAGTGTTCTTTTCATTGGAAATGCAGGTAATTGAAATCTGAAGAATCGCTGTTTTATTGAAGAAGTTGTGGTCAATGCATTTTAGCAGTGGTAGTCAAATTCAAGGTGAAAGCCGGGCATGGTATTGTGGTCACACAAACAGCACACTAGTGGACGTGACTGGAATAACATTCACACTCATCTCAGTACGTACATTAACACTCAAGTATGGTGGGAAGTTTCCAACCTGCCTCCTATCACATGAGTTTAGAACTGCAGCTGCCAAACCAACTGTCTATGTCTTTCGGCAGCGGTAATGTACCGTTTGGCTTAAGGGAAGATAGCATCTCTTTTTTACTGTCAAAAGGAGGTCCGTCATGTCGTGTGTGACGTACAAAAAGGGCAGACCACACCGTCGACATCTCCCATGCAGGCCCTGCTGGGTTAATAGAACTGTCCTGAGCCGACGCAATCACAGCCACCGCGCTGATCTTGATGGATCGTGCGTTGTGTGACCATTGTATAGTTAATGGCCACTTCACTATCGCCACAGTTATTTTCTGTGCCGGATCAAGGGACAATAGATGCCATCCCTGGGACTTGTTAGGACTCGATAGTTCATACTCACTGTCCTCCTGAGAGATAATGAGCACTTCACTTGCAAAGATGATGATGAATTGACCATCCAAGCTTATCACGCGCTAAATGGGCATTTCCAAGATATTGCAGTTATTCTCGCTGAGAAGAATAAAAAGGTCCAGAGGTTAGCTCTTCATTTCGCCGAACACAAAGGGGAGACTCGCCGACGTATGATGGATCGTTGTCAACTAAAAGCTAATGGTTAAATTGTCAATTCCTGTGCTTTGGACTAATCATTGTGTTTGGCGTCCCTGTAGATTTCAGTGTCCTCTGTCCCTCGCCTCGGCTACCGACGGGGGCTCCACGCTTTAAAACCTCTTTAACGGACCCGCCACGAGGGCACTAAACAAAATACCCACTTTTGCTGATGGTGGAGAAAGATTATCCGTGTCGAGAGCGATCATTACAGTGGCTAATAGCCTGGCCATTACTAGAAATGGAGCTGGAGTCCCCTAATAATTGGGTCCACCTAAGTGTCCAAAGAACGGGTCTGACCACTGACAGTAGTAATTTGGCAGGTATTAAACTCGCGTGATTCTCGCAGACGATCGTATGATGGACCAGGTAATCACGTTTGACGTCCCAGAGTTTGCATGGGTCGCACGCCCTGAATATACATGTTAGAGTTCATTTCAAACCAAGGAAATCATACTTCTGGGAGATGGGCGTCTTTTTCCAGTAGTAAACTTAGAAAGAAGGTGACTTATAAAGATGATAGCTCTATCAGTACTTGCTAAACGTCTTTTCTTAGATCTTGTGAACATCTTGCTGTGAAAGACATACCATCTGCATGTGCAGGACAGTGCAGGTAAAGTTGGAGTCATGCAGGTATTTCTGGATCTACCTGATCAACCACGCCCACAACGGCAACTGAAGTCAAGGTCATCATCGACTACCATGGACGAACATCATCAGCTAGCCCTGTACCTAACCTGTACTGGCCCATGATAAACCAGCCTGCGGCACTAGTTTCATGCGGCAGCAGCAGCCAAAAATTGCCCTGAATTCTTCAGAGAAAAACCTGTTAACTACCAGGAACATGCTCAAAACATTGTTCTGATAGAACGAAAGGGAGAGAAAATAAAGAATGGTGCAGTATATTTTGTCTGATACACATACATGTAATTTTAAACTGTTACTGTTAACTGCACTTGTACTGGCATGGTATGCCAATAAACAGTGTTTTGAGCCCTGCAGAATCTTGTGTGAGTCGCTTCAAGTTAGATAATGAACATTGCTGAAGTACAAATGTTTACAAGACAAACGCACCTGAACGTCTGGCTAATGGTTGTTTGTACATCTATACTGGCATCATCAAGGACAAAACATAGACTGTTATGACTGTTGCTGTCCCCCAGCAAGAACTTCATGAATTTTTTAAAGAAGCTCGACACACCAATTCATACCATTTTGATATGGCTACAGCTTAGAAAGAAATAGGTTTAAATATGACACAACAAGGCTTTTTAGACCTTTAAAAAACACTAAAAGTAAGCTCTCATTTTCATCATATATTATGGAACCTTTATGGAATACACTTCCTAGACAAAGTTTTTTTGATTGTTTGTATAAACACTTTTTTCTCCCTTTTGGAAACAACGTATGACCTCCTTTGCAAATCAGATTTCATGTTTCATACGAAAAGCAGTTGAGATTTTACAATTTGGAAGAAAAATTATATTTTTTCTACTGAAGAAGAAAATATAGAGACTTGGCAAAACTTTTGCAACGGTCATGAGTTTAAAAAATCCTCAATATCTAAGATAGTGTCTTTCGTACAGACAGAACTGACCCTGGTAATGATACTAAAAACACTGTGGCTCAGATGTCAAAAGAGCCCCCTTGCCTTCCCTTCTGGTACTGCATGTAGTAACATAACACAGTAACTGTTACGTACACAGTTCTCTCCCTGAATGACTACATTGTACTTTATGTTATTGACAAATTATTGTGCAATGTTAACCCGTGTCATGTTGAACTACCTCTGTGACAGTATAATTTAAAAGTGTAGACTTGCTTTTACAAATTTTAGCTTAAGCTTGGAACAGTTACCAGGGGTTTTTCTAGAAAAATTGAACAAGAGGGAGCACACACAGGCGAGGGAGAGAATTCTATGTATTTATGGAAGAATTGATCGCTGAGTGAAGGCTGTATGCTGGATATTAGGCTAAAATCTGAATTCGACAAGGGGGAACTGGGCTGAAACAAGAGGGCGCAGCGCCCCTCTTTCCCGATTTAGATGAACCCCTGGGTTACCTTTCAAGATTCTCCACTTTCTATAAATTTCGGAACATGTTTATAGGAAAAATATCTTCTATCACCATAGCTGAGGTGTATCTATAATTTCTAATTTGACACAAGGGCTATGTACCTGAAAAGAATCCAGGTACAGGTACAGCAGTTTAAGTAGAGGTCTAAAACACTGACCTGAACAAGTTTGGCCAATCAACTGTTATAATTTTCAAGTGCTAGATTGTCAAAGTTGTCACCTTTGAAATGGGATTCACCTATAGTTTATTTGGTCTAAAAAATAGTTGTGTCCACTAGGGTTTTAGTTTGGTCAGGTATAGGTAATGTTCAGGTCTAGACCTGTTGTTGTTGTTCACATTGTAGTGCTTAGTGGTACACAGGGTAGCAAGTTTCCTTGCTGTTTCTGTAGCAGGGTATTTTTGTACAGGGAGGAATTGCTAGCCATCCTCAAACACAGGACTCCCATTTTACGTCCCTTCCCAAAGACAGGTGCAGCCCCAACCAAAATGTCCTGGTCCAGGATTGAACTCAGTCACCAACTCATTGGGTTGAAGATGTACGTTGTATGTGTTGGTACTGTAAATTGGTTAATGTTCGCACAGACTTAATTTCACCCTAGGATGAGAAATGAGCTTTTCGCGGTGTGCATTGTAAACAATTCTGTGGAACAGCAGTACACTCACTCACACACTCACTACCCAGTTAGGAAAGAAAAGCGATCTCGAACCAGTTTAGCTCAAATGAACTCCATGAACAGATGAGCTAATCTTCTACAGTACTGGTCGTTACAGAGAAGACAGACGCTATGTACAGTATTTACAGGTTCATTGTACCGGGGAAATTCCCCCAGTCAGCTCTTTTCGACAAGCACAATAAACAGTGGACACCAGCTTAACGTCCCGTCCTAAGGACTGCGACTCTTTCCTGTAGCGTGCATGTCAGGTGAGCCACACAGTCGGGATCGAACCCAGGGCTTCTAGTTCCAGAGGCAAGATCGCTAACCACTGGACTTGTAACGACTTGTGATCTTGCTGTAGAGAGGTCAACGTGAAAATTGCTGCGAAGATCTTGACCTCTTCAGTATGTCATGCTAGCAAGTTTGATGCAAGCACTTGTGGTAAAAATAATAATTCCTATGGTACACGCATGTTGCCACCTTGACCACCATGATACACAATGTACAATCGTCACGTACATTTAGCAATATTAGAATTCATACTATCAAAAATCAACAATAAACATTTGAACAATAACAGACTCTAAGAATATAACATCAACATGCAATACAATTGTTTGATTTTTTTCTTCAAATCAGTTGCCAACACAACATTGGGGCCTACTAGGGATACAAACTCAGAACCTTTAGATTCTCAGTCAAAAACCCTAACCAAAAGACCACCTTGCCACCTAAAGGATGATTCAGGATGATTCTATTATCACATCACATCACCTCACATTGTCAGTCAGCGCAGTTCATGAAAAAAGGCTCTTTAGTTTGGGACAAACAAACATAATCATATTGTAGGCAACAGCTTAATAAAGAGTAAGAGAAGACAAAATGAGTACATACAGAGTAGAGAGCCTTCTCTTCCTCCAGTTCTTTCTGGTGCTGAATGCGGTCTTGTTCTTCCTTGTCTTTCCTCAGATTCCTGGGAAACAACCCAACGAAATCTGTGACTTTTGACATCAAACGATCATAAGAACTCTGACACAACTTACAAGTACAATTTTGCCATTCATTGATTTACAGTTCAATCTTCAGATATATCTTTTTATGTCATATTCCGTGCATTTTTCAGGTTTTCAATTGTTACGTTACCTGTGCTGTTTGCACTTTGCTCTGAATTGCTCTCTGTGAGTAGAAACTTTACTAAAATGCATTAAAAACTACATATTTCTTTTATGGTACCATTATAAATACAATACCTTACCTACAAATTATCATTACTCCTGAAATATCATTCACACAGATCCATAGTACTAGTAGATAATCATGTTATCTTACACAATATAGAGTGTACGTTTATACTATGGTGGATAGTAGGAATTCCCAGAAAAAAGGACCTTAACTCCAACCTGTGTTTAGGAAAACACTAGTTTTTCATTCATTAGTTTGTCATATACTGTGACACTAAGATTTCAAACTGTTCTTAAGCATACACTGTACACAATACATAAGCTAAACAGTCAACTGTTGATGCCATTTACATCCACAGAAAAAGACCGGCCTTCAAAATGCCCAACAGCATAAATGAGGAAAGAAAGATACACGTATGACCAAAGCAATCAATTTCATCAAATTTCTTTTCTCAAATAATTAAGCTTGACCTTTGATCAGTTGCATATGGTTGCTGGTGCATAAGTAGGTTGCTGGTGACATCTTGTCGTTTTCGTTCAAGTAATCCGCAGCCATTGCCTTTAAATTTTAGGGACCTGGGGAAAGGCTAGGCCTTAGTACGCATACTAACGACTAGAAGCATCTAAATGACGGTGTACCCTATCTCCTTCTTTTCTCTGCTGGCAGCGGTCATGGCATCCCCTCAATGTTTGCCGACGGGACTCAGGATGCCATGATGCGTAGAACTTCGGGCGTTACACAAAGACCGGAGTACAAAGAGAACCTACTTGACGTAGTCGCCAAACGGGATGCCGTACTGAGTGGCCGTCTTGTTGTACGCTTGAAGCTGCTCTTTGGTCAGCTCGTTGGGGTCCACTATCACATCTGGAGAGGAACAACGGTCAATAACGGTTTATATGGTTAAGCAGGTATCTCACGGGACTCAACCAAGTTGCAAAAGGCATTCGATAAGGAGGTCAAACTGGCGCCAGTTTGTTGCCTAAAATTGTGAATTCTTGGAAAATTTTCAAAACATTTGCAACATTGGTAAAAATGGGTACAAAACGATCACTGCAAATTCCTTTTTTATGAATCTTAATCATGTCATTGTTTTCTTCTTGTCATTTTCTCAATTCTGTGGTAACACTGCAATTTTCAATAAAATGATCTTGTATGTGATTTGAAGCCAAAACTGAGAATGCAAAACATTCTGGGCTTGTTTGTACTTTACTCGTGCATCACAAGTCAGTGTCATCGCCAGGGAAAACGGGTGAAAATTCGCATTGTTGCCACAATTTCCTTGCACAATTCTACATTGTCAGAAGAAAATCATTCACTTAAAATGATTTACCGGTCCACTAAGCCAAAATTTGACAGATAATCAATGAATTCCAACAAGTATCTAAAAAGTTTTGAATCTTTTAAATCACACTTACATTATCACATTGTGCATCATATTTCAATCATAAATCAAGGGTCACAAAAATTTAATTTTGGTTGCTCAGTGATCGCCGCCGAGTGCATATGGAGCCATAAAGGGACCTCAACTTCTGAGTCACGCAACAGTTCTGTCAGACACTTTCATTATTATTCACTTTAGATCATTTAATTCTAAAGCAAAGGTTCCAAATTTGATATTGAAATTACCATTTAATATATATACATACATAAGTAAAAAAATATTGTACCTTTCCCTGTCATGCAGTTGTCTGTTTAAATCTGCTAAGTCATCTTTCTAAAAGTAGTTAAACTACACAGAGGTAAACCTGTATCCTGACCTAAGTCAGTATCACTGATGCTGCCATCACTATCCTCCTCCTCCTCCTCTTCCTCCTCCTCCTCCTCCTCTAGCTCCAGAGATGGCTGTCCCTCCCCACTGATGGTGCTGTCTTCATACGTGTAGCCAATGGTAGCCTTGGCTTTGGCCAGCCTGTCAAAGTCAAGGATAAACAGTACATTTAAATCTTTAAAACCTTTTTTGTGAAAGTGAAAAGAAAAAGTGACCTCGAACATCACTCAAATGAACTCAATGAAAAGAAGAGCTATTCTTCCACTGGTCGTGACAGAGAAGACAGATGCTATGTATAGTATTTACAGGTTTACCACATACCAGGGATATCTCCCTAGCTCTTTTTCGACAAGTACAATGAATAGTGGACCATGGCTTAACGTCCTCTCCTAAGGACTGTGACTCTTTCCAGTAACATACATGTCGGCTGAGACTGAGAGCCCAGATTAAAACTCATGACTTCTTGGTCCAGAGGCAGGGTCACTAACTAGCATGTTTTGTGTAGGGACAGAACGTCCCTCCAAACTTCCCTGTTCAATATTGAACTATAAATCAATCAGCACAACCAAAAGTAAAATTTTCAAAAAATTACAACCTCGAAGCACATACATTTTCAAAAGTCAACCAATTTTGCTCCTCAAAGCTGTGTGGTGCCCATTTAGTCTGCGTGTACTCTAATCATCTGACCCCAAAGTCGCAGGGAAAAGTGGAGAAGTTATGGCCGTCTCAAAGATTGCTAGCACTGGGATACATCTTTCTCCTCACTTTCCATGTGCTCTTGTAACTTTTGATGTCAGAATTATGACTCCATCCATCCAGTGACATTAACAGGGGGTCTACAAGACAGCCGAAGTCGAGGCCTTGGTTTTGTGGAATCAAAACAAACAGCTGGCAGATAGAGACGCTGGCCTCCTGGTGACATGCATCATGATCAAGCCTCCGCTTCCAGGTCAGAGTCACGGCAAGCTCATCAGGGTGGCCATTAACTTTAATGGCTCTCTCCTGACACCCGGGTCAAACTTATTAAAACCTTTACAAGACACGCAATTCTTCAGGTGACACTGCGGCAACGGTGCAAATTACGGCGGAAATTGCCACCAAAATGTCCTCACCCAGACGGCTTCCACAGAACCTTCTCTTCACCAGAGTTCAGTTCTACCCTTTTCTTTGATTGAGACGAACTTTTGCTCGGTTCTGAGGTGTCGTACATCACAATTAACTGACCATAACTTACATACTGATCAAGGAGGCTGACACCTTTACTCTAGTGGCAAAAGTTTGGGAAGTTTGAAGAAGAAAATCTGGACCACATTGTACTCTTACTTCATTTTACTGACGGATAATGATGCAATGGCATTTCGAAGACAGCAAAATTACTGATCAATATGCAAGTAAATCATCACTGAAGCCATCTACATATCAAAACCATGTTGATCCAGCAACCCTTTCTTGAGTTATTCTCTTTCAAAGTCTGAAACAATATTTGCCCCTGCAGTTCCAAAAAAGCTAACTGGGGGCCTAAACCTACACCACTAAACCATAGCATGTCCAGAACACAAGATACCAAACCAGAACTTCCACAGGAGTACCTTAGAAAGCCGCTAGGGGCCCATTATTGAACTTGACCTTCGTTTTCCCAACCCCTGCCCACCTACCAAATATCATAAAGATATCATATCCATCCACTGTGACAGCTTCTTGACTTATGCTGTCCACACACAAACACACACAAACCGAAACACATAAAAACATAACCTTCTTGGCAAAGGTAACTGTCCTCTGAATTGGTCAAACAGTATAACTGCCCTGTGGTGCAACCTACATGTACCAGCTTGGTCGGAAAGTTACATTACATGGTTACATCACACTGACCAACTTAAATCTCACACCTAAACCATTAGAAGAACAGTTCTGGTTACAAAATGTATTCCCTATTACCAAATGACTGTTTTGAGGCCTGGCTTGCAAAAACAAATTGTGATAAAATACCTGCGACGAAAGGTTCTTAGTGCAAGATTGTGATTGAATGTAAAGACTTGAGGTAGAGTGACAATAAGATATGTAATATCTAAAAGAGAAAGGTTGTAAAAATATCATGAAAACAAAGGTGGCAAAGTTATGGTTTATTTCTTTACCAAGACTGAACTAGCAGTGGTAATAGGCACCCAGGTCACACTAAGTGAGCAAAAGGCAGCTACTGGCCACCTTGTTATCCCTTCTTTTCTTCAAATCAGACACCTTGGTATCATAAAAGACAGTCTGGATAATAATAATGGTTTTTATTGGTACAAAATTGAAAGTGAAAGTGCTTGAATCTACATGTAAACTAGACACATAACTTCTTGATGTGGTCTTTCAGAAAGTAGGGGACCTTACTGTGAAGTTAGAGGCATGAATCACATTTTGGAACATAACTAAAAAGTTTTATTTCAATGTCCACCAAATTTTCAATTCATTGTCATCATTTTCTTGTGTGCGACGTCCATTTGAACATCAGTATCACTGCGTATGAACTACTTATCTCCAACAAACACGTAACATATTTGTATTGCGCATTACCAATGTGGGACCAATATTTTTGTACATGCCCCAAACTATCTTCAAAAACACAATGTTTTAAAAGTTCTATAAATGTATTGATGGAATTTTTAAGCTTCAATTCTTTTAATGCCTTAAATTACGTTTTACAAAAGCCACTCTTACTTACTTGTTTTTCTCTTCTTCTGTTGTTCCAAACCTGGGAATCTCTCCGTAGGTTTCTTCGATGAAGATTTGCTGGAGAACTTGCTCTTCTGTTACTGTGTATGTGTGAGGCACAGGGAAACAGGTTAGTGGGGACCTCTAGTGAACAGCTGTCAAACTGCAGGTTTCAGTGGCAAGGTGGCATTTACTCAGATCTGAGGTGTTTGTTTTTAATAAACGAGGATGGCACCACAAATACGTGCATCACAGGTACAATTAGCTAATGATTTGTCTGCCTATTCTTACATTATTCAACTACTTATTAGATTAATTTGTTTTCAAAACAATGAAATAACGACCCTTAAAATGAACTCAACATTATTATGCAAAAGGAGTCAATAATGTTTTACATTGTTAACAAAAGCAGGTTTTGTTCCTTTTTCACTAGTGTACTTACCGGAATTTGATTTTTAGTTCCTAACAACAAAACTGTTCAGATACATTTGTACTTGTAAGTGAATACAAGACACCAAACATCAAATGCTGTTGGTGTTGTTTTACATTCTTTAGTGTGTTAATAAAGGCGTAGTACATGTATCATCTTTTAAGAATCCAATATTGTCAATTTGTCTTAATATTGTATTCTACTGCTTTAAATTGTCGAGGTATTCAGTTTGGTGACAGAAAGAAATACTTACATCCCTGTACTTCCTTGAGCACCATAGTTCTGTATCTCTCATAGTTAGCCTTCTGTTCTTCCTTGTATTCCTCAGAGTTTTTCCTGCAAGAAATAGTTTTAAGAAGTTCAACAACTTGAATCTATCTATGGTTCTAGAATAATGTTTCTTGCTTTATATCTTACCTACTGCAAGGAGAACACAATTTTTTCTACAATAGTCCAAACATTATTTTTACTTATTCACATGACCAGGAAGTTCTCTTTTCTTAACATATATGTAGACATATGAAATTGATATATACAACATTTGCATAGAATTCCACAAGCTCATTGCCAAACAGTCCTCGGTCTCAATAACTATGGAAAGTACTGCCTAATTTACTTAACTTATGTATGATGGTGACAATAATCTCATCCTTAGTCATATATACATCATACAGATTCTTGACTTGATAAATTAAAACAAAAATCAATTTTATTCCCTAGGAAATGCATTGGTGCAACTTGTGAAATATTTTCAGAATGATTGTAAAGCCACACCAATAAGGCCATGATTGTAATGATTGTAAGGCCACATTAATATAATTCCTTTGTTCTCAGACATTTGATGTAAAATTTAGCATTAAACGAGACATAACAAAAAAAAAGCAGAAAACATGAATCCGACTTTGCTTCACGAAGCATACAATGTTATATTTTCTAGTGATCATGACTGGATTAATCATGTGAAGGATGTTCTCAATTATCACGGCCTTGGATACATATGGATGAATCCTAAATGTTATAAAATAGACTATATTGAACATCAACTCAACTGCAGACTACAGGATGCACATATACAAGAGTGGTTTAGTTGTGTAAGCAATAATTCAAAATTGTCCCTTCTTCACAAATCCAAAAATCACTATGTACAAGAAAAATATCTTTATGATGTGAATAGTGTTGAAATCCGTAAAGCGATAACATAGTTAAGAATTAGTAGCCATAGATTGAATATAGAAACAGGTAGATACTTTAATGTAGCTCCCGACCAAAGGTTTTGCCCATTCTGTCCTAATCGAATTGAAGATGAGTTTCACTTTATTATGGAATGCTCTAAATATGATGCCCTACGAGTTGAGTTATTCACCTTTCTCAATTCAAGTACTTCAGATTTTAAGACACTCAATGCCACAGATAGATTTGACTATATATTTAGATGTAACAGCTCATATAGTGTTAAAATAGGCAAATATATAAAAGATTGTTTTGTTATTAGAAAAAATAATGATACTCAAAATTAGAAAACTTGAATCATGTAAAACCTAAGATAGTCATTCTGATGTAGTGAATAGTTTTATTCCATACTCATGTCTTGTTCTATGTTTACTGTTGTTGCCATACTTTGTACCTGCTACAATGGTCGCGCAATAAAGTTCTTCTATATTCACTTATATAGCTTCCCAATGTGCAACCAAAGTACAGACTTTCCCCAGACCCTGTTTCATTTTTATATTACAATCTGAGTCCTAAGAAATAAAATTGGTGTGGCTTAATTAATGCCTCCACACCGTAGGTGTCGCCAAAAATCCTAGCCAATTTTACCTATAAGACAGCAGACTTACCAGTCAGAGTCTTCTCCTTTATACTCAGGAATGAAGTCCAGGTGAGCCCTGACATCAAACCTGTCCACCATGTTCTCATTATCACCCTGCCAAGGCATCCTGGGAAATACAGGACCATCACATGTTAGACTGGGTACCTTTATCAGCATACCAGCTGCCGACAAACTCTACCTACACCACTTGTTTTTCCTTTTTAGGCCACGTTGATGTGATTATAATGGACTACATCTTCTGGGAACTCCATACCTGATGCGAGCGCATGAAAAGAAAAAGTTGGGCCAAAAAAGTTGCTTTCATTATGAAGTGCTCAGGAAGGTTGAACAAATGATTTAAAACACACAGAGTATGGTATACCGAATAATAGATTCTTCATTTATAGCGAAGCTTCAGGAGCGAGCTTAATAGTTTATTTTTAGCGAAGCTTCAGGAGCGAGCTTAATAGTATATTTTAGGCCCGTTTCACATGAATTCCCAGAATTTTACAGGAATCCGTCCGTGGATGTTGCCTGTCACTCTATACCTACATGTAGTTAGTAAGGTCTGGCATTCCGGCAAGAATTCCCAGAATTTTACAGGAATCCCTCTGTGGACCCGCCCACTTATTGCTCTTTCACATCTTCTCCAACTTTTGAATTGACTTTGTCATTCTACGGCATTAGTATCCGTTTCCGTAAATATGCTTTTTTGCGATTCAGTATGGTCAAAGCATTTTTTTTTAAATGGACGAAAATTGATATGCCCGTGGATGTCATTCATATAATGGAATCAACATGGCCATGCCAAAGTGAATTTAATCAGGTATACGTTGCAATTGTCTGACACAAAATAAATCAAGTACAACCATTTTTAAAAGTCCACTGTTTAGGCCAGGCCTTTTCAGCATAGGGGCCCCCGATGCTGTGATCTGGACCCCCGATGCTGTGATCTGGACCCCCGATGCTGTGATCTGGACCCCGATGCAGTGTTTCAATGAGTATAGGGGTGTTTCTTTCTAGGACCTTACCTTAGTAACTGACCCTTATGCTGTGAAAAAATCCTGGTGAGAATACTGAAGTCGAATAGTATATGAGAATATAAAATACCATAAGCAATGCTTATCTTAGCACAACTGTAATTTTTAAAGTTTCTCAAAAACAGTTTGCCTATATGCTATGCAGATCTCAGGCCTAGGTTTCTGGTTCCCTGACTGACCCGAGTAGAAACCTGGGGTGGACTGATGGCAAAGGACATAGAATTTGATCTGACACCTCAGTGATAAGATTCAAAACAGATTTCTTATAGTTAACAGATGAAAGCTTTCAACAGTTTATGTAAAAATGTGTAGTAAACATTTTACTTTTTTGTGTAATTTATTAAAATGCTTGTGCTTGTACGATGTACATTGTGTATATCTGTATAATTACATGTTAATATCATGTTAAAAATGCTGTTGTCCCGATGCACTTTATCGTTATATTGTTTAAAACAGTATTTCTTAAATCACTGAGGCCTAAATCTTTTAACAAATAAAAAAATAACAAGAGTTTGGAGTACCTGCCTATTAGATAACATGGGAATCTGTTGTTCCTTTCTTTAGTTATTCTCCTTGGAAGATTTTGACAAAAACGCCAATGCAGTTACAGAGTCACATACCAGGGGGCCCAAAATCAACCTTGACCTTTGTTCTCCCAACACCTACCAACAGACCAAATATCTTTATAATCCATCCAGACGTTCTCAAGTTATGCTGACTACAAGCATCCAGACACACACACAAACACGCATGCAAACACACACACAAACACGCTCAAAACAATATCTCCATTTTTCATGGAGATAAAAAGAGAATCCTACTTACCCTATTTTTGTCCTAGGCCTTGTGACTTATGTAAGAAAGCCTTATCAATCTAACATAGCAACACTTACATGGTTCCTGGTCCTTCTGCAGCAAACGACACAGCTGGGTCCAAGTTGATCTTGTGGTGCTGACCATACACACGTAGGAACTGGGTTGGGTCCATTTTCTACATCAGAAAAAAAAACAACTAGGAATGATAACACTGTCATTGAAAAGCGGCACATGTATTATACTCAGATACAAAGCCACCATCTCATTACCATTGATTCAGTATACTAAATCTTTAAAAAAAATTCTGAAAGTTAGGGGGGAACTGAATGTTCTTTAATAAATTGTACAGAGATTACATACAAGTACCTTTTAATTGATTTTATTATTTTAGATGTTCTTTTGTACATTCTAGTGACCAAAGGTTTGCTTTATTTACTCAAAACCACTAAAATGCAAATAAATCAAATCAAATCAAGCGAGATCTGTACAAGTGACCACCTCTGCATGAGGACCACCTGGTCATTGTGACCATTTTCTTTAACTTCAAATGTTCACTATACACAAGAGTGACCTAACAGGGTTCAAAATACTGGATGCAAAACTGGTAGCTGTGCACCTATTCTTTTTACTGTGGATGCACCAGTGCAACTAGATATTTGTATAGATTTATGAATTTTAAGTTTAAGATACTAAATATTGTAGACTGGTATACAACATATTCTTGACAAGTGCCAAAGAGAAGAATAAAACCTTTTTGAAGTTAACTTAGAATGTTAGTTTCAAACTCTGAAGAGATTTGTAATAAGGTTTTGATGACATTCTACTTTAGGGCCGGTTTACACGAGGCACTTTGCACAACGTATAGCCATTGTTGTAGGACACTGGCCTAGGACAACAACTACGAATCCCGCTGCGTGCCGCAGTGCGTCACACAGTCCTACTGCAGCACGGAAACAGGCTGCCCGCGGCACCGGTCGGTTCACACGAGGCTGGGCTGTGCTGCAGACTCCCCGCAGTGTGTCGTATGTCCACACTGGAGGCGCCACACGACAAACAGCGCACGCCACTACCGTGCGTCTCGAGGCAGGTTTACACAGATAAAATATCTGTCACGATCATCGTAGAACAGATGATTTTTGCCCCATGTAAACCGGCCCTTATCTTATGTTGTGCACCAATTTTTTTTCTGTGCACCTAACTTTGTAGGTAATGTGCACTAGTGCACATATTGTTTTTGAAAATGAATTTCGAAACCTGCTGACCAAATTACAATCAGACCTAACAACAACTTAAAAGTGACACCTTTCAAAATCATCATGAAGTGCACTATCATCATGATGATTTCTAAGCCTTATAGGTAATTCCTGAACTTACGATCTTTTCATAGTACTCCCTCCGGCGCTCGGCGCGCTTCCTGTAATCCACCATCATCCCCCGCAGCTTCTTCTCCTGCCGCCTGGCCTCGTGCCACATCTTGACCTTCAACTTGTTGGTCTACTACTCACAATAAATTAATTACTTCCTTCGTTAGGCAGATGTTTATCTGAAAAATACATAGGTAAGGAATTAATATCTACAATACATTTGATGAAGATAAAAACAAGAAGAGTCAAGGACACAAACCTCCGTGAAGTTATCATGATGTTTGCAGTGTGGGCTAAGATGTTTCATACTGATTTCTAGGTCCCATGGGAATAGTTTAACTATTTTGGGCATGAAACCTGAACATTTGAAAATCACTGCTTTGTATTGTATTTTAAAATGTATCTACTTGAGGCTTTTCTCCATTCTATTAGCTTAATTTCATCATTTCTCAAGCAGATTCTTTCAGATGCAAATTTCAAACTTTTTTGCGCATAAAAATTTAACATTTGAAAATCACTTGAAAAATGAAAGAGCAAGGTTTGGAACTGTAGAATATAATAAAAGGATACCTAATTCCATTTCGTGTCATCTTTATCTTATTAAAACTTTTAAGCTTAAAACTCCCAAAAAGGTTTTAAGTCCCTGGCAGTAAGCTTATGTATTCCCAAGAGACCTAACATTCAAACCAAAATAAGGAAACAGATGTAAAATCATATCATGGGCTAACATTTCTTTGTAGGGCAAATTTTCCAACATATTTCATGAACTTTATTCAGGCACATATTTCTCATGCCCAAGTTTTTCACTGAAACCAATAACTACATGCCAAAATTCATACAAATGTATCAAAAGGATCTTGAGTTTAAAATTGCTGCGAACAAACAAAACACAGACAAAAGCAATACCCCAGGTTGCTCTAAAAGATCTGTGCAAAATTCTACTTTTAACTTTCTCCCCCTGAGCTCTTTTGGTACCAACTAAGTATCTGTCATTGGTTAGGGCAGAAGAAGAAGGTTAAAGAAGCTTACAAGATTAAGTGGGAAAAGTGTCAAATAGGTTGCATTATGGTAAAGTGTCAATTCAAATGAAAAATATTGATGATTTTGTTGTCGTCTTGTTGCACTGGCAGTTTTGTTCAGACCCTTGCTTTTTTTTTACTTTGTACCTAGTGGCACATAGGGCAGCAAATTTCCTTGCTGTTTGTGTCAGGGCCACAGTGCCGATCGAGGACCAAGAATCTCAGGCAGGAGTACAAGGCTGTGCAAGATCATAACAGGATCAGTGGGAAAGATCACACTTACCTGGCACTACGCCTTTTTTCAACAATCTAAACAAGTTTGATGAGTGTGGGTGCAAGTTTGCATCATGACCGCATAAACGTTTAAAGTTGGCTTGTATGTAAGAGAATCATTTAGATTATTGGTCCTGAGATGCTGTGACGCAGGATTAAACCGGATATGACACTATGAACAGCACTGAGAAAGCACGGCAATGCTGCATTGTGTATACTGGGAATTGCAAAAACACCACCAGACAGAAAAATGGTTGACAACTGCAATATAATTTGCAGCAACTGGAAAACGGCAGCATTTCGAGCTCTGCAAAAGCAACACTCCATTCCCTTTGGGAGAAGTGAAAAAGACCCAGTCTATCCAGACACCGTTTCCTCTGAATAATTGATAGGTTCATATCTAAGTTTTGATGATTCAAACAAAAAATAATGTCTTCGTCTGTTTGAAATTCTGCTGATGGGTTTGTGGGGGGGGGGGAGGCATCCGGGGGGGGGAGGCATCCATAGGAAGACTGATAAAAGCTAGTAAAGCACTATCAGAGTACGTGTACGTGGTTATTGAATCCTGAACCTCATTCACAATACACGATAGTCTAGGATATTACTATATGCCCGCCAGGCTCGACCTTCACAAATCAATAAGAATCGGGGAAACGCCCCCCTCCCCACTATAGCACGATGCTTTTCTGCAGATAGCATCGTAGAAGATCTCGTAATTTTTACTATAAGTTACGGTAAACTGCAGCCTCAGCCTTATTCACGAATTCCATAGAGACACAAGTATCTATGCACGTATGAGAGGTTGCATTGTGGTAAAACTGAGAGGGAAAACGGTGCAAAGTTATATAAAAGCCACTAACCTCTCACCCAAAGACTAACCGTCCGCCATCTTGGTTCTTGCTGAATTGGACGTGACGTCACGAGGGGGGGGGGATAATTACAGGTTTGCGGTAGCAAAACCTATTTTGTTTCTTCGCTATCCATGGGCGACGCCATGTTAGATATTGATGTCACGCGGGGGTCATATTGTTTTGCTCGGAATGTGACGTCATGTTTCTGGTGTGGGAGACATTTTTAATTTGCATCATGATTAGTGTGTTGTGTAACGTTAAATGCAAGGAGGTTTAAATCAACCTCCTTGGTAAATGGGAACATGTGCATTTTTTAAAACTTATCTAATGTAGAAGATGCTGGTATGACAATGTATACTTTTTGTTTTTCTACATGGAACATTATTGGCGAGTTGTTGTTGTCTTGTCGGATAGAGTGTGACGGCAAGATCGATGGGGAGGTTATTTTGTGGTATGATGTCTTATTACCTTCGCCGAGAAGGTTATGCAGAGGGTAGCGTTTGTCTGTTTGTTTGTCTGTTTGTCTGTAGTGGACCAGAATAACTAAAGAACGCCTTGATGGATTGTTTTGATATTTGGTTTGTTGGTAGGTCTTGATGAGACCTGAAAATGATTAGATTTTGGGCCCCCTAGTGGCTTCTTACAGTACTGCAGCGGAACTTCCTGTTTTGATATCTCGTGTTCTGGACGTGCTATGGAACTGATTTTTGAGTGGTACATAGATCTTTGGACAGAGAGTGAGTGGTACGGGTTTGGGCCCCCTAGCGGCTTTTTTGGAACTGCAGGAGCAGGTTTTGCGTCTGACTTTGAAAGGGAATAACTCAAGAAGGGCTTGATGGATGGTAATGATTTTTGGTAAGTAGATAGCTTGAGTGATGATGTACATGATTAGATACTTCTTATGCAAATCAGTATCTAATTTGCATAATTAATGAGGAAAGTTTATACATCCGCCAAATTCCATGAAAGGACTCTGAAACATGTGACATATGTACCTGAGGAAGAGAGAAATATTAATTAATATGAATTATGCAAATGAAGACCTGAGTTGCATAATTAATGAGAAAATACTATAACAAGATGGCCTTGATGGATGGTCATGATTTTTGGTATGTGGATAGCTTGTGTGATGCTTGGTATGATTGGACGATAATTATGCAAATCAGATTCTAATTTGCATAATTAATGAGGAATTTTTAAAAATCCGGTTTGTTCCATGATATGACTATTCAAATTGTAACTGAGGAAGAGAGGGCTGTTAATAGATAGAAAATATGCAAATGTGGGCCTAGTTTGCATTCTTAATGACTACCTTGTATTATTCCACACTGGCAAATGACGACAATTTCATACATTTGATACTTTTTTTGTGGCATCGGGAAGTTATGTGAACATCGTTGAATCAAATTATGTTAATAAGGGCCTCATTTGCATAATTGATGATAAATATTAGCATAACCTTCTTTGTTAAGCTCATAATTTGTTAAGCTCATACTTTGGACATGTTATATTTAAGACAATCAACTGGTATGATTTATAATTGATGAGAAACACTCCTAATACGTCAGTCATAAAGGTTAAAATCATTTGGCGAAGGTATAAGGTCGTGGAACTCTAGTTTTGTGATGTGCTTGGTTGTTTATGAGCAACATCATTGTGGTGGTTGTGATGCTTCGTAAGTTTGTCTTAACAAGGAGGTTAAACGTCCAAGCGAATTTTCTTCATAATTGGCTCAATTACATTTCTCTTTCTGACAACATAAGTCATTTTGCAGTTTTCAATGAGTTTTATCCTGCAACATTAGTATCGGTTTTCCGAAATATTTTTTTGCAATTTAATGTTACATCAAATATTTTCTCATTTTGCAGCTGTTTCACAGTATGGCCGAAAACCTTTTATTGGGGGGGAAACAGATGAAAATTGATGTCATCCATATAATCGATTCAACATGGCCTTAACTTAAGTAGCAGTAGGGGATAGGGGAGAGGAACCATTCATCTCACATGAAGTTGAGGGTCTGGGAAAATAGGGACCATCCATATCATATGGGGTTAAAGGTCTGGGAATAGAGGTCCCATTCATTTAACATGGGGTTTAATAAGAGTCTGTGTAGAAAGGGACCATCAATTCACATTGGATGAAGGGTCAGGGAAGGAAGGGACCATCCATTTCACAAGGGGCTAACGGCCTTGGAGGGGAAGGACAATCCATTTCACATCGGAGGAAGGGTGTGGGACAAGGTCTTGTGTGTGGAAAGGGAGGGACCATCCATATCACATGTGATGAAGGCCCGAGAGAGAGATGGATCATCCATTCCAGATGGGGATAAGGGTCTGGGAAGTAGGGACCATCCATTTCACATGGGGTCATGGGTCTGGGAAGGGAGGGACCATCAAATTCACATTGGGTTAACTTGTAGTCAGTGTACAGAGGGGTCATCCATGAAAGATCTGGGAAGGGACTGAATCCATTTCACATAAGGTTGAGGGCCTTCAATGGGACCATCCATTTTACATGAGGTTGAGGTTCTGGGAAAGTAAAGGGATCATCCATTTCACATTGACTTTAGAGGATGGGAGAGAGGGACCATGCATTTTAGGTCAGGTTGGGGGGAGAAGGAAATCCATTTCAAGTCAGAGTGAGGATGTGGGAGAAAGAATATCCATTTCATTCAAATTTGAGGGTGGGATGGGAGAAAGCATCCATTTTCTTCAAAAAATAATGTGAGATATAAACTACACACCTGGTTTCAAACTATTTATTTGAATTTTTGATAGAAATTGTTGACAAAAGGGAGGAATGCAATGTGTACAATGTGTTTTAAAAAAGGCACAAATTAGCACTAAAACCAATTGATTTCAATTAATCCAGGGGAAACAGACATCATAGAAGTAGTGGATGGCTCATTCCTAGAAAAAATTGGAGCTGATCAGTCGAAAACTTGGGTAAGTCCAATTTTTGTGCTCGCAATTGCAGATCAACTTTGATTCAGAAGGTATGTGACAAATGCAATTTATGTAGATGTCAACATTTTAAGTCGCATATTGTGTACATAAGGTCATCATTTCCATGATACTTGGCACAGGTTTGGGGACGTTTCACTCTTATCTATCACATAAGTCCAGGAAACTCACCCCAAATGATGATGATATGAGAAAATCAGGCCTAAAAAAAAAAATATTGTGTTTCTGCTTACAGTCCTGAAAACAAAGAGTGTCAGTAGGTAGGCATTTTCCTTTTTTTAGATTTTGTCTGAAGTGATCCAACAAATACAGTTTAAAAACAGTTCAAAGACTGGAGCTGATCAGTCCAAAATTTGGCTAAGTCTAATTTTTGTGTTGGCAATTACAGTTCAACATTGATTCAGAATGGCTTCTACCAACATAGATGAAGTTTCATGTGAAAAAACAGTTTAACAATGCAAAACTGAAATGCATAAGGACACTGGTATTTTCAATATCACGTTGTTATTATACAGACATACATATTGATAAACTAAAGAAAGAAGTACAATGTTTCCTACACATTCTTACATCAACTGTTTAAACCCTTATCTGTTAACAGAGTGCAAAATACAGGAAGTCTATTTTGCTGTTTTGAATGTCATCACTCTGATGTCCCTTTCTAGCAAAGCCAGGGTCAGGAGGTTTTTGCTAAGGTCGATCGGGTAACCAGTAACACAATACCATTTTCTCTAGGCCTCGCTGATATCTAAAATCGATCTAAATTCCTCCTTTTTCTGCACAATGTCCAATGCTGATATGTAAATATTTTTGGCATTTAGATTATTTCATCAACTTTCTGTACTCTTCCCCTCAATGCCAAAAAGAATGGCATATATAGTCTCACACTGGTGTTCCTTCAAGAACTGATAGAACTCTCCCAGGTCCATGTGGAAGTTTCTACCGTGAAAGTTATGGGCACCAAAAACTTTCTCGCCGAATCCCTGGAACTTTCGAAGGCCGTCTACAGTCTGTCCGTCCGCAATCTCTGTTTCCTCGTGGTGGCGCAGTGAAATCTTCTTCCAGTTTAGCTCCCGAACCCATTTCCAGTACTCTTCACACCGTTCCTTCCCTCCCTCCACACAGATGATGCCAGGTTTACCGGGAAGGTAGAATCCAGTTACCGCTAGTTTACCAGCCCATTCGTTCAGGTCCCGCCTTTTAAACTTGCTCTGTATGTGGTGGCTGTAGATCCAGTATCGTGCAAACGTCGTGGACGCGGCATTGGCCGGACTGATCTCTTTGGTTGGGCTGACTGGTCCGAGAAACCTGGACCCATTGTCCTGTACCCACTCCAGGGCTGAGTTTACGTAGAGCTCTCCGCTGGGAAGGGTCTGCAGGTATTGGGACAGCTCCAGGTTGAGTTGAGACTGCCCCTGGCGAGTTATACAGGAAGTCCAGATGCTGATGTCAGGTAGTGCTTCAGGGTAGTCATGAGGAAAGGAGCACTGGATAGAGAACTGAGTCTGAAACATCAGGAAAGATCAACTCAATGTTAGTCTTAGAAAACTGTCTTCTCGTACTCAGTTGTATCAGACCATCGCAAAATGAAAAATTGCAGAAAAAAAAAGTTACCATTTTCAACTTACTGTACCTTTAAGATTTGTATGATACAGCTTTTATAACACCAGCTATCATTAGGCAGACAGCTGATTCAATGGGCTGTACCACACTACCTTCAAGATGGGGGTGTCAAACTATATTTCTCCCAAACCTAAAAAAGTTTCATCTGGACATCGATAATTACCAACATGCCAAAATTCAAATAAATCAATCAAAAGGATCTTCTTGACTTCTACCTGCGAACACACAAACAACTAGAATTCTTGCAAACTGCACATAATATATATATGCCATTAGGCTCACCCCTGAGGCGTCGCCAAAACCAATACCCTTGCCAGAGGTAACTGACATCCTTCCCCATGTTCCCTGAGGTCAAGGAGGTTTCCTCCTTGCTGAGGTAAAAGAAACCTTTACAGAAGCAAATTCTCCCTTTGCAAGATCAATGCAACTTAAAGATATGGTTAAATGTTAAACTTCTACATTGAAAAATTGCTAGTCAAAGTTACCTGTTGAGGTTCCTGTAACT
The DNA here is from genome assembly GCA_035149815.1 of Branchiostoma lanceolatum. NCBI lineage: Eukaryota > Metazoa > Chordata > Leptocardii > Amphioxiformes > Branchiostomatidae > Branchiostoma > Branchiostoma lanceolatum. The sequence goes on along the minus strand of CM068869.1, from coordinate 7,443,211 downwards.
TCAGGTTGACCGTGAACTCCAGCCTGGCTGCCGGCGGTGTGTCCGTTTGTCCGTCCACGTACTGTCGGACATCCGCTACGGTGGCGGGGTCATCCAGGACCAGCTCTCCCTGTCCGGGGAACATGCTACTTAACAGTTCGATCTCCGATAGCTGTAACTCCAGCAGTGATGTTAGATCGGCCATCATTGGATACTGGATTAAATACTTGATTAAATTAACTTATAAGCGACGTCCAAGTACAAATAGAGTTCTACATTTGCGCTGTATCCGTATATCCGGTTTGTAGCGGCAATAACAACAACAGGTTGCCCTGAAGTATTAGTAATATTCTTTGGAGAAGACAAAATATGGACCGAGTCCTGAGTCTTGCTTCAGAAGCCCAAGTAAGGTCAAAGTGCAAAGTTTACCCACGGTCACTGGGATTTCGCAAGCGATGGCGGGTACCCGGAAGTTGTGCGCGCGGGAAATTTAAAAGTAAACCTTTAGGGTCTTTCAAACATCACCCTATGTCGGAAATCGCGGGTTCTTTTTTCCTGACAAAAACGTCAATAAACTACATCCCAGCAAAATCTCATCCCAGGTGGAAAAGAAGAATAAATTCAATTCCTCAGAATAAGTTGTCACGAGTATTAAAGGTCATGAGAAAATAAAATTCAAGCTATTTGTATGCATTCTTTTGTAAACCTCTGTCGAAATCAAAATTTCTGTCCAATATTAAACTTGCTGTTTTCAAAATTGATAAAGAAATTTTCCTACCTAGGTATCAAAAACCTGGCCTCATATGTGCCTTGAGTGTACGTCTTACGATTAACCCAATATTGAAGATATGAGCATATCCATATGATTAGAGGATCTTGAAGACATTGAAGATACCCTGACCAATTGCGCCACGGACCTAAAGCGGACGGTGGTACGTGGAAGAACTCAAGTGTTGGCCCCACAGGGCTGATAGTCCTTTTTTTGTCACCAAAATGACCATTTAAGACCAATTTTCATTTGAATTGTCAATTGAGAGGAAACCTGTTTTCATTTCTTCAAAAATGTTGATGTTGTTTCAGCTGAAGTTCTAATTTGCTTTTATGTCTCTTCACGTACCGCCACTAGGAATTACCGTTTATTCTACTCCATTTTATTTTCGTTTTATCAAAATCCTTTTAGAGAATTTTTCCCTATAAAGGGTAAAACAGTAGTATCCGTTTATATAACAGCATTGCATACTTTCACTCGGCTATATTTTCGAAGTCCAACCATCAACAGGTTAATACACAGTAGATGCGGCATTAAAGGATCCTGTGATCTTATGTGTTTATATCTTATTTTCATTGTCGGTAACAAAATCAATAGTTTACATGAACTGAACAAATCTTGTTAATTAACTTGTTTATCCTGACCGATGAACCAAAAGGTTGTAGAACGAACGTCAAATTGCTAAATTTTTGTCCTTTCAGGAATGGAGAAAGAAAGACTCAGAAATGGGCTTTTGTATATGAGGCTAATTTGACCAAAAACAAAACCATTCAGATCACGAAAAACAATATTTAAGACATCATAGAAGCTATCTAAAACTGCAATATACCAATGCTAACTTCTTTCGTTCGTTCCGTTTCTTCATTCAGACCCTTGTCCTTAGAGGCACAAAGGGTAGCAAGTTTCCTTGCTTTTTCTGTAGCAGGGTATCTTTTTTACAGGGAGATGTCATTAGCTCTTCTCGATTCACCTCCTAGCTCTACGTCCTTTCCGAAAGACTGGTGCAGTCCCAACTGAATTGTCCTTCCCATGATTGAACTGCGGTCTCCCATTTAACAAATAATGGACTGCTACTAGTTGAGTGAGTGTTCGCCTTGCATACGGTAGGTCGTGAGTTCCATCCCCGGCCGGGTCATACCAAAGACTTGAAAAATGGTACATACTGCTTTCTCTGCTTAGCACTCAGTTGTGTGGCCCAAGGGCTACTGAAGCGGAGATGGGCGCCGCCCTATACACCAGTCCCGCATACACTGCTTGAAATCAATACGTGATATCCCCGAGGTCGCATGTTTATAGTGAAACCAGTTTTGCCATAGTCTTCCAAGAACACCTGTCTCTCTTTTGGACTGCCAGGTAGCCTAAGGCGCAGTTGTCTTCTGGTCATTTTACTACTTGACAAACTGCTTATGCTTGCAGTCACACGCTGTCGTTCTAACAACAGTCCATATCAAACCATCTGCAGCTGGTTGTTGCTGTATCTTTAAGACCTTTTAAGTAGCGCCATCGCCAGTTTGAAGGTTCAAGAGAGAGAATCATAAAAAGGGTCGCAATTTGCCATGGACAACCCAGGATTTCATAGCATTGAGCAGGAGGTATGTCTGAAGATATCTGTATCTATGTAACATTGAGCAGGGGGTGTCCGAAGATATCTGTATCATAATAACCGGTATAACCGTCCTTCGGTGTAACACGCCAACTTGACAGGCACGCGGCGCGGTAGCAGCTGGTTATACATCTTTGTATTACACTGAACAACCTGTCATACCTAACTGCAACTGTCTGTTGTTCAAAGCAGTCTAATGAGGACAAGCTTTGAACTTATGTTACAGAGTATTTATTGTGCACAGTTTAACAAGGGGCAATGTGTATATTTCTCATCAAATTATAGCGATTAGTATGCTTCGCAACGTCCAGAGTTGTTGTTGTCCTACAATAAGGAAAGTCACCGGTTTAAGTACGCATGCGCAAAGTAATACATAAACAAAACATGCCGGGACATTGTTGTGCAAATTGCCGACCTAAGCCACATATAGCATGGTTGAGACAAGAACTTCAGGGGCCTCCACCTTTGATCTTGCGCATGTGCACTTGGAATCTTGAATTTCCTTATGTCATTGCCTTCGCTCAGAGCCACCGAGATAAGTGCCAAATTACGTATTGCGTTACACTGTTGGCATCCTTCCATCCAGTGGATGATGGCAGCACTCTGGTTTAAATGGGTCACCAAATGCAGGGTGACCCAGAAAAAAACGATACCCAACTTTAAAGGGTCGTTATTACCAAGTCGTGAAGTGCAACTTTTCCTTCAAGTAGAATTGATATTCTTTCATTTGATCTCATGATGGCAATCATTCAGTCATTTAGAGTGGAGTATCATTGGTCTAAACAACAGTATGCATCCATTCCTTCAACCCTGTGCGGCCATGTTGCTTCTTGGCCCAGGAGTGGTCAGGCGAGCTGTGGCTGTCATGCGGCGGCGCTGCTAGCTCGTCTCGCAGACGGTCGTTGCCATTTGTGCACTTTAAAATGTATTGGCAGGTTGGCACGCTCCGTGGTGGCTTACAGGCCTAGAGATTTAGGATTAGGCTTCTTTTTGATACACCTGTTCGAACCCGAGCTTTTTACTACTTTCTTTACCATTTTAAAGATACTATCCAACATTTGTGATCGAAATGTTGCTTTTTATACGTTTTTGCAAAACACTCCCCCGTTCTGATGCCAGTACGCCCGGAGATGGCATCGACCGCTTCAAGTGGCAACGACCGTTAACACCGCTGAAACACTGGGTTTGAATTTGTGTCTGAAGGGCAGGCGAACACGTAGAACTGACTCACTCTCCAAGCAGAGGTTAGGCTCCGGCTGGTTTTTGAGGCCGTCTCAAAAAAGGTGTCAAAGTGCATACGTGGATATCTGGAGTGTGCATGCTTCTCTATTCTCCTATGCTAAGTATTGGTAGATCTCTTTAAATTCACCACCACGCAGCTGTCTTGGGCTACCTGGTGGAGACATGAGAGGCGATGACATCTCTGCCAACATGACACCTGCATCTGTTTAACAAGTATTTTACCCTATTCTATGATCATTATCTCATGATCTCTCTTATTTCGACCTGGTACAGCAGAAGGATCGTGACCTTGGTGATGACCCCCAACAAAATGCACAGGAAAATGTCTCTACGAAAACAGCTATCGGTGGCGAGAAGCAAGGTATGGGAACGTACTATATAACGTACATATTCATATTTCGCAACCTCATTTGCTTGTGTAAGCTTCGCGGTTTGAACTTTGCATGTGCAGTATCTGTATAGCCTGCAAAACCGCCCTTCGGCGTAACACATCAGATTCGCAGGCACGCGGCGTGATAGCAGCTGGTTATATCATATTGAAGGGCTTATCACACCTAACTTTTGAAGTCACGGCGAAACATTGTGGGTAATGTGTCAATCTTGGAAGGCTTCAGGCTAACAGAACACAATATTCATCCCCGACGCGGTACAAAAAGTAGTCCGGCCAGAAATCTTGAATAGTGGGCGAAGGTCGCATGTATATTTAGATTTTTTACGGTAGGTTTTAAACTCAAACACATTCGCTTTTCGCATTATCTAGTGCACCCTAGCATATTATATACCGCGTTGAAGCCAGTCACCCCTTGACCCTTAACTATAGAAATCCCCATAGGCCGAAAACTGTGTAATGTTACCATAGGTAAAACACGTCTAGACAAAAATGTCAGCTTCCAAGTTAGCGGCCTTCACCTTTAACCTCGGGTATGCGGAGTTCAAACCGTGAATCAGCTGAAGGTTACTTTCCTAGCTAAACTGCGAGTTCCCTTTGTATCGTCTCTATCGAGTATTAAGATTTTCCTCAGTATGAAATACGGTTAATACTGTATTTCATACTTTCTTTCCCCGTACCACCCCACAATGGAATACCCTGCCTGGCACGGTTGCGACGGCTCCCACCGTTGAGTCGTTCCGTGCCAGGCTGGAGGCCTGCCCGCCTTAGCCCGGGACCTCAACTCCCCCCCCCCCCCCCCCCACCTACTTTGCCCCTGAAGGGGTTATTTGGGGGCATCCCCTATGTAGATGTAGATGTAATAGCAAATCATTACATAATTTCATAGGGTATCGTCTAGAAAAGGTGAAATCTACTAATACAGCATTTGTAATCATCGAGTTATGCACGCTTCAGATATCAAGGAGTTCAAGATGTTCTTGAGAAGGTCTTGATAACACAATCTTTTTTTTTTAGATATGGCTGTCTTAAGGTACCCGGCGGAGTTATGGGAAATGATGCTAGTTTAATCGTTACATATGATCTGTTTTTTTTGTTTAGTCAGGTCCTAGCTTCTGTCTGTTTGTGTATTTCAGATGCCACTGCTATCCACCAGGAGAAGTTCGGTTGGGGAAGATTCAGGCCTGACTCTTTGCAGTTCCTAGGCACCGTCCAGGGGATGTTGGCCCTGTTGGTTATTTGCACCATGGCCCAAAACATGACACATGGAGGGATGATCGGAGCGACCATCTCTACAATCGAGAAACGATATCAACTTCCCAGCTCAAAATCAGGTTAGGTCCGACTTTTACAGCTTTGATGATTTCAGAGTTACGTTTTTGTAGCAGCCGACTTTTGGACAGTTTATCAACTGAACAAAGCGAAGACTATTCGCTTTTTATGGCCGTAGGTTAGACACAAAGTCAGCATCAAACCTATAACGGTGGCTGCTTGGAGATTTTTAAGCCAAGTCGTATACAGTCTTATACATAAAACGCATCCTTCAGAGAAGGGAGACAATACCGACTTCCAACGACCTTTGAACCTTTGCTCACGTCACAAGTCTGTAAGGTTACGTGCTGTAAACCGTGGCAATTTGGATCACCAGTTCCTCTGAAGAAGAACCAGAGGCTGCTTAAAAATTCCCTTTTTGGAAAATAGTTGAATTTGACCATGACCGTGATAATTAATTTTTCTCTATGTCCTCGTGCCGCAAGCGGTAAGGCAGCCCCACTGCTTCGCCATCTGGATCAAATTCCGTGGATCCTAGGGCCCGCGTTCAATCCTAGGGGTCGACTCCAGTTCGGACATGTTGAAAGGGATTACATTCGTCATTTCGGATGGTGACGTAAAGCCGGCGGCCCCGTGTATGAGGGAGCTTCGGGCGTAAGCCTCAAGCGTCAAACCTCTGCACGTAAAGGAACCCAACACACTTATCGAGAAGAGTAGGGGTGACCCGGTGTGCTTGGCCATAAACGCGAGCCGTGGGGGAGCCGCATTGCACTACCACTTGCTAATTGAAAAAGCATTCTGCTTCACCTCAATTGAGGATGCCTGCTTTACCTTTTAAGGTCTCCTATCAACCATCTACGATGTGGCGAACGCTTCCACAGCCCTGCTGGTCACCTTCATCGTCAAGACCAGGCAGGGGAAAATACAGGGGTTAGCAGCAGGCACCTTCCTGCTCGGACTGGGGTATTTCTTGTACAGTCTCCCACATTTCCTGGTAGGGCTGTACGACTATGGCGAGGCCGTTAGCGGGACCTGTGTCCCCTTATCTAACAGCAGCTTCACCACTTGCGTAGAGGAAGAGCGAGGTCTCTCTGACTTCCTGTTTGTCTTCCTTTTTGGTAAGTACTGCATGACATTTTCTTAGTTACCTCGATGAAAAAGGAGGTTTTGTAGTCAGTTGCTGTTTTTTTGTTTTTTTTTTTGTTTTTTTGTTTGTTTGTTTGTTTGTTTGTGAGTAATGGTGTGTGTCCGTAGTTCTTCAATAGGCATTTGAATGCTAATCACGTCAGGAAATCATGGGTCAAATGTGCCAAAAAGGTCCCAGAAAGTTGGCAGGAAATGATGTTCGCCCCAATTAAGTCCAGTGTTTTCCCACTGCATGTGACAGGAAATAGAAATGACCCAGAACCAGGATAAGGGCACCTTACTTAGTGATTTTTCTCAATGGATTAATAAGACAGATAAACAAGAAAATTACCAAACAACTAGGTCTTTTACGGAGGTTTGGGGTGCACAAACTCTTGTTTATGTTCTGTTTTGTTTTGTTTTGTTTTATGTTGTTTGATGGGGGCATCTTTTAAAGAATTCACATCCTTCAGAGATCTAATGATATTACACACATGAGAACTGGACTTGGATACAAGATCAATCAAGGCAAAGGCGTACATTTCGTTTGATGATCCCGATTGAAGAAAATACTTTCAGTTTCCGTGTGGGGAGAGATTACAGCACATTACGTCATATGCCAGACAACAATAAACTTGCACGAGCATCGGTGAATGTCCAGACCCTAGCTACTGTATACTCAGTATATTTGTGATAGATATGTATTGTCCGGATAGCTTGCAGGGTGACACCTAAATGGTGGCAAGGCTGTTCTGTGTTTAAGGCTGTTGACTCACAATCTACCGAAATGTTTTGGGTTTGAATCCCTGGCAGATCCCAGTGTTGTGCTATTGGGCAAGGCAGTTTGCACCTATTCCATCACTCTACTCTGAAAATGACTACGTAGCTTCGGTTAGGGACGTCCTCTGGGATGGAACGTAAAGCTGAGGTCCCCTGTTTGAGGAGGGCCACACCTCGAGAACGTAAAAGAACCCAACACGCTTATAGGTATGGTCAACATATTAGGTATAACTTACTTTAAATCATTGTATTTATAGCACAAGTGTTGAACGCAATCGGAGGTCTGACGATTTACGTATTTGGAAGTGACCTCCTCGAGAGCACTGCGCCACGGGGATCAGGTGGATTCTATCTCGGTAAGTTTCCCACCACATTGTTAACATAAAGACAAGTTGTCCTGATATTTGGATGAAAGCTCATCTGTGTTGGTAGAGTACATATTGTGAAGTTTAGAGCCGCTTGATCCAACACAAAGAACTCACCATAACTTCACAATCAAGTGTTACTGCCCTGATTTGGTTACGAGGCCGGGTCGTTTAAAATGTGCCTAACCAGGAAGCAAACGTCATTACTCACATTTAAGGGTTTTTAAACAAACTACGAAGCTTTCTATGTCCGCCAAATCATTACCGTCGTTTTGCTGCGAATGACGCCCGTTTGAACATCTCTTGAAGGGTTAGATTCCTATCACCACCATAGGGATATAGATGTGATCTTTATGTGAATTTTGCAGAAAATTCAAGAAATGTGAAATGATATGTCTACAGATTAAAATATGCGGAAGGGGTTATTTTTGAGACATGTGAATATAAATCGTATTACGTGAATCGTATTACTGTACGGGGTACTGAACAGCCACCCTGAACGCTGCCATTTCGGCATCCTTATGAACGTCCTTGCCCTATTTGCTCACTGGACATGTCCCTTGAATGCATATGGTGGCACTGTCTGAGACAATCCACGCCCCTTTTCTGTCAATCAAAAATTATTCCGCTCTCCTTTTCAGATATTTGCGTATCTAACAAAATTCACAATAACTTTTCCCATATTTTCCACATTATTTACATGTTTTTCAATTAGGCTGACCAAATTTACATAAAGGGTCACATGGGAAAACATGGGCATTTGAACTGAGACCAAAGGTGTGCGGTCAACTTTAGATCTCTCCAGAAATGACCGAGCTCTGATGACAGCTTTGGCTTCTTCCTTGCGCCCACTGATCTCGCAAGACTGTTTTGTTAAGCTATGGTCACACTAAACTCACGTCGTACCTGCGATGGGGTTTCTTCCGTCATGACAGCGCCGTACGTCGTACGTTTGGGAAAAACCGGGTGCAATAGTTAACACATACAAAGTGGTGGTCACATAAAACGTAGGTACATCGTACGATGGGTTTTTTGAGTGTACCTAGGTCAATCGCAGGTAAATCGCAGGTAAATCGCACGTAAAAGTAGCCATCGGCGAGCGTCCTACGCCGGAAAATACAGCTAAAGATGATTTTGAACATGTTCAAAATTTTGCTTCCGTCGCCGTACGATTTTTATTGCCCCCAATACAGACTTCACTACGGCCTTCTTTTTATACCAATGAGATGAAAAATGTATACATTTCGACCGTGTTCTGATGGTTTCAGTTTTCCCTGATATTGTCGATGTTGTTGAGACGTGTAGCCACCAGAGCACAGTGGCAACTGGTGTACAGCGCGACCGCTGAAGAGCCTGCTTTCAAGGCTACGATTTTCCACGTGTCAGATCGAGTATCGCGCACAGGTGATGCATACGATATTGTTTCATGGCTATACACACGTGGGTTCATAATTAGATCAGACCTCATTGCCTGAAGAACCTACCCAAGGACTAATGGCGTGACGTCTGTATGCTATACTCTGGTGTCACGGCTATCTGAAGCTGGCAGACGCCCGGGAACAGCAGCACAACCAGCAGGACGACCAGAACTGAGTTTTTTTATTGGTATCAACGATTGCTTTATGTTGTAAACATATCATCCTGTATCTCTTAACGAAAGAAAGATACTAAAAAGACTGAAACTTTCATTTTGCAGTTAATTGCTGTCACATGCACTTCACTTTCAGAGAAATCCATATATCAGTACATCCCACTGAAGATATGTATCAAACCATAAAGAAATGTTGTGCTCCATGATCAGTTGGAATGTTTTCGTTTCACCCTCGTTTTATATCTTTACTTCTGAGTGGTTGTTTAAGGCAATATTGTGTACATAGGTGTGTTATCATGTAAGATCAACGCAATTCAGAAGTGCATGTATCTGTACGAATTATATGTACTTCTGTGAGGTTGTTTCAAACAAACAAAGAGTTAAGAAAGATTTGAGATCTGAGAAATTACTGTAACTTTTTTTATAAATTCGAAAACAAAACTGAATAAGGAGGCGTTCTAATACATTAAAAGAATAAGGATGCGATGCAACAAAACGTTATTTTGTCCAATTTTAAGCCAGTTTGCCCCGGATGTGAAAGGGTGATTTGTAAAGATTATTTCATTAACATATCTTGATATTAAGGGGTGAAAAATAAAGTTTATGCTTATCTTTATGCTTATGCGTCTCTGTTGTCATAAACTAAAAACAACTGAAGCCATCATCAGCGCACATATCTATACATGCAAATCGGCCTATATCATATGGTGCTGCCATGGCAACGAACCCACAGGTTTATTGTAGTACTGTTTCAGATAGACTCTTAGCTGTTTTCCCTCTATGTTTGCCACATTTCCCCCCCCGCACATTTCGCATCTCATCCAAACATCCCGGCCTGCCCCCATGCCCCAGGGACAACTTGCCCCCCCCTGGCCCCAAGTCTCTGTTTTGTAAGCCTGGGTAGCTTTCTCTCATGAGATTATGCAAACATATAGCAGCGCTCACTATGCGCTCGACTGCTTTTGGTTTCTGAAGTAGTCCCCACCACACTCTCGAGCCAACTCAATCAAAAGTGTGTCGTATTGGCCTAGTAAGGTCCGCCGCTGGATCCACGGCCTCACCCACCACCTCCGTCGCCTTCTCGCATTCTGTCTTTCTTGCAGAACCCTGATGAGGGCTGCCAAAATTACAGCTTGCCTTCCCTGTACTTTATTTAGCTGTATCTGCAGTCACACCAGCCTGATTCTTTCTGGTGGCATCACCATCTTGCAAAGGTCAGATGAAACGTGCACACATATGAGATGAGCGACACGTGACAAATCGCACGACGCCGGAAAATTTTGAACATCACCCGACGCTCTGCGATAGCTGATTTTACCTACGATTTACCTGCGATTTACCTGCGATTTACCTGCGTTGTACGGGAAATGCATCGTACGTGCATCGTAGGTACGACGTGAGTTTAGTGTGACCGGGGCTTTATTTAGTGGACATCAATAGAAAGTCTTGCAGTTTCTAGTTCACCTAAATCGAAAACCGGTGACGTCTGACGTTTTCAAGGCTTATCGACGATACCATCCCAACCATCCCCCCACCCCCAACACACACACACATACCCACACCCAGCCACACACTTACATCTTCCAAATCCGAAACAGTTTCTTTTTTCTTCATTCATCCCTTATTGGTTGCAATGGATGTCCCTGTTGAACCTCAACTGTAGCAGCCCCACAGTTGAGCTCTTGGTTCTACTTAGTTCGTAACTGGGAGACCCTGGCTTAATCCTGGGAAGGGCATCTCAGTTGGGGCTACACCCGTCTTTCGGAAGGAGGTGCCTCGATCATGTTAAAGAGGATGGGCTAGCAACCCCTCCCTGTACAAATATACCCTGCTACAGAAACAGCAAGGAAACTTGCTGACCTACATGTAACGTTATATGCCACTGGGCACTTCAATGTGAACAACACTTACAGAAACACCTTCTTGGTTGCAGGTATTCTTAATGCCTTCAGAGGAGCAGCCGGGGCATTAGGATTTATTGTGACTGGTCAGCTTTTGAAGATTTACATCGACTTCAACAAAGCTGGGAATATTCCGTAAGTACACGCATTTGATAAATTATTTGTTATCAGACCATGGCTATCAGACCCGTAGCTCAAGCGTGCGAGGCGTTTTCAAAACTCATCGTTAAGTTTTTGTGTATTCTTCTAGTATTCTCCCCTGTAATGCTAGGGTCACATTTCCAAGCCGGGGCCCGACCAGTTTGTTTGAGAAAACAAAAAATAGAAAATGCATATCAGGAATATACATGATTTATGGCAAGGAGTCATTTTTTTACGTTTTGTGTGTTTTGTTGTCTTTCATATCGTATTTTTCGTTCCCGCAAGCTACCCGTCCGGGCCCGCTTTGGAAATGTGACCCTAGCATAAGCTATACACACTTGTTAGCAATTATTTGAGAGAGTCAGAATATCTCTAGAAAACTCTTGAACATCGGCACACTTTACACACACGTTTTCGGTCGACACGCGAGTTGACTCCAAGTCTGCTTAGCGAAGTCGACTCAGCACTCAGTGTAAAGAGAGCTTCGGGCTACTCAAGAAGCGTTTTTCCCGAGTCGCTCAACTGTGGGGGCTAGTTGCGTTTTTCGTGTGACACTGTGTAAATCCGCGGAGTCGACTTGGAATGAACTCGCACCATTTTCTGTAAACATGTCGTGTATGTCAGCCAGCTAACCCGTGGCGTCCACGGTACCTGAGACATGGCGGAAGGTTATGATAGATCCTGACTACTGTAGAAACTCAGTGTCTGGTCAATCAATAAGGACGACAGAGATTCAAAACCATTTTGAGTCGGGGGGAAACCAGAAAGTCATATTTTCCACCTTATGCAGTCAGCTTTTAGTGCTGTATTTCAAACAACTAAGATGCCATACTAAGGAACCACAAAATACACGTGAAGGTAACTAGTTATATGTATGTTGATAACACAGCGATGTTTTGTCAAAGTTTGCAAACCATACTATTGTTTTATATATTGCCTAGTAGAGGCGTACACCGTGGGCGTTCCAAGTCACTTCGCCGTCCCGTGTGTAAACAGAACGCTCCAGATCGAGTCAACTCCGCTGGCTGAGTTGACTCGGAGTCGACTCAAAAACGCCTGTGTAAAGCGGGCTTACGATTCACTGAAATTAATGAATGAATGAAGACCTTTATTGTACATTCGTGCCCCGAGGGGCTAAATGCAGGTCGTTTAACATAAACGTAACTAACATGTAAGTGACATACACAGTGAAATAAATACAGTACATAGTTAAACATAACGTTACATGGTAGACGAAAGTGATAAGCTAAGCTAATCCAGTAGAGTCAACTTCTTCTCGCTTCTTTGCACATGTGTAGAAGTATGAACAGATCATGTTTCTTGTACAAGGGTTGTCTAGACGCAACAAAAATATGAATTTATCCGTTGCGTTTAAATATTCAAAGTATGGGAACTTCTCATTTATACGTATGAAAAGAACATTTCTTTCTATATCGTAAAGATTACAATCTAAAATGAAGTGTCGCTCATCTTCTATTTGATTTAACTTACAATATTGGCAAAGTCTATTTTCTAGAAGCGTGCAGTTGTGCCTTCCTGTTTAATTAATGCAAATAGCTGAGTCGGCCTCCATGTTTGTTGTCCCTATAATGTCATGTGAAAATGTTCCATGTCCAGTCCTTCAGACGGGGGAGACGACGCCCGCTGGCTGGGTGCCTGGTGGCTCGGCTTTCTACCACTTGCTGTAGCCGCCATTTTGACTGCTCCGTGGCTACTCGGATTGCCTGGGAAAATATCAGGTAAGGCGCTGAAAAGAAATTGAGAAAATGCTAAACATGGCTAGAAAAATAGTTTGGAATCAATTATTCTAAACAAAATGTAATCTAGCATTAACTTGCTTAGAATTCTGGATCAGAGTTGAACTGTAATTTCAAATACAAAAAATTATACCCAAATTTTCGACTGACCAACTTCAAATCCACTGCTTCTGTGACGTCACGTTATGCAGATAGAACTCGCGACTCGGTTCTATCCGTGCCCACCAAATCTCATAACATTGTCGTCGTTTTCTTGCCAGCGACGCCCTTTTGAACATCAGTAGTGGAGAGAGAAAAAAACAAGAGTAAGAAAGAAGTCAGATCTGTGATCAGAGCTGTGTGGGTTATTTCTGGGGCTAGCTTCCTATGCCACGAAATCTGCTGTGATATCAATTAATGAATGAATGAATGAACTTTATTGCTCAACAATCGTACATGGTACATTGCATGGCTTCAAATCAACAGTACTACAAGGCTAATCTATCCTACAATTCTAAATACAAAATATTGTATTTAGAAAAATGTATGGGTAATTCTGTCTCGCTTTTGGAATGATTTATGGAGAAATTGACCAATGTAGATGGATATAGGAGTTGGACATGACAACAGTACATCGAAAGTATCGCTTTGGGTACCAGATAGGGAGAAGTCTGTCTTAGTAGTAATAGTCTGATATGAGTTGAGCTCTAAAGTTGACCCACACACCTCAGGTCGCAGCTGAATAGTCCATATATCCCACGCCCTTCTGAAAGACCCTCTTATGTTCGCTTTACACCCAGCCAAGGAGACTGCAGCCACAGATAAAGGGATCGAAACTCTGCCAGAGGAAGAAGAAAAAGCGAACGAGGCTAAGGGATTACAACAAGACCCCGAGAACTTCTTCAAGCAGCTCTGGGTCCTATTCACTAACCCGACATACATGTTTACGATCATATCGGGTACTGGTGTCAACATGTGCGTTACTGGTCTGCTGACGTTTGGCATCAAGTACGTTGAGAACCAGTTCGCCATGTCGGCAGGCTCTGCTTCCATCGTCGGAGGTAGTGTAACGTTTTTTCCCCAGAAAAGCTTTTCTTAAAGGCAACCCAAGCAATATTAGGGCCCGAAAATCGGATTTTGAAAGTCAATTTATTTCTATACATGATTAGTTCAAACACCACTATCACGATGTATAGTGACGTCCATGATGCAAAAAATATGACTTCGTTGTAATGTGAGAAAATCGTCGCCGAGGTTTTTGTAGGCTCGCGAAACTAAGGGGATCATTGTATGGCATGTTTTTGCACGGTTTTATAATGCTCAAAGTATGAAGTTACTACACAAGTGTTCTAGACATTGTTAGTAAATGTCACTTCAATAAAGATTTCAACATTATTTTATTTCAATTTTTTTGTCCCTAATATTGCTTTGGTTGCCTTTAAGCAGGATTTTAAACTTGAAGTTATTAAACAAAGAGAATTTCGGCACTTACCCAAATTTTCGACTGTGCGGCACCAAGTCTTTGTCAAGGAATGTACAATACACCGCTTTTGTGACGTCATTTTATGCAGATAGAACACGTGACTTGATCAGCAGTGAATCAAAAGTTAATAGCGTCCCCCGTCTCTATTTGGTGATGGCTGTATGTAAGGAAAGCTTTTCAATGCCATATCAATGTTTTCTGTATGTTATGATACTCCATGAAACATTTGTGCGGTGGTATTCTAGTTCTGTTTCTGTAGTGTTTGTTATGTCTTTTTATGTATACATGATGTTGCAAAGCCATCTAGTGTCAAAGAAAGATAACAAAATATCAATATTTTAAGAACTACCCCCTAATCAAAAGAACTGACCTTTGTGTATCTTTCTGTGAGGCAATTTTTTTTTACTTCATTTTTTTCTCCTATATTCATTTCTTCAAGGTTTAAGTATAGTTCTTGCAATTTTTTTTTTACTTCAGTTTTTTTTCTCCTATATTTATTTCTTCAAGGTTTAAGCATAGTTCTTGCAATTCTTTTGACTTCAGTTTTTTTTCTCCTATATTTATTTCTTCAAGGTTTAAGCATAGTTCTTGCAATTTTTTTTGACTTCAGTTTTTTTCCTATATTCATTTCTTCAAGGTTTAAGCATAGTTCTTTCCGCGATGCTTGGGTCAGTCCTTGGAGGTCTCATCATGAAGAAGTACAAGATGGGAGTGACGGGGTCTCTGAAGCTCGTCTCGATTGCAACCGCCTCTTTGTTCGTCCTGCCGCTCGTCTTCCTTGTTCGCTGTCCAAACGCCACCATGGCAGGTGTCACGGTTCCATACGGAAACGGGTAAGGAATTCCAGTTTTGGACGACAGGATTGTACGAGGGCGGTTCAATAAAGATTTGACATGACCCACTTCTATGTCATAGTAGGAGGAACAGTGTAGAAACATGTGACATTCCGTGCGCGGTCATTTTGTTTGCAGCGGTCAAGTATTTTACCTGTGCGCCGCACGTCAGTCGCAATGTTGGCGCAATTTCGTGGCGCAATTTGGCGCAGTCCATTGAGATACCCGCTTTATCAGGAGTTCATAATGAAAATAAGCATGTAGGTATGCGTATCTTCACACACAGGCTATTTCAGCATCCTGCATTGACAAATCTTTATTGAACATGCCACGTAGGCATTTTACATTTCCTTATACATCTAACTTCTTTTTGAAAATATACGAGCAACTAGAGTTCCACGACCTCATACCTTCGCCAAATGATTTTAACCTTTTTGACTGACGTATCAGGAGTGTTTCCCATCAATTATAAATCATACCAGTTGATCTTCACCCAAAAAACAAAAGTATGAGCTTAACAAAGAAGGTTATGCTAACAAAGTAACATTTAACATGAATTATGCAAATGAGGTCCTTATTAGCATAATTTGATTCAACGATGTTCACATTCACATAACTTCCAAATGACACAAGTATGAAATTGGTTTCTCATTAATTATGCAAATTAGGCCCACATTTGCATATTTTTTATCTATCAAAATTCCTCAGTAACAAATGTCACATATTTCAATAGTCATATCATGGAACATAGCGGGTTTTTTAAATTCTCTCATTAATTATGCAAATTAGAATCTGATTTGCATAATCATCGTCCAATCAGACAAAGCATCACGTAAGCTATCTACATACCAAAAATCATTAACATCCATTTAGCCCATCTTGAGTTATAGTATTTTCTCATTAATTATGCAAATGAGGTCTTCATTTGCATAATCGATATCTATTAATATTTCTCTCTTCTTCAGTTACATATATCACATGTTTGAGAGTCCTACCATGGAATTTGGCGGCTGTATAAACTTTCCTCATTAATTATGCAAATTAGATAATGATTTACATAATAAGTATCTAATCATGTACGTCATCACTCAAGCTATCTACTTACCAAAATTCATGACCATCCATCAAGCCCTTCTTGAGTTATTCCCTTTCAAAGTCTGAACCAAAACCTGCTCCTGCAGTTCCAAAAAAGCCGCTAGGGGGCCCAAACCCGTACCACTCACTCTCTGCCCATAGAGCTATCTACCACTCAAAAATCAGTTTCATAGCATGTCCAGAACACGAGATATCAGAACAGGAAGTTGCGCTGCAGTACCGTAACAAGCCGCTAGGGGACCCAAAATCTAATCATTTCCTAGTCTCATCAAGACCTACCTACCTACCAAATATCAAGACAATCCACCCAAGCCTTCTCGAGTTATGCTGTACGTTACAAACATACACACACACAAACGCTACCCTCTGCATAACCTTCTCGGCGAAGGTAAATATGAGCTCTTGAGTAAGAGTTTTACCATAGTGGGACACATATTTGCCAAATATTGCACAAACGGCCAACATACAACTCTGGATAGTAGGTATGGCAATAAGACGATTGTTTTTTTGTTTTTTTTTCGTGGTAGGTCGATGCCCCGCACCCCTATCGTCGGTACAGATGAGCTAGTGTCCCCCTGTAACCACGCCTGTCCCTGCCCGCCCGCCTACAACCCCGTGTGTGGAGAGAACGGCGTAGAGTACTTCTCGCCATGTCTCGCGGGATGTCAGAACGTCTCGCAGGAAGACGTAAGTGTAACCTCCGCCGTTTTTGTTTGTAGCTACCGCTTTCTTGTTGCATTATAATTTCTTTTTCCGGCCCGTAATAAGAAATGATAATTTGATTATAAGAAAACGATAACTAACAGAAAAAACGGAGGGAGTCTGCAACGGAGGTTAAGGTAAGGTAAATTATTCATGTTGACGCATGCAACTGAGACGGCGGACGATACCCACTTCCAAGCACCTTTGACACGTTGCACTTATCACACTTCCGTAATTATGGCCACGTGCAATCTTTCAGCAGATATTCCACAAGACAGAGGGCTGCTCTAAAATTCGCTTGTTAAAGGCGTGCCAACCTTATTGGGAAAACGCAAGCCTTTAATTGTGCGATATGAGTATGTCACTGAAGAGTTGTACGATATTTCAGTCACTGACGAAAGATACTGGAGGTAATCTGTTAAACGAATCTATCCAGTTGCTTGAGTAAGTTTTGTACTGTGTATGGGATATGAGTACTAGTATGTCATTTTGATAAAATCTGTATGGTTTATGGTGATACCGCACTACTACTTGGGTACTACTACTTCTGAAGTATTGCGCTTTTCGTGCTCGCTGCACTTTTGAATTATGTCTGCCTTGAATCACTGCCATTAATTACATTATTCCTCTTCTATCTGCTTAGCGTTTTAAATGGCAACCACATTACCTCAACACAAGAAAGATCTCATATCTCAATGAATAATGAGTAATCATCATCATATTTCATTATTTCATCATAATCATATTTCATATCCTTATCATGCGCTATATATATATATCCATGATCAACAAGTCCTAAGCCACAAGTTTTCTCTATGGACTATACCACAGGAAGGGGGTGTCAACCTGGGATAAAGTCGAAACCTCAATAACTACCCAAATATCAAAACTCATACAGCTTCATAATTCATCAAAAGGATCCTGAGTTATAGGTGCGAACACAAACACAACGTAAAACAGTACCCGCGTCGGAGGTGAACCTCCTTCCCGGAGGTAATACAATACATGTAGATGTATGTCCAGTTCTGTAAGATGTTTTAGATACCATGTTTTAGACTTTTATTTCTTCAACACCCATATGCAGCAATACACATCTTGTTCCTGTCATGTTGGTAACCAGACGATCGGTGAGACGTTTTCGGCGACCTCAGGGCGATGCTCCAATGGCTGCACCCTGCTCCCGCTGGCGATGTCTCTCCTTTCCCTCTTCTCACTCGGCATCGGCATGGATAACGCGCCAAGACTGGTCATCATGTTGAGGTGAGACATCTAGTTATCCTCCGCTTATGATATCAAAGAGGAACGCTACCCCAAAAGCAGATGTTATTTCCTAAAAGACCACATCCTTACAAGACCAAAACCAAATTCTGGATACCCTTCATAGTATCTATATCTGTGTTCCAATGGGATACTTGCTGACGATCCAGCTGCCAATATTTGAATTTTTCATTAAGAACAGAAAAATAGTATCTGATGAAACCAGCAAGTATCAATACCATTGTTATGAATGTATTAAATTCATATAGTTAAGATCTTGTTGCAACTAACGACAACAAAGTGGTCATAGGTATAGTCTAACCTCATCGCCAAGTATTGTTTTGGTGTATCTGTGTGTGCCTACGGTATGTGTGTGTGTGTGTGTGTGTGTGTGTGTGTGTGTGTGTGTGTGTGTGTGTGTGTGTGTGTGTGTGTGTGTGTGTGTGTGTGTGTGTGTGTGTGTGTGTGTGTGTGACGGTATCTCTGACCCACTCGCAAAGCAGCATTGGTAAACGGGTGAAGTCTCCCATCTCTGATTACTAGTTATCGTGATGCTCGTCCATGTAAATGCTAATGCTTTGTTTTCTGCGACATTTCCCAGCTGTGTTAAGCAGAACCAGCGATCATTTGCTCTCGGCATCGACTCTGTCGTTCGTGTTCTCCTCGGTAGGTGTCCTCTCTTCTGACCCAGACATAAAGTATACTTTACTCTTAGCTTTGAAAGTTCATCTGTGTTGGTAGAAATCATTCTGACACAGAGTTAAGTTAGTTAAAATCCTCCCACACCATCATTGATGTATAGGGCGGTGCTCATCTCCGTTTCATAGCCCTGGGCCACACTGTGGTGCAATCACTGCAGCAGGGGGCTAGTCCACTGGCAGTGAAGTGTGTTTAACTTCCATACTGTTTCATAAGTATGTACCATTTTTTTATAAAGTCTTTTGTATGACTCAATGCGCCTCTTGTCCAGAGGTGTCCTGCCTGGGGCTTGAACCCCAGTCCTTCTGGTCCAAGTAATTTGAACCAGATGTGGTGAGAGGCAGAAGGCGCAGACCACTACACCGCAGGGACACCCCCATTCTGACACAGAGTTGAACGGTTATTTCCGACACAAAAATTGGACTTACCAAATTTTCGACGGATCAACTCCAGCCTTTGTCAAGGAATGAGCAATCCACCGCTTCTGTGACGTCGCGTTATGGTACATGGGTATGGATGAGCAGTGGATCATAAGTTGCAGAAAGTTATCTTTTTACAAAAGGAATAAAAGAAGTCATTTACATCAGTGCGTTACAACTATACATTTAACAGTGACCTCTCTGACAAAGATTGGTAGAGAGTTTACAGTCGACAATTTGGGTAAGTTCAATTTCTTAGTTGGAAATTACAGTTAAACAATGCTTTAGTATACATGTACTTTACTCCGTCCCTGAGAGCTGTTCAAAACGAGTTCACTGGACCTACTTGCAGTTATTGTACGAGGCTGACATTACACATGCATACTACACAACATATATCTCTATAGGTCACAGTAGTATTTTCAGTTCTCTTTTACGGCTGCTTAGGTGGAATGAGGTGTGTTATTTGAACAGGTTAATTCTGAGCAGGCAGTCATCAGGTCCTGAACACGCTTTTCGTAGAGTCACGCTTCGTTCTTTGTCGTATAAGGCAAACTTACACACGTCTTTGACTTCAAACACCAAATAACCAAGTTTCGCTTCTCTTAACTTATGGGAAATTAGTTCGTAAAAACTACTAGTATTATGAACACACCGCGTATTCAGGACCCTTCTTTGGATTCAAATTACGTCTCACTCCGTTCAAGACGCTGCAGAAGAGAAATTTTCATACATGTGCAATTTCAGCCTCCGACAATACCTGGACATGAACAAGGGAAACTTTTGTTGTTGAACCACTCTCGTATCTTGTTCAACGCATATTGATATATGATAGAATTAGCAAAGAGGCGTTAATCATTATATGGTTTCAGAGTTTTGAAAATACAAATGTATTAACAAACAATTCATCTATATTCAAATTAGAAATATCTATGACTTACGCATTACGTCACGCATACGCATTTAACGTTACCTGCTTTGACATATTTTTCTAAAAAAAGATTGAAATTGATTAATAGAGACAGCTTTTTCACACCCGATGTAGGTTCTGTTCCGGCTCCGCTTGTCTATGGAGCGCTGGTGGACCAGGCGTGTCTTCTGTGGGACGAGAACTGTGGCAAACGAGGGGCGTGTCTTCTGTACGACAACGCCTTACTCAGCACTTACATGGCCATCCTTAAGACGGTTCTAGCCTCTTGGTCCCTCTCATGTGCTTGTCTGGCCATGTTTTTCTGGAATCGCAAGAAAACAGACACTATCTGGAATCGCAAGAGCACATACAACGTTAAAAAAGAGTTCGAAAGAAATGAAAAAGAAATGTAATATCAACTCTCAAAATATCACGACAAAAGTATGCACGATCGACGAATGTGACCGCATTTAAACTAAGCATCATAGTTATAATCTTAACTATCCCAACTAACCTGTAATGGTTACAAGTTGAATGATATTATTAACCTATTCTGATGTCGCTTATCTATAAAAGTTTATTTGTAATGGTAAATGTACTTTATCGTATCTATTAGGAATTGGTCAGATATAAAAGTAATTAATTACGTTATACCCATTTCATCTGAGTAGACCCTGTCCAGTACCGACGGGTAAAACAGGGGTGGACCAGGCTATAATAGGGGTGGATACCAGGCTATAATAGGGGTGGATACCAGGCTATAATAGGGGTGGATACCAGGCTATAATAGGGGTGGATACCAGGCTATAATAGGGGTGGATACCAGGCTATAATAGGGGTGGATACCAGGCTATAATAGGGGTGGATACCAGGCTATAATAGGGGTGGATACCAGGCTATAATAGGGGTGGATACCAGGCTATAATAGGGGTGGATACCAGGCTATAATAGGGGTGGATACCAGGCTATACTCATATCAAATTACTGTGGAAGAAGTAAAGGCCGTGCCAGCGTGCACAAGAACGATATTTGTTATGCTCAACCCACCCAAGCAATTGTCAACAGAACAAGTTTAACTTTCTCATGTAGTTATGGTCACCCAATATATGACTTCAGTTACTGCATCGCTGCAAAGTGTCATATTATTTGAATAAATGGAAACAATGAATACATAAAAAGATGGTGGGTGTGTTTTGGTAGAGTCCATCTTTGTATTGGGGTAATTCGGAATACCCCATTCTTGGGCAGACATAATTTGAAGGGGGCGAAATTAAGATACAGAAAAATCTAATCATAAGAGTTCAGCCAAGGTACAATCGGTGTTTAGATAACTAACGGAAAAAGCATCGATTTGAAAATGGTTCGGAAGCCAAAAAAAAAGAAGAAAAATGACGTTTGTATAAAAAAAATGAAAGAAATTAAGAAAGTTATTGAATGAATGAATGAATGATGAATAATGAATGAAATAAGAAACAACAAAAACATTATGTACATATGAGGAAAGTCACTGAGTAGTCATTTATATTTATTTCAACAACTCGGATACTGAATCACACACACACGCACACACACACACACACACACACACACACACACACACACACACACACACACGTGACGTAAATCAACTATTTACGTCCTTGGCTAAATCATAAATGTTGCACCATACCTTACAGCTAAATATCAATCAAAACCTTTCAAATGTCGGTAATTTGTCCCTTCCCTCGTCTTGTTCGCAGAAATAGAGTGCGTCGTTTTGAGATCAAAGGCACATGTTTTGCGAATAGTGCCCAATGTTTACAAATGACTCATACATGATAACAATGGTCATGCTGCTGGTAAACCAACAGACCATCATGATATCTTCAAAACAGGAAGAAAACCTGACAGGGAACATTCAAGATTCCTCAAGGCACGCCAAGATATTCACAATGGTTAACTTTTATATTAAGACTGAACTTCGATACATTTCCTGCATATTCACATAAGAAATGCTCCATATAGATGGATTGTTTATGAAAAGAATCCATAAAAATGGAGTCGATTAAGACCAAAGCAGTTCAAAGTCAGACCAACAATCCTCAGGTAACCTATGACTATGTACATTCCAAGTGTACCTCCCGACTAATATTGTAGTTGATTTCAGTGACATTACAGTTATATGATACGATATAATTGTTTTAAAAAATGGATCTGTATCAAATGCTATTTCTTGTGTCATTGTTTTTCAGGGTTTTCAAAGGCTTTGTTCCGCTTGACACTGTGTTGTGTTTCTTTTTAATCTTGTTAACGGGGACTATGTAAATAGAATTCTAGATTCTAAAGAAAACCGATCTTAGCTTGATTACTAGTAATTTCCCACCCGATGAAGCGTTTATTGTCACTGTGTGAATTGTAAGTTTTGTGTCCCCGACAATGTCATTGTTTTTGTTTGCCACAACAAGGAATCAAATTGGTTAAAGGTGCACAGTCACTTTTAAAAAGGAAATCTGTCTTGAGTACAACGTGTGTATTTACGCACATACCACCTGCCGATTGCCAGCAGTAATGCATATTGCGGCCCTTTGTTATTTGGCACCCCTGGACAATGTGATTTCAAATATATGTCCAAATATATTTCTGGGAAGGTCCAATGGGCTGTGACATTCGCGAAAGATTCTACCCGATTGAATAAACCTGTTTACAAGTAACTGTTACAACAAAAGAACTCCCCACCGAACCGAGTACTTCAATATAACGCGAACCAATCATAGTGTGAGCCACGGGCCTCATTGATATGCAGGCAGTGATTCATCAATATGAATAAGGCCGCGGTCCAGCTGTCTCTTGTGGCAGACTTTTCTGTTGTTTGGTGAGTCAAGAGGAAAGCAAGATGACCGTTGTGAAATCTCCACCGAAAGCAAAACGCTCCGCTTTCGCAGGTATACTTTTAACCAAGCGTTACTTTCTTCTTAGTGTCTAAGATGTAACGTTACATGTGTTAAATATAAGTTATATATGTACCATATATGTGTAACATAGCTCAACTTTCCATGTATATAAGATACAGTTTAAGTAACAGTTTGAAATTGCACATGCGTTGTTACAAGAGTGGTGGGGCAAGTTGGATGTCTTGCATGGACAACGGTCATAACCTCCTTGGTCATAACCACAGCAAACATGCATGAGTGAAATTTAAAGTTGCTCAGTTTCCATAAAGACATTCGCCATTATGTACCCTGTGTGGAACAATTTCATCACCGGCATTGATTGACGTATTGAGTGACTCATTATTCATGTTCATGATTATGTCAACAGGGGTCAAAGGTCCCGCATCTGTTGTATACGTAGCATTTCGCCATACATAATTATAGTTCTACAGGGCTATAACACACAGTCTCTAGGGACATAAACCATGACTGAGAACGCAACACCCATGGTCGATGGATGGGAATATCTTTCGTCAACAAATCCTCGGACCATACCTAAGGTTATGCTGAAGCACTCCCGGGTACACCCATTCACAACAACAAAGAATTGCCCCCCAGAAATTGTTTTCTCCCCCGAGAATTTTGATCAAAATTTTATTTTTGGACCGTAAGAATGTATGAAAAACGGCGAGTAGGCTCTGGCCAGACATCCACGAGAGTTAAACTTGGGGATCAATTTTGTGTTTCGACTATATGCGATTTTAAACGCAAATCAGACAGACACAAGCTAAACAGGAGGGTAAGACCCCATAGGGTCTCCTATAATTTACCAGATGACAGAAATATGCCAACTTCGTCATGAGAACCAAATCTTACCATTAAATCAACCGATTACAAACTGAAACGTATTCATAACATGGTCATCGTGAGATGAAGAAAAGGTGGAAAATTTGTATAATTTCCCGACCAATGTGGGGTAAGTTTGGCTCAGTCTGCATTGTTTACTGACAGCACATAAAACGTTAGAGTGTAAAATGAGGACAGATATTCACGTTCTCTTCACAAACAGTTGTCTGCATTTCTTCTACAACTACCCACATGAGTTGCAACGTAGCCGACTTGGACGATAATCTCGCACGAATCTATGATTGCGTGGATATTGGTCAGTATGTGGGGCCCCTTTTGGGGGTACACTCACCCCACTTTCTGCATCAGATAACCCATTGTGTGCCCCACATCCCTCCCTTGACGAACCAGTTCACCTTACGCATTGGGCATGCTCATTGGTATTTTACAGCTACCGAGTTAGCAAGATTTTTTTACAATAGCTATTTTTGGAACTAATCTATTGATATGTAGTGGGTTCTGCAAAATACAATGTTGCGGGCATTTTTAAATTAAATCATTTTACTCAGCCGAATAAACTCTCACCCAACCAGCTCTTTTGTTTGATACACCGACTTTGTTATTACTGTTTGTGAGACAATATGAGAATTCATAATCATCTAACCCAACGGATCGAAAAAGATAACTGTCTTGGCATATACGTCTCCCGGTCGAAATGCTGATCATGACTTGAAGGGAAAACCAGGGTTGCACCCAAACATG
This sequence comes from Branchiostoma lanceolatum, assembly GCA_035149815.1. NCBI lineage: Eukaryota > Metazoa > Chordata > Leptocardii > Amphioxiformes > Branchiostomatidae > Branchiostoma > Branchiostoma lanceolatum. The sequence goes on along the minus strand of CM068869.1, from coordinate 7,418,404 downwards.
TGCACGGTGAACAAGGGCGTTTAAGAACAGGGGGACAACCGTTACTGCTTGCATTGGTGCAGTCACGCATACGGCCGGCACAGTGTGTCTACAAGGTCCTAAAACAGACAAATCAGTACTACGGTACCACGTAACTGTCATTTTAGACGTAGTAGGGTTACGGCAAGGGCACAACAAAGGCGTTTTCTGGCTGGTAAACTCGTACATCGAACCCACCCAATGTGGTCATGAATGGATCTCCCCGCAGCTTTGTGCGTTGTGCTGAATTTAGCTCTTTGGCATCCATGAAAAAAAAAGGGTATAACACGATTTGTACTCTTTCTGCTATCCCGACGTGTACCAATCCGATACTTGAAGCAAAAACTTGATTTTTTCCACATCTTGGCGATTTCGACACACGACGACGATTTTGGACTTTATGTACACACCACATTACGGCACGGATTGGTGACATGCGCGTAAGAAAGTAGTTCTGCCAGAAAACACAAATCCACCGACTAAGCACCGAAATTTTGCTTAGAAAATTAATAAAACGTCTAAAGGTTAAAATTCATGTGCTAACCTTTGTAAGTTTACCACTAGAAAGTTATGTAAACAGTAGCTATGAGCGGAACGGGTCTTCGAGAGTATCCCTCCGCCTACAGACTATTCAGATGTGGAGAGTCGCCCGGCGGATGTGGCACGCTCGAACAAAGTTGAAATTTTTATTGTCTCTTCGGCTATTTCCGGACATTTTTCTCGGGCAGGAAAGGCCGACATTCGCGTTGTACCGTCAAGTGGAGCCACCATGGTCGGTAGAAACGTTGATATATTGAGTCCGCGGACACGGGGGGATGCCCCGTCGGGGGCCAGCAATGGGCACGTATCGGACGACAGTAGCAGTGACGAGGAGCATGGTAAAACCACCCGTTCTGCACCCCTCACATCTTCTTGTCTTTGTCTCACCACTTTTGAAGAAGAAAAAAAGTGTTAACCAATGTCTTGTTTTCTGTTCACAGAGGCTGGCATGCGGGTTGGACATGATTTCCAAGCATCAATTCCCGAATGGAAACCTGGTATTGTGTTTTTTCTTCTATTATTCTTTTGTAAATGTGACCTTTTATTACTTTAGGGAATAGAAGTTTAGGTTCAAGGCCATTTTGTGGGGAGATAAATCAGAGTTATCTGAGTATCATTTTCCAAAGGCGGTCATTAGCGAGGAAACGTCGAACACTTCCACAATCATAAAAATTGGCTTTCATAATGGCTTCATAAGGTAAAGAAGTGTGCACCTTTGGGGCCTTGCCCTCCACCTGCCTATGGAGGCTCATTTGCATATTTCCTTCTTTGTCAAAAACACTGAGATTAGTTCAAATATAGTAAGCCTTGTATGTCTAAACAGCCTGTGCTAAATCCTTAGATACTATGTGATGATTTCCCCCCACTTTGGTAACTGAATGTTGGTTGAGTCTATTATTCTGAGGTCCTTGATTTGATATGCTAACCCCATTTTAGGACATGGTCAGGAGCCTCAGTGCCCTTTTGCAAAAATGCATGTCAAAACACATGCGGGTTTGAAAAATTGCTGTATTCGCAATGATTTCCAGTTTGGTGGTAAAAGGTAATGGCAAATCCCTTGGTAATGCTGACTTGGCAATTCGCCAACGTGACGACATCTCTGTCCCAAAATTTTTACCTTCGCCAAGACGGTGATGTTTTCAGTGCTGTTTATCAGTGTGTGGCTGTGTTTGTGTCCACCATTTCTTGAGAAGCCGTGGATGGATCTTTTTGATATTTGGTAGGGGGGTAGAGTTTGGGAAAACAAAGGTCAAGTTCGATAATGGGCCTCCTAGCGGCTTTCTACGGTAGTGCATCGGAACTTCCGTGTTTGACATCTGGTGTTCTCTACTTTCTATGGTCATGATTTTTGAGTGGTAGATACTAAGATAGCTCTTGTTTACCTATGTGGCTTTAAGATCATTTTGAAGTCTGAAAATAATTTTTAAAAAAATCCTTTCTTAAAGTACTTTTGTATTTTGTTTGGGACAGGGACATATGCCACAATAGATAAAAGTTCTTGCTCAAATGTCATTTCCTTTGCATATCTGAATTTTTCACCTGGTTTGGTGAAGGTACTGTAAATGCAGAAATGTTTGCGGTGGTTTTTTGTTCGCGGTTTTCGCGGCGACCGTTTCACCGCGAACTTAAAGCCACCGCAATCACTTTTGTCTAATACTATAGCATTATGTAACTACAGCGCTGCCGCGAAAGTAAAACCACCGCGAACACTCCATTTTCGCCTTAACGAAATAAAAACCACGTGAACTTAAATGCATTAACAGTATTTGACCCCATTAGGGACGTGGGCACTAGATAATTTTTTTCATGGGGTTTCAATTTTGGCTAGCCAGTTTCAGTTTCAATTGTTACAATGTACATTCGAAGTTGACTCTTTAAAGGAAATGGTCAGAAAATTTTTTTCTTAACATTATCGTGGCGAATATTCCCCAGAATCGATTACTCTCCTTGTTTACATTAGTCAGCCAGAAGTTTTGCCCTTGCCAAGATTTGAACTTTGCGCTGTACCACTCTGTTTTCAACTGGAGGTGCCGCCATGGTATGGCCACGTCCGGGCATTTTTCAGCCAGGCGAACGCAATCATGACATATGAACGCAATCATGACATATGCACACTTCAAATGTCCATGTGTTCAAGATATTTCTGAGAAGCCCTCAATGTCACCATTTAAAAGAAACATAGTGGTCTATGGATAACCATCGTAATTATATGAGTTGACTTAACTAGTTTTCTAGTGGGCAAAATGATCCGTATTTGAAGAAGGATCATGGTCAGGCTTCAGACAGCGTGTTTAGTATTTGGATTTGTATGCTTCCAAGCATGAAGACAAGCTTGGTAACCATACCATCAGGGGCTCCTCAGTATCTCTACAGTGCTGGGAGGCCTGTCCCCCCAGGAAGATTAATGCACACCAGGGAATTTTTTATGTGGTTGGTCTCAATTTCTGCTGGAAAGATAGGCTGTTAGAGAAAGACCATTGCTTTGTAGGACTTGAGTGGTAAAACTCCCCTGAGCAGAATGTGTACTAGGCTACCTGTGAACAGGTTAATTAATTTTACCTTGTAAAGATAACTTTGATGATTTTATGTAATTCATAATTGGACCACTCTAATTCAGTGTGAAGCATACTCTGTGGTGGTTGACTCTTGCAACCCTTGACTCAGCCTAGTTTAGATCAGGATGGATCTGATACTAGGCCAATTCAATTTGTTGTCTCTCGGATTAAAAAAGATAAAGCGGAACTGCAAGATCTACGAGGCTTCTTGAGTTGAATATTCTGTATGGCTATGGGATTGAAGATACAAAATGTGAGCGTAACTCTACTGACCATTCCTTGGTTGTTTTTTTATGCACATCTTTTTGTTTTTGTCACTATTCATAAAATCAATGTTATGTAAAATTTGGTAATGTGACCCTGTCCCCTTAGGGCCCCTTCCGATTTTTTTTCTTAGTTATTATCTAGCCTCAACTTGATGAATTTACATAGAATGCACATGTAGTATAACTTGGCTCTTGGAAAGATGACACATACTGCATAATATTGATTGATGTAATTTGATTCTGATCAGTGTATGATAAACACATTATGTAAAGTGCCCTCTAAACTAATGTACCATAATTAAGTATAGGTTTCAAGTTCGGGAGCTTCAGGCAATTTTCTAGCAATGTCAGCCCTTAAAATCAATATATATCTGACTCAAAATGCGCTGACTGCACCTTTGTAGCTTATAAAATGCTCTATCAAAATCTACTAGTATGTCTTTTCTGTCTTGTGTCTTGCAAACTGAACCTCCTGTATGTTTGTGACTTTATTTAGAAGGATTCAAATAGCCCTGCAGGCTACTTTTCATTGACGTCATCAGGGAGGAGGCTAGGGTCAAACGAATAGTCAAATGTTGACCAAAGTGACATACAGTATTACTGTTACATGTGTGCCCCTCCCTGTGAGTATAACCTGGTTATACTATTTACTGATGCCTTACTATCTCCAAACAGATGTTTGGAAGGGAAGGTGGTAACGGTTTCTGGCAGTCAAATCTTGCCAACGTCTGCTTGGAGATTAGCTTCCTTGATCTCTTGACTCTTGTGACCTTTTGAACGGACATGATATTCAGCACAGTGAGTACACACAGCATGTAGCTTGTGTGGTATCTAGCATCTTGGATACCAGCTCCTTACTGGCAGGTCTTCAGCCACCTCAGTTTTAGCAGCAGAACCAGTCGACATCACCGGCAATCCGATCGTCTTTGTGTTCACACTTGTTTTTCGATCGGATTGGATTCTATCCTCCCAAACTACCTCATGGAGGTCGATTTCAAATAATCCGATCCAGGGAAAACCACACTGCAAAAATCAATCGCAATCATTTCTATCGGACTAAATGTTTAATTCGATTCATTTTTTTGAGTGTGAACGGGGTCTTACCAAAGAAGGCACTAATTTGCATCATTTATATCTAATAATGCTCAAGTTTACTTGAATTTGACTTGGCTGCAAGAATGAAATGCCCATCATTTACACTATAGAATTATACTTTTTACTTATCAATTATGCAAATTAGGTCATTTGCATAAGTGGTATTAATTTTCCATGATGCAAAAAACAAAACGATTTGATTCGTTTTGGCTACAGTCCGACCTGAAATGGTTTACATTTTGCGTTCACAGTGCAAACTTGCACCCACGCTCAGAACAGTTTACATCGATTTGTATTTGTATTTATTGACAATGAAGACGATCGCAAGTCATTACACTGGGTCAGCCTATAGGCAGCTCTCGCTGGTAACGGCTGACCCACAAAATGCAAGCGAACATGCAACTTATACATGTATACATAACCTGCAGTATTGATTTGCATAATGAAATCTATCCCGGTGAGTCTGTTGTGCTCCCACACTGCCTTGTACTTGGTCTTCGAATGGCACTGTACTGCTGCTCTGTTAAAGCAAGGAGGTTTAAATAGGAAGGAGAGAGTTTAAAATGACTGCCTTTTGTCCTCAGTGGGCCGCAAGCGTCAAAACTGTAATTGACATACATGTAAACGTGTCAATTGCCCTGATTTCAATCGGCCAGCGCGGCACGCCAGCGATCTGTTCCATTGTTTAGTTGCAAATTGGAGCGCCCCTGGGATTAGAAGTTTTAGTGGAGGGACAGTCGTAAGTTCAATTTTAGCTATTTTGAGGAATTAATCTTTTAAGAAATCATGATCGGGAAAAAGTAGATAGCGGAGATGCCGATCGGAGAAAATTCAAGCGCTGCAACTAACGTTACAGCCTGTGGCCATTTTATTTCAACAGCCTTGAAACAAGGTTAATCTTCGTTACAACATCCACCCTACAAACTACATGGTCAAACAAAGCGCTGAACTAATACGTCTGCTACATTCTGCATGTAGTATGCCAGTCTTTTTGTACAGATTCTGTGTCAAAGATCCTAGGTATATGGGCATATATCTCGTTTCTTTTCGGCAGCTGTGAGAACAAAATTCGATACATTCTACCATGATTCTACCGATTCTACACACATATATCAGTACCTCATCGATCCTCCTTCGCCAGCAGAGAGGCACAAAACACAGTTGAAGCCGAGAATTGTAGGCCCGATGCCAAAAAAATGGCCCCGATGCCGATTGTGAAAGTTTGACAAATTGAAATTTCACATCGTCAACCATCTAAAATATATATCGGCATATCCAGAATAAATCACATAATTTCTACAAAACGACAACATTTGAGGGCACGTTTCTGTTCTAAAATGTTCGCTTCGAGCCTTGCAACACACAAAAAATGCTGTAACTCGCCCATTTTTCGTCGCACAACAGAGTTTCACGTATCAAAACATTCGCCAGTTCAACCGGCCGCCATTGCTAGCTACTGCGCAGCTCTAGTACGCACCCCAAATAAGGCAATCCTCGGAAACTGCAGGCATGTCCGCCTCAGCGCGGCGGCCCTCGGAGATTCTCGCCAGCCGTGACGTCATTTTCGGCTCATTTGCATCGGAACTGGCGGGAAAATTAGCGGCTCAGGGCGACACCAAAGCGGCGCCGCCGGGGCTGCCGGACAATGCGACTCAGCGGGATTTATTGGGGCAGGACAAAAGGCCGCGGTGGGTGTTAATAGGCGAACTCTCTCCTTCCTATTTAAACCTCCTTGGTTAAAGCTGCGCCTTCATGGCGGACATTTCTTCATTCACCCCTGATTCAGATGTACATGAACTAGTATGCCATCAACTTTCCTCTGGATTGCTTGATTCCCCAGAATATATATCAGGACTCCCGTGTTTTCTCAGCCGACCAGTTAGAAATTGAGTTGGTGGCCATAACAAGATTTTACCATTCAAGCTCGATACTAGCTGCAAACGTCTGAACAACTTAATTTCTAATACTCCATCAGGAGGTCCCTTCTTCCCGGAGTAATAATACCTCCCTGTGAATTAGTAGTCTCTCCCATTGGCCCCATTACTACTTCAAGTCTGACCTTTGTGGTGACATGATCTTCCCACTCCCTTCCTGCTACTTTATTCACAGTGTATTCAAATAACTACAAATACACAAGAACATACATGTAAGAGAGTCACACCGAAAACAAAGCTTTTACTGGTACTGGTACCAGGGCAATGATATAAGATGTATATTATTTGGCAGTTTGACAGTGATTTAATTTTTTTATAAGACAGAACTTGCTGGAAGGGCCATGCACCTAAACCATAGAGGTGTTAATGAATCTCCCCTGAAACAGATGATGTGGCCCAGATGCATTTCTTCCCTAGTGTTACCTGTATGAATAACAATTTCAAGGCTTGATTCCACCCAGCAAAAGTCAGTCCAGTCTATGCCTCAGGCATTTATAACTAGATTGTGCCTGTACATATGCGTATCTTTAAAAAACTACATATCAATTGGACAAGCAGTTTAGAAAGGCTCAGAGATGGACTTTTTTGACATTTTAGAATTCTATTGAAATTGCCCACACATAGCCTCAGCTACGTTCCAGGTCATACCATATACAGAGATTTAAATTAAAGGCCATGTTGTTTGGACAATCAAGATGTGATGCTAATTAAGAGTCTCAAAATGTAGATTTTTTAGTTTAATTGTGTAGAAATAAAGCTTAGATCATAATGATTTTACTGTGTATACAGTCCAAATGTTCATAATTTGACACCAATAATTGAAGGATTCCCTTGTCTTGTGAGATTTTCCATTCATTAATGTATTTGAAATTCAAATTCATTGTTTAAAATGTTAACCAGCATGACATTGGTATGGTGGATTTGTGGCTCTTGTGGTAGCATTTTTTGCCTGCCTGCTACATTGATTTCATGTAAAATATTTGAGAACCAAGAAATACACATTGGTGTTGCCTCAATCAAAAATAGCAAACTGTAAATGTGAATCATGATTTGACGCCAGCTTGGACAGGTGGTGGTGGCATTGTCGTCCATCTTGTCCGTGAGAACAAAAACATGTCTCCCCTGCACCTGTTGGTGTGAAATTGGAGATCAGAGGCTATTTATGGCTCACATAATAGATACAAAAGTAAAGTCACCATGCAGCTGACCAGTTTGGGTACTCTTGCTTGAATATGAAATGCAACTACAGCTATCTAGATAGGGACCTCGGGTGTAATCTCAGGGCTTTTCGTGCAATGGCATAGTGGCCTCGCCACGGCAGGCGTTTTCAACCAAGCACACCAAGTGATCACAGCCTACTCTTTTTGATAAGTGTGTTTTTTTATGTGCAGAAGTTTCCAATGCTTAGAGATGCCTCATACATGGAGCCGCTGGCTTTATGACACTATCTGAAATGATTAATGCAATTCTTACAACAAGCTAGGATTGAACTCCCGCCCACCAATCAACGGAATTTGATTCAGCAGTGGAGTTGCATTACCGCTTGTGCCATGGGGACATGTCTTCGATAGTAATTGGGCAGTCATTCAATTGAGATCACAGATTTTGATACAAAGATTTCAGCTATGAGAGGCAAGGCATTAATGGTGTGAAATATCCTACATTTGCTCACAAATGTTGGCCTCGTAGTTCATGCCCATTATCTTTGTAAAAGCCTGGTGTACGTGTATGCTTTCCTTTTATCATCCAAGATCTTAGGGGCGTCAGGTGAAAAGTAAGGTTAAAGAAGCCTCCCAGCAAGTCAGGATTGTAGATATGCCATTGGCTTATTGACCTTATATGGTATGTCTTTGATGGTGCCCCCAAAGGGGTTGGCTGACAGGCAGTAAATGCATGGGAAAATTGTTTACCCCAATCACTATATGTAGACTTCTGTTTTACACCTTACTAGATACCTGCTAACTATATAATATATCATTTCTTGTTATGGTTAAAGCTGAGAGAAGTCAATCGAACCAAGGATTTTTTGGTTGTAGAGAAATCCAACACTGTGTTTTGAGCCTGCCCAGAAGCTATTTGTCAATGACAGAGGCTTATGCCAAATGTCCACAGGATCAGGCTATATTTGGTTCTGGGCAGTTTACCGATCACATGACCTTGCTGAAAAATATTGTATACTGTCGAAATTTCATGAAATATTGTAAGTAAGAAAAATTATTAAGGGCATTTAAAGGGTTATGCAAGGTTTCCCTTATTACCAAGGTTAGTAGAATATACCATAATGCCAACTTTTGCATCCTGGTAATATTTGCCAGCAAATGCAGGATAGCTCCCTGTTCAAATTTTCCAACCCTACCACTTATAGTAATATGAGTTAGTATGGCAATGAAATCATTTTCGTGAATATTTTCAAGTAGTACTGCTACAAGGGTTAAATGGGAAATTTATATTCACACTATACTGGTATAAGAATTAGATAGGAATGAATATTGCAACATTATGGATATGTGAATAACAGGATTGTCACATTATTGTAGAAGAGTAAGTAGCTTATTTTGCTATTTTGTATGTATGGTTATGATGTTTGACTCTTGCCTTTATTGCCTTAAAAAGTGAGTAAATATTGTCATTGTCATCCTGCCGTTTACTTTAACTGATATTTGTACGACTGTATTACTAATTGTTGATGTTGTTGTAAATTTGTTGTTGTTGTTGTTACAATTGCAGAGTCTATGAAGGAAGACCCTCCCCAGCTGAGACATGATGCACTGTTGGTGTGGGCCCCATGCATGGACGTCTCTGATACAAAATGTAAGACCAGCTTTTGCTTTGGCTCTTACTATTTTTCAAGGCTCATTTCATAACTACGCTAGCCACGTTAGCAGTATCTACTCAAAAGTTGTTGTTTCATTCATGCTAAATTAATGTATTTCAACACACAAGGGTGTAGCCTGGATGCCAGACCCCCAAACTAAAAAATCTATGGTGGGGGTCTGGCATCCAGGCTAACAAGGGTGTTGGTTTTGATAGACTAAAAGAAGAGGTATCCGATATGGGATGTTCATTACCTCTATGTGCCCCAGGAAAGTGGGAAAAAAGGACATGGATAAAAGTTTAATACAGTTTTGAAACAAGATAATTTTTCCCTCGGAATCAATATTTACAGACCTCTGGTAACACCCAGCAGGCAGGTCACAAGGCTTTCATGCAAATTGTGGTCAATGAAATCTTATTGATTTGGTGGTCATTAGGCATTGTGGAGAGGGGAGGGCATGTGAGGACAAGTACTGTTTCATGGTTAATGATATGACAATAAGTTGTAATGTAGTACAAAAACATGTTGAATGCAACAAAATGAGACTTTGAGTGGTTGAATTCCTTGGATAGTCTTATGAAAATGTTGTGTTTCTGGTGACCATACTGACCCTGGCAAAAGCATGCTGTGACATAACATTTTCTGATTAATGGAAAATTGTAGAATCATTTTCTGACATGTTCTACAACCAGTGCAATGGCCTAATGGGTAGAGTGTTCTCCTTGCATACGGTAGGTGGTGAGTTTGATCCCCGACTGAGTCGTTTCACCGTGAATTCAAAACCACCATGAACATTTTTGTCCAATACTGTAGCAGTATGTGACAAACTTCTGCAAACTTTAAACCACCGCAAACACTCCATTTTGGTCTTAGTGCGAAATAAAAACCATGCAAACTTAAATGCATTTGCAGTACTGCTGTCTCTGCTTAGCACTCAGCATTTAGGAAAGAGTATGGTAGTTAGACACACACCACTGCCAGTGGACTAGCCCCCTGCTGTAGTGATTGCACCACAGTGTGGCCCAAGGGATTCTGAAATGGAGATGGGCGCCACCCTATGCACCATCTGGTGCGGGAGGACTTTAACTTTTTTTTAAAACTCTACAATGTATATCTGTAGGATTAAGATACCAATGTTCTAATGCATTTTAGTTTTACCAAGAAGGGGTTGTTATATTGACAGAACCTCCTTGGTTTTTCATTGTTAAACAATATTTGTTGGATCCCTATGGCTGAAATCTAAAAAGGAAAAAAGAAAGAGAATCCCTACCTTCTGTCCCTACTTTTTTCAAGAGCCTGAATGGAAACACAGCATTAATTTTCCTTAGTATTACTTCGATGAAAGCCATAACCACATGATCTGAGTCAATTGTGCTGCACTGATCTTGCTTATGTATTAAAGTAGCCTACAGTAGGCCAAACTTGGTATCATTTGAAAGGTCTCGTGGTAAGTATTTCAAACTTGACAACTATTTTCAAATATTGTATTTTGTTGGGTAGTTATCAGTGTTTAAAGGTTAACCCTGACTTCTCAACTTCCCTAACTCTAATTGCTAAATGCTTGTAAATTTGTGGCCGTTTTGATTTTGCGGTAGGCAGAAAATGTAGTATTCACAGTTGTTTTAAGTGTGTGGTTGAAATAATTGGGGAGGCAGACAAAAGAGAGAACCGAGAACACTAAACGATGACCCACTGAAGATTTCAACATTTACAGAAAATGATAAAAGAACACAACATTTTTAAGGGAATACAAATCTGTATAGTTTAATGATCTTTAAGTTTAATCATAGAATTTGGTACATTGTACTTGCACTGGTCTTCTAGCTCAAAGAAATTCCTTCTTTTTTTCTCAGTGGATGAATATATCAACATAGCCAAGGAAAAACATGGATACAATACAGAACAGGTAAGGGTCAGTAACTAGTATTACAGTACATGTAGTATGATTGTTCCAATTTTAGTACATTTACAAATATGTGCGATTTAAACACAGATGTGGACTTTTCAAGGAATGTAGGAAAATATGGTTCCTGTAAGTTGTGATACAACCTAAATAAGTTTGTTTGTAACATTACTCAATTCAATTGTTGTTAGTGATCAGGGCTCGAAATAGTGGGTGTATGTGCACCTGTGTGCACCCAAAATTGGAGCTGTGCACCTAATTTTTGACTGTGGGTGCACCAGTGCACCTACATATTTTTGTACTCTTTAGGGTAAAGGTTCTCTTGTACACTAGCATACAGAATCTTGAAATGTAAGTATCAGAAAAAGCAATAGAACCTTTTGTTGTACTTTATTTGATGTATTGCTTATATGAAATTTGAAGTCTGGATAGAAGTACAGATTGAAGTTCTTAAAGAGGCAGTATCGTCAAACTTATGTTTTGATGACATTCAACTTTATTTTATGTGGTGCACCCAAAATCTTTTCTGTGCACCTGATTTTTTGGGTTGGGTGCACCAGTGTACCTATTTCCAAAAATGAATTTTGAGCCCTGGTGATATATGTTCCAAATCTGACTGTATATTTGTATATATTAGGCCCTGGGTATGCTGTTTTGGCACAAGCACAACATCGAAAAGTCTCTGGCAGACCTGCCCAACTTTACCCCATTCCCAGGTAGGCTCTTGTAGATGCTCTACAGGTTACCTTGTTCTCACTCAGATAGATACTCAAGAATCTTAATTACCTTCGCCGAGAAGGTTATGCAGAGGGCAGCGTTTGTCTGTCTGTTTGTTTGTTTGTAGTGGCACAGCATAACTCGAGAATGCCTTGATGGATTGTTTTGATTTTTGGTATGTTGGTAGGTTTTGATGAGACCTAAAAACGATTAGATTTTGGGCCCCATAGCGGCTTCTTACGGTACTGCAGCGGAACTTCCTGTTTTGATAACTTGTGTTCTGGACATGCTATGGAACTTATTTTTGAGTGGTAGATAGATCTTTGGACAGAGAGTAAGTGGTGTGGGTTTGGGCCCCCTAGCGGCTTTTTTGGAACTGCAGGAGCAGGTTTTGCGTCTGACTTTGAAAGGGAATAACTCAAGACGGGCTTGATGGATGGTAATGATTTTCGGTAGGTAGATAGCTTGAGTGATGATGTCCATGATTAGACACTTCTTATGCAAATCAGTATCTAATTTGCATAATTAATGAGGGAAGTTTATACATCCGCCAAATTCCATGATAGGACTCTGAAACATGTGACATATGTAACTGAGGAAGAGAGAAATATTAATTGATATGAACTATGCAAATGAAGACCTCATTTGCATAATTAATGAGAAAATACTATAACAAGATGGCCTTGATGGATGGTCATCATTTTTGGTATGTGGATAGCTTGTGTGATGCTTAGTATGATTGGACAATAATTATGCAAATCAGATTCTAATTTGCATAATTAATAAGGCAACTTTAAAAATCCGCTTTGTTCCATGATATGACTATTCAAATTGTAACTGAGGAAGAGAGGACTGTTAATAGATAGAAAATATGCAAATGTGGGCCTAATTTGCATACTTAATGAGTAACTTGTATTATTCCACACTGGCAAATGACGGCAATTTCATACATTTAATACTTTTTTGTGGCATCGGGAAGTTATGTGAATGTTAACATCGTTGAATCAAATTATGTTAATAAGGGCCTCTTTTGCATAATTTATGATAAATATTAGCATAACCGTAGGCTCATAATTTGTTAAGCTGATACTTTGGACATGTTATATTTTACGACAATCAACTGGTATGATTTATTATTGATGAGAAACACTCCTAATACGTCAGTCATAAAAGTTAAAATCATTTGGCGAAGGTATGAGGTCGTTGAACTCTAGTTTAATTTGTAGCTTACTAGTTTTTTTCCACTGATGAAAACATTGTGTATGTTTGCCTTGGAGCTACGGAGACTGTGAAACGACTTAAATATGTTTGTAGAAAGTAAATAATTCAAGAGAGGAACTACTTAAAAAAATCCTCCTTGCCTCCTATCCTTAAATTGTTACTGAAATAACCCCAAAACTGTCATAGCAAGATTATTCTTTTCGTTGATATTCTTAACTGAACATGCATGTCTCAGGGATCTCCCTAAAGAATGGTACAGTGGCGCTCCTCCATCCTGTTCTAATCCCAGCTCCATCCTGTTGATTTTCAAAGTTAGGGCATTTTTTCCAATTTTTACCCAGCAAAGCCTGTAATTTTGCTCAAAACTAGAAATTTCATGTGTCAAGCTGAAGTTGCAGAAAATAACTGCCATTATGTCTGAAAAAGGTAAAAGGCAACATCCGCTCTTCTTTTGAAAGTTGTGCGCCCCCTCCAGATCTACCCCCTCCCAACACGTATCCTGTGCCCGGCACCCTCCCCCCATCCTGCTATATATCTCTGGGGAGATCCCTGTGTCTGATTTGATTGTAAAAAATATGACATATTTCAGAACAGCGTCATTCTTCTGTTATGCCCCATTCCCTGACGTGGTGGCTGTTGAGTGACAGTTGATCAACCAAAACTCTCATTCGTTGTTCAAACAAATTTTATTGATTCAGAAGTATGTTTTGTACGTTTTTGTGTGTTTTGGGGTCTTTCAAATGGTACTTTAACTTCATGGACTTTTTTCAATGTTCAAAGTTCAATTTTGATACTTCAGTGGCATTCATCCAGTGGAAGGGGAGCCTTAGAACTAAATGAGAAGTATTGTTAGCCTCTACCAGGCTCCAGAGGCGGCTGGAAAGAGTAGAAATTGGCCAAATAGACAGATAACATGCCAGTGGAACGCAGTTGGCTGCCTCTGGAGACTGGTAGAGGCTTAAGTATTGTTAAAGGATTGTTGTTAATGGTGTTACCTCTTTATCCAATCCTGACAGATGAATGGACAGTAGAAGACAAAGTATTGTTTGAACAAGCCTTCAGCTTTCATGGGAAAAGTTTCATCCGCATACAGCAGATGGTAGGTCCTTCCTATATACATATATGCATTTAAGTACATATCTTCAGAAATATCACCCTTGTATTTTATGATATGTATATTTACATGTCTGAAAGTGAATGTGACACCAGAATCATACCATTTAGTAAAAAAATAAGCTTAATATTAAAATATCTTTAGACTTCATGCCTGACTTCATGAAAGTTCTTAGGAAACATTTATAAAGATGCTCATTTTTTTTGTTCACCTGTTACCAGTGTAGCTTTATTATATTGATTATCTCTCATCTCATCTCTGATGAATGCATGCAAAATTGCAAAATCAATTTCTGCACCTTGAATAGCAAAAGGTGGGGTTACATTAGTATTAGATATGCAACATTTACACCAAACCTCTAAAATTGTTTGTGCCTTGTGTTTGAAAATGCACCTTTCAACAACTGTGGATATCAAGAACAACTCCAATGCTGAAAATTAGGAAATTTCCACCGATACTTCCAACCCAATTGCAACAGATGGTCGGCCATTTCTCAGGCCATCGTATATAATGACTATGGACAACCAATCATTGAATGAAGTCCCCAGGGGTCAATTTACATTGGTTCTTGTAGTGTCGACTTCTTGTCTCAGTAAAGTTAAATGCTGTTCTGTTTGACGTGGATGTCTACAAGGTTCTTGCATGGCTCAAGTCAGACAGGATGGATGTTGCTGACACTTAATGGATTTGATTGATTGATTCATGGAAGACATAAAGATCCATAAATGACTTTATCCATCTGCAGGATTGATTAGCAACTATGGTTATTCCTGGTTATGACAGTGCGTACATTACTGTAGATCTTTACGTTTTTGCAGTCACTTCCAGCAATTACATTGTGTTGCTGCTATTGTTTCAACCAACTGAAAACTACAGTAACCTTTTGTGATGCAAAACACAAGTGCTGTGAACTTAATGTATAGAAACTTGCATTCAAAAACAGAAAATGTTGGAAAAAGATCAAGCTGTGATATTGATGGCATGTTTTGTAATTTTTTCCTTTGTAGCTGCCTGACAAGTCCATTGCCAGTCTAGTGAAATATTACTACTCCTGGAAGAAAACTCGGACGAGAACCAGTCTGATGGACAGACAGGCACGCAAACTGGCAAGTCAGAAGGACCATAGCGACAGGTAACATTCGTGTGGAGGGAAATTAGGATTACAATTTACATGCAGTACATATATGTCTCTAGTGCTTCTTTACAGAAGCACCATCTAGTGATCTAGTTTCAAACTGCAACCTATGGAAATCTTAATGATATTGTAATCAGAATGTGTTTTTATGTGACAGTTGGTGTTGTAATGTGTTTCACTAATTACAGTTGTACAAGTTACTAGAGAGCTACCTTATGCATTGGTAATTTTTGCTACAGATCATGATCTGTAATGATATGAAATAGAATAAAAGTTCTAAAGATAAAATGAAAAACAGATGGAGCCAACCATATAAAGTTCTTCCCCCTTTTGAATTGTCCTGACCAAAACTTTGTTGCAGCGATGAAGATGGTGAAATGGACAACGGCAGCGATAGTGACTTTGATCCAGAAAAGGAAGGCAAAGGGGGAAATACTGTAAGTTCTATCATGACCTGCTATCCTCCCCCTTCCCGATCCTGACAAACACTACAGCTTAAATTCCTAGAAATGGGTTGACTTTTGTACCATTCAGTCCAAGAAGTACATATTACAGAGGTTTCACTTGTTTCTAAATCAGAAATTAATTATGGTTATATTTCAGAAGAAAACATGTAGAAAATGTAACAAAGCACCTTTCCTTTATAACCAATTTTTTTTATTGAGGAAGGAAAAAGAAGTAGAAATTCTTGACAGGACTGAGTAAAACAAACGACTCAACAAGGGCCCCAAGCTGTGGTGGTGTCCGATCATCCTCGGTGTAGCCTTAACGTCCAGGTTTGGTTTTTCAGTGAGAGTGAGTCCTCCTCGTCATCAGATATGGATAATGACAGCGACAGTGACTTTGACCCCGAAAAAGAGTTTAGATCAAGTTCAGTAGTAAGTGCAGGGACGTTGGTGTATGGTTTTGTTCCAGTTTGGAGTTCATACCAGTTCTGGTTTTGTTCTTTTCTACTGAGACAGCGCACTCCAGAATAACTTGCCTGTCATGTTGATGGACAAGCATCTTGATATATGAGTGTTACCAAGTTGTGCATGTCTCAAGAAAAGTGTTGATTAGATATAACAAAACCAAGGCCCATGTTTTGTTTCGGGCCGGAGCAGTGGCATTTTCAGCTTTACCAGTTGTTCTGCCTCTGGTTTTGAATCCTAGAATGTTGATTCTTCTGCTACACATAGAAAATTGACATTTGTTATATTCCTACAATGACAAGTTGCCGTTTTGTGCATTCATTTTTTTTTCGTTCACGCACTTTGAAATGTTGTTCAGAACAGTTTGTTAACTCATTAAAGGCACATGTATTCTGCTTAATCACTAATGAACTTGCTGCCATGTTTATGGAAAAGTTTCTAACAAAAGTATTAATGAAATCAAGTTGAAATTATTTTAGAAGCATGTGCCACATGTATGTTTGCTTGTTAACATTACATGATATTCAGGCTAATGGTGATTTTGTTTTATGTTCATGTATTTTAAATTTACTGTTTCAAATATGTCACTCTTACCTCACAATGTCCATGCTGTTGTGGGTATGGCATATATTGACTAGCAGGTGTTATTTTCCTTCACAGAACAATGGGAAGGAGAGTGGTGCATGTGCCAACTGCCAGACTACCAGCTCCCAACTCCACTCCACGCCCAAAGGCTCGGTCTGTAACTCGTGTTACCAGTACTGGAGGTATGGAGGCTTTCTTCCATCCAGGTGAACATCACACAGCAGCCTGTAACAGTTACAGTTCCAACATACGACACGAGAAGGCTCCATTTTATATCCCAAATGGTGTCACAAAAAAAAAGTGTCAAGCATTGATAAACAAAAGTTGTCTTGCATCCAAAGTTTGACAGATTAATTGAAGTGAGAGAATTTCTCGTTTGGACAGAACATTCTTTGGCCGTGTCTTCTTTGGTAATCCCTCTATTGGTCTTAAGTTGGAACTTGTGTTGCTGAGATTGCAGGCTGCTAATATTTGTTACTTGGTGTATAAATGTTTTTGTTGATAAAAAGAAACATGTCAGTGTTTAAAATAATTGTAAGAAGTGTAGCATTGTCATTATTTTGAAATCATTGTGTGTATTTATTTGTACCACATAGGTATAATTACAACACTGACATTATTAAAATGTACAGCGATACTCTACATGTTTCGACCATCCACATTTGAAACGTATCACCAAGCTGCCATTTGCAATCACGTTAAGCTTCATCGCTTGTGCCGTGATCAGATCACGTTGGATCAAATTGGATTGCATTGCTGTTGATGAGTAGCCAGCTGAATATGTACTTGTCATGTCTAACCAATCTTCATACAGTAATGTCCCCAAGTTGACGACATTACATGCAAGGTTGGAAACAGAAACTTGGCGTCACACACCCTTGGGATGCACAATGAATTTGACTTGACCTTGCACTTGCATTCTGTACTTTGTACATCTGTATTAGAACTCAAGTGGTTCAGAGAACATCCAATTACGGAATGTAAGTGGAATTCTTATCATTGGTAAACGTAGTATGGTATATGCAAAATCACTGCACAGGGGTATGTTTCCACACCATTGGAAGATGCAGGCATTTGATTTCACGTGGAACCGTTTTTTTTGTATTTCAAATCTGAGGCGTTTAAAGCTACCTTTCTTTTTGTTAGCCTCAAATAGCGTTTTTGGCAACACTATAGACGCAAAGCTGTCTTCAGCAGAGCAGAGCTGGTATTTACCCCATGCCTTGTTCTTTCGCTTGTCTAGGAGAACGGGAGTGATGCGTGCAGGAGGGCCGATGAAAAGCGAGATGTCCATGAAGACGAGTCGCCACATGCCCCTGCGCGGGCGGAGGAAGGCTCCGCGAGGGATGTACATGAACCAGGAGGACCTACTGGCCATCTCAGCCTCGCCGACCGCGGCAGAGGCACTGCTCAGACAGCTGGACACAGAATTGGTCTCCTCTAAGAGACAGGTAAGAATGTGAAGGATTAATGAATGAGAAAATGAATGAATGAGTGAATGGCAAAACTGGCGGAGGCAGTTTTTGCAGTTAACCTCACAATGTACTGGATATTAAAAACATATATTGTAAGCAAATTCAAGTTATCACTTCAACTTTTGTAAAATGTGGTAGTTGGAAAGATGGAAATGTGAAAATTAGAAAAAAAGAGTTTTATGTAAGTCTTTTGGAATGAGAAATGCTTTACTTATCTTACCTGTTTTGATGTTTGTGACTTCAGGTCCAACAGAACAAGCAGCACCTCAGCATGTCCAGCCAGCTGAAATTCACTACAGGTAGCATCGATGACTTCCGTCCACCAGAGGTTAGTAGGAGTGGCAGTTAGTTTGTTTCTTCAGACCCTTGTAGTACCCAGTGGCACAAAGGACAGCAAGTTTCCTTGCTGTTTCAGTAGCAGGGTATATTTGTACAGGGAGGGGTTGCTAGCCCTTCCCCTTTAACGTGCTTGAGGCACCTCCTCAAGCATGGGACCCCATTTTACATACCTTTCGAAAGACGTTCTGACCCAGAATTGAACCGGGTCTTCCCAGTTGGCAACTAATTGGAACTAGAAGCTCAACTGTTATGCTGCTATCAGTTGAGCTACATGGACATTCCTAGTAGTAGTGCCTACATGATGATGAGAATTTTATATTTGTCTGTAGAACTCAAGCCTTAGTATTTAGTATATTGATTTAGGTTGATGGTTGGTCCTGTCCTAGCCACGCTGAATTTACTAACGAGGATGAATCTGACTAACACTTAGACTGACTGGAAATGATAACATTCTGTGACTCACATTATTTGGTGTCATAGTGCTTGGAAAAGGTTAAATCATATAGATGTGTGGCTTATGTTCTTATCTTTGTGTTTTCCTTTAATTTTCAGAGCAATCAACGAATCAAGGCTCAGTGGACAAACCAAGAGCTATTACTAGCTGTTCAAGGTACATACCAGTTTGATTAGAGGGATAACTGAGCTTTCTTCTTTCTGGGCAAAGCTAAGCAAACAACATATAGTTCACAAACGAGAAGTCGTCATGTACAGTTTGTCTGATGGACCAAAAATATTATGGGTATTCTGTAATTTTCACAGACAAAATTGGCATGACAAATATGAAAAATGGTAGTCAAATGATGCCAGGAGGTGTGCACAGGCTTTTTAGAGAGGACTGAAAAAATGAGGCAAATCTTGTACCATAGAAAACTTGTACCATATAACAACAAGACTCCATCTTACTTATCTGTCTCCATGTTAAATACTTCTGTTGTTGTTCTGAATCTAGGAGTGCGGAAGTACGGGAAGGACTTCCAGGCCATTGCGGAGGTTGTGGGCAATAAGACAGTCAGCCAGTGCAAGAACTTCTTTGTGAACTATCGGAGACGTTTCAACCTGCAGCAGGTTTGTGGTGCACATATGTTCAAGCTGTAAAACTTCAGGTCTTTCCTGAGGTTATCCTACAATGAACTGTAGAGTTTTCCCCCTTGAAAGGAAAGAATGCAATGTTCTTATGTTCTTATCTTGCACAAGGTGTTGGTGGGATAGGCAGGTTATTGAAAATAAGCATGTCAGTGAAAGGCATACGTCTCCTAACCCTTGACTTGGTCAAGGCAACTACATGTAACTGATATGCCGGCATACACATGCCTTAATGTGCATACCTGTAGTGAATGTGTATCCCCCATAGGTGTATGATTAGTAGGCCTAACTTAATGGTGTGTGTTCAGGTGTATGATGAGTGGGAGGCTGAGCAGGGTGAGGACGTGGTGAGGAGACAGAACCGGGACAACGCCAGATCCTCCTCTCCAGCCAGCAGGGACAGCAAGGACAGCAGCAAGGAGGACGAGGACAGCAGAGATGATGAAGTAATGAAACTTACAGTCCTTAGTAGGGCTGTCTCCTGCTACCTCTCATTGTTTGAGCCCATGTTGTTAGTTTTTGTTGTTAATCTGTCATTTTAAGCTTAAAAAATACATTCATCAATTTCATGCCATCAACTTCAAAATTTTTGGACAGAGAAATTTCCCTTCCACATTTTGATTTACCACATTTGTGGAAGGTTTGACATCTATTTGGTTGTTAGTTGTAAGTGTGCATGTTTTGTAAACCTTCCTGTTGTTGGTTCACAGGTCCAGATCACGGCTGTTTCCAGCCCCACAGCAACACCCACCACCCAGGCGGCTTCTGCTCCTGCTGCCCCGCCCAACGTGGGCAGCGCTCCCCCGCCTCTCATGAGGCCGCGCCAGCCCACACCCACGGCTGCACCCGTGCACAGACCGCCGCCCCCGCTCCAGCAGCAGGCCAGGTTTGTGCCCAGCGGGGCGCGTCCCATCCTCCAGCAGCCGCCGCCTCTCATCCGCCCCTCCCAGCCCGCCGCCATGGTGCGCAGCCGCCCTCCTGTAGTCACCGCACCACCACAGCTGGTAGGGGGGCAGCCGCATTCAACCCAGTAACATCCACCCCCACACACAATACATTCTCCACCCACCAATGTAGTGTCATGCTTCCTTCTTATGGTATTTTCTGCATGAAATCATTACGTATATCATAGCATATTAAACAATCTGTTCTTTGAATGTTGTCTATAACATTTTCAAGACCAATTTATCATGCTAGCCAGGCCACTATCAATGACATCATTGAAATCTTTATAAAAGGCTGTCCTTGGGCATGGTGGAAATTTATTTATCAGGCTCCTTTTGTGCGAGGGCAGTTGTAACATTTAAGCCATTCTGACACCAAAGGCTTTATTTATTTACCTATGAATATGATTGTAAAGTGTGATTTTTTGATTAAGACCACTCTTTGCCGAGTGTGCAGATTTGTGACAATGGTTTGTTTAGTATAGGGCAACCAATACCAGGGGTGAAAATATAATGTTATTCAAAGTAAAATTGGGTTGCCTAGTCTTGGTAGAGATTGTCATCTATTCTTGTCAATGTTGTTGAAGTGAAAAAATGCAATGTCAGCTTTATGTTCTAGTTGGTTCACTTTTGTAGCTTATAACCTTAACTGGAGACAGGAAACTGTGGTATGTCATATTTATGTCATTTCTATATTATTGTAGCATTATAAGACTTGTTAAAAATGTATGATCTACTTCATGACTTTGGCCTCAAAGAGAATTAGATTATTTGAGCTTGCGCTGACTCATTTCAATGTACAGTTCTTATCAATCTTACATAATGATTAGGGCTTGATCTGTGCTTCTACTTTTTTTCTGAAGACTGCAGATTTTAATAATGATGATACATGTATATGTAGTATCTTCAACATGCTAAGTTCTACTTCCAAGGCACTGGTCAACGTCTAACATTGCTGTTGTATTGTACAGTTATTATGTGTTTGGAAAGGGCATTTTAGTTGATATATTGCATGCTATCTGTTTCATTGTTGTTTTCCTGTACTTAAAATAATCAGACACCAGTTAAGTTGAGTGGATACCCTGTTTGATGTATTATGCTTCTTCCTTAGGATTGCTAATAGGTTCGTATTACAGCAAACATGAAAGCAACACTGGATGGTATGAAGAATCCCATAGTATGTAGTACTAGTGTTCTTTATTTCTGCAAGTACATGTATAGGCAATATTTGTGATGTAAAACTCCCTCAAATAAAGAAATTAATGGCCATTTCCAGTGCTTCAGAACAGATCTATGATCTGGTAGTCATTTAGTATGCAATAGTGGGGAGAACAAATTTTATCTCTCATGATTCAATGTATCTTCAGTAAATGTTATTTATTTTATTTCAGTGTAACTCAAAGCGTACAAGGCCTTGATGTCCTTCCATGCAAACTGTTGACATTAATTAATGGTTTTCTGTGCTGTTGACTCCTATGTTTAATGTTTTGTACATTTTGAATGGACAATGTTGAATATTTCCTGTTTCTTCAATTAAAGTTACACAATCGTAAATCATCTGAATTTTTTGCTATTGGCTCGTTCTCATTGAACTGCAAAATGCTGTCACCAGTCTTTGCGACTTTACAGATTACAAATCACAGGCAATATCAATGTTTTCTTCATTTTCCCACCACTGTATTGTGTTTTATGAAGGCTGCATCATATTAATATTAGTTGATGGCTTGGAAGAAAGTACAGCCATGGATGGGATTCCACCCCCTGAAAAACAGCTGTCCCGAGAGGACATGAAGAATCAAATAGCAGCCGAAAACGGAACAATTTACATTTGTAGTTTGCAGAATGATTACTTGGCAGGTGAAGCCAGCTACTGTATCCAGGCCCCCGGACAGATCAAGTCAGATGGCTCACTTCACTGATCTTACAGGCTGTGTAAGATGGTTTATACCTTTTGCCAAATCAGTAACATGCGTTAAGACGGTTGACATTTTGAGTTGCTTCACATAAGACTGTTTCTGTGATGTTTTCTGGCCTTCTATAGGAACAACAAAATATCATTTGTAGTCCACCTTGTTTAACAGTAATGACTGCAATATACGCTTACTATTGTTTGATCATCTATTCTTGTCAATGTTGACCTGGTGTAAGAAAGTTGCAGTTTCTAAATGTCCCAACGTCCGTCCGCTTATACCTAAATGATGTAGCCAAAAACTATGAATCCTTTCTAAGAAAAAAGCCAAAGTGTAGTGTTGTAACATGCATTAATGGTAAGAAATGTTACACCACCATTGTGTCAAACAAGCCGTAATGTTTTGGCGATCTTTAATTGAGAAATTAAGAAAAAAGCCTTAAAAATAAGGCAGGTGTTTCTGAAAAATGAGCTCATCTATTTTTCGAGCCTGAAAACCCTTTTTCATACTTCATGCCTATATTTAAACATACCTATCCTGACCAGACACTAATTGAGTAACCACACAAAAAACTAATGCACACAAAGCAGCAGTATTTCTAATTTGTGGATTTATTTTCTTCCGGAAAGCAAGCACGGGTAATCTAAACACTTAATTGTCTTTTGCCCCAATGGTTATGCAACACTGTTATGTGAGCTTAAAGACTGCAAGAGTACAATCTCTTGTCTTTGACCAACCAACAAAAGACAAGCAAACTTGGCAGCTGAGAATGCACAGTAAAAAAAGTCTTAAATCTTTTAAATCTTTTGTTGATTATAGAATTACAAGTGGGTGCGAGGCCTTCTATAGCTACCAAAAATACATGTACAAACAGAAAAAACTGGCCAGTAGTTGACAGAAGTAAAAGCCTTGCCTCGAAATTTCCTATGTCGTATAGAAAAGTCGGAACATGGCAAAACTGTCTCCTCTGTTAATAAACTAGCCTCCATACAATGCAGGGTGTGTATCAAACATACAAGTAAACAAAGCATTGTAATTGCTTTAACGCCTACCGAAGGACATGCTCTAACTTGAAAACACGAAGATTTGCTGCCCAATAGTGGAGTCCTTACTTCTGTCTAAATGATTGACTGTCTGACAGCACGTTTCATACACAGGTACATCCCTAATACTACAAGGGTATTGCATACGCAAGGGAAACAACACTGTAGAAGCGGCAGAATTACAATCGCTGCAGACATTACCTTATATTACCATGTTCTCTTAGTCTTACAGCACCTTTTTTTAAATTTGGATCCATAAGTTCTCTTAACCAGTACTATGAATAATGATGAAATTGCTATGTAGTTCTCGAAAATCACAGCAGGATTCTGTTCACATCTCTTGATGCTTTCAATAATAGCAGTAATAGCCACAAAATGGTTCCAGAATTATCTGAATACAGGATTGACACTGAGTACAGTTTACACTACGACTTGTAACAGTAAACTCCTCGTTCGCTACATACCAGTTAAAATTTGAGACATTGCATTTTAACATTATACTTATAGAGATTCTTAGTACACGATACATGCAACTTAGTGGTTAAAAGCACTAGCACTTTTTATTTCTTCTTTAGAGTAAAGAAGCCTCTCTTCTTCCTCTCCGGTGCCTGAGGAGAGGAGTCGCCTGCCTCGCCACGTGTAGGTGGATATGTGGCTGCACGCGCCGGCTCCTTAGACTCGCCTACGTCTGCTATGCTTGCTATCTTGTGGATCCAGAAGTTCATTTCATCCTGCAGGCAAGAAACGGTTCGGAAGGGTTAGATGATGTCTCCTTGTCTAAACACAACCCATGACGTACAAACCTGTGATGACTGAAGTTTCTCTGGGCATGTTGGTGAGACTGAAATAAAACTGATTCAATATGTTAAACTGTACAATACTGGGCTGCTTTTCTTCCATCTTTGATTAATGAAATGACTCATCAAAATCTCTTCAGGCAGGGGGTTGACACTTTAAAGGGGGTGGGTAGTGTTTTGAAGGATAGTACTGAACACTAGCACTTAGGTGGCTAATAACAAGAGTGTGGCTTGCAACATCCTATTCTCATTACAAAGCCACTTGCAACTCAAAAAAGCGTATTCTTACAATCTTCTAAAGCCCCCACAATCATAACTACAAACCCTAAGACAGGCAAGAAGTCACTACAATCATCTATGCATAGTTCTGCTAAAATATAGGCTTAAGAAAAAGGCAAGGTTTTTTACCTCATCCTTAGCCTGGAATAGGTATTCTCCACCATTGGCCAGCCTGCAAAGAAACAAACGATATATGATCAGACCACCACCAGCTAGTCTACCTTAAACCCAGCAAATTTGCAAAGCTACTTACAACATGAGGGAATGCAAGAAAAAATAAAAATAAGATATAAACAGGAGAAACAAATGCTAGTGTTCAGATGTTGTCTTGGGCCACTCACTTAAGCCTGAAGACATTCTTTTTCTTGGTGTAATTGGTAGCTGCCTCACAGGTGCCCCCCACCACTGTGACGGGTTCCTCCCCGTGGAAGGTGACTTGGGAGGAAAAGGCTTTCTGGTCCTTGTAGAAACTGAGCATGCTCTCACGTAGGACAGTATACACTGCACTCCAGGACCTGGGAAGGGGAGGATGGTTAATATATGTGCATCTCAAAGAGCCATGACTTCCTTTGGTACTGACACTTGGGCATTTACAGAACACCTTCGCTGTGATAGGTTATTGGAAAATAAAGTTCTCAACAACCTCAAACTTGAACTCGGTCAAAATTCAACAACTTGTCAGTTGCCTTGTGTAATGAACTCTGCTACTCCTTGCAACATGGTTGGCCAGGTAAAATTGTTATAGGTTTCCTTTTTTTTGCAGCTGAAATCTAGACTGACGTAGTTCTTGACTAGCAGCAAGTGTCTGGAGTAGACCTCTATAGTAAGTCAGATGTCTATGTCTGTGTACCTGTTGGAGGCCTTCTTGGCATGAGCCTCCCACTCATGTTTCCTGTGCAGCATACCCTCCATGGTAGGTTCTGCCTGGGCTGGCTCCCCGCTGTCGTTCATTACGGCGGGTTCAGCCGGCGCCACGTCCTGTGCGGCCTCGTGTTCGCCATTCACCACGGGCTGCTGGAAAGAACACAATACGATGTTTCAGAAAAACCGGTAGGACGAATCCAACACTACTCATGCCTTCAAGTTACAGAGTTATCTTCCCAAGATTGAGGTGTTCAAAACTTGTTTCTGTTGAAGAGCCTTTGATCCTGCATTTTACTGTAAGGTTGCAGCTGAATGCACGTACCTGTTGTTGTTCTGGGGAAGGTTTAGCTGGCTCAGCCACCTCACCATCCATAACAGCCTGGGCTTCCTCCCTGGGGAAATATAGCACCAGCAATCAGACAGGTGACATGGGACACTCATCAAACATGAACATTTCTCAGTTGGGATTTTCAACCTTCTTCTGAGGAGGCCAGTCATTTCATTTACTTCCCAAGGTTTATGCTTCCAACAAATTACACAAACAATTCAGTTCATGGTAATTTTCATTCTACAATATATAGACATACAGGTAGACGAACAGTGCATTACTACATGTCATAAAGCATAAAGCAGTGATACCTAAATCAAATTACAAGCAGCCGAAACAAGCTGAAAGAGATTTTCACTAACTACAAACTACAGATTATTGACAAGACTAATGAAGAATTCTTAAATATTTCAGAATCTATATTTCATAAAATTAAGATTTTGTCTAGCAATAAGAAACTTACAAGATTGATGTTTTAATTGTATTGGTAAGGACAGGAGAATTTGTATCAAGTTCATGATCAAATCTACAGACCTAAAGCTAATAATCAAGATAGAATAAGGGGCAGCTAGATAGACTTGTTTGTCTACATATTGTCCATTGGGTTTCCCACTACCGCGTTTGTGATTGGCGCTTGCATTACCTGGATGAGTATGTTAAATACTGGTAGGATGGAAAACACAGGACATGGCACATGAACATGCACAAATGTGTGTTATGATGATGAGGACAGCAGCATGCATACAGTAATAATGATTAATTGCGCAGTGAGGGCAGTTTGCTCCTTCAAGTTCAGGCCTGAATTATCCACATGCTTCATGATGGAGGTGTTTATCAACATGCATGATATTTAGGAGGAACTGGCTGTTATTGATTTGCCTTGTTATTGGACAGGTTGAATGAGAAGTTAGCGACTTGGAGACTTGTATGATGCAGTCCATTCCTTAGCATGGTCAAATAAGGTGGCACTAGCAGCACCAATGAAAATAAAATCTGCATTTACGGGGAATAATTTGTACGCATATCCAAAAGTGTTGCATTGATGCTGCCCGGCCGAGCCTTGCTAAGGACTGGGCTCCACGTATGGTTGTTGAAATCATGGAGGTATACCTGTCACCAGGGTCAACATTAGTCTCAGGGTCAGTATCAATGTCAGTGGAAACATCCAGGTGTGGGGAGTATTCATGCTCGTCATCCACGGGGGTGTCGTGCACCTCCACCCAGATCGGGGACCCGGGCTCCGCAAAGGACACGTGGTGCTGCGACACCTCGGTCGAGTCAAGGTCAGTTTCCAGCGCATGCTGCTGGAGCGAGGCTTGGACAGCCTGCGCTTCAGGCGGAGGTTGCCAGGTGGCCTCGTCATCCGAGTCATGGCTGGTGTATATGGTATATTGAGGTAGGTTTATGTTGACCTGGGCTTTTGGGGGGATTGTTAGGTGGAGAACCAGCAGCTTGCAAACCCTCCAACTGAAGGAGGCACCTGATTTGCAGGCTGCTGATTCATGTTAAGCCCTGCAAAGCCATCACGAACTGGGGGTTTAATTCAAAACTAAAATTCTTTTTCATTTGGTTCCAGTGATTGGGATGTTATACCGAATGGATGCTCTCCATAAAGATTTAAAGGTATGTTATGAGAAATAACATAAGAAAAGTAAATCACAAATATACCAACAAAACAATACAACACAAAATGTAAACAAAACAAAAAATATGACAAAACCAAACATAAAATCTTATCAGTAAAAAAATGACAACCAAGATACTGAAATGAAGTATGAATACAATCATAAATAAGTATGAAAAGTCATTAATGTATGTTAAAGTTTATAACCAGTAATTGTTACTTAATGTTAGCTTTGCTCTCACGTGAAATACCTTTTTTTTGTTGATTGTTGCTTTTGAACTGACAATCTACATTAGTATGTGGAGATATTCTAATATGACACTCCTTGTTTATATTTGGGAAGTGAGGTGTGTGGGGGAGGGGGGATGCTCCAGTTGTGTACATTCTCTTTACCTTGCTGGAGATTTTGGTGGAGAGACGGCTTTGGGGCTCTCCGGATGTGTGCGGCGGAACTCATCCTCCTCTTCCTTCTTCTTATCCCGCAGCTCAAGCTGGTGAGAGGAAGGAAAACAGTCAATCTTTCTTACCTTGAAAGTTCATCTGTGTTGGTAGAAATTATTCTGAGGTTGAACTTTGCTAAACCATCCCTTAGAAAGAAACAGGGAAACTTTTGATCCACTGCTCAGGCACAGGCTCTATCTGCATAACGTGACGTCACAGAAGCAGCGGATTACTCATTTCTTGACAAAGACTGGAGTTGGACAGTCGTAAATTTGGACAAGTCAAGACAGTCGTAAAGTCTAATTTTTGTTGTTGTTGAAAATTACAATTCAACTTTGCTTCAGACTTCCATATTTATCTTATTCAATACAGAATAATACTATACTCCACAACCCAAAGTACATCTATAGCAAAGATCCGACATAGGTTGCCATGCACTGGTATTTGTAAGAAGGTGCACGTACAGTGGTAAGTCTCTCCAGGGCCGTGAAGCGCTCCACCTGGGTGCCTGTGGATTTCTCAAATGCCTCGTGTTTCTTGATCAATTTCTCAACCTCAGCCACAGAATCCTGGTGGGGAGGAAAGGTGTTTTGTCAGAGAACATTCACAACACATAACAGTAATACTTTCAGAACAACCTTTGAAGGAAAAAACACAACTTCAGTACATTAGTCTCAAGAGCATAACATTTCTTTGTTGTTAAAGCTGTCATATCAATTCATAAACATCAATTCAACTACTCTAAAACCTTGTTTACTGTGTTATCTAAATCCCCCATTGTCAGCTATCATCTTTTAACCTACATTTGTACAGCACACCAACACACCCTTCATGGAGACAACTTTAGAGTGCTAAAGGTTAAAAGGGATACAGTACTGCTTTTAAGGAATTCCCTGGTACCAATGGTACTAAGCACTGCTGCAGAATATTACACTGTAAACTGTAGGGAAGGAAATTGGGTCTACATAAATGTACACCAGATCCAACACGCAAAGGCCGACATCTAAGACAGGGTTCATACGTACTCCAAGGTTGTCCTTCCCAAGGTATGCATCCTGACCACTTAGCCACGCCTCTGCTTGCGTGGCATCTCTAGCAAACTGGTATACCTCAAGCACTGATTGAGAAAGTACAGCGTTACACAACATAAAGCAACATACACACATCTACAGACATTAAAGAGCATGTGGTACATACTCCCAGGTTCTCTGTGCTTAGGTATCCGTGGACGGACATAAGCCACGCCTCGGCCTGTGATGCATCCCGTGCAAACTGGTACACTTCCAGCACTAAGAAGGGAAGGGGAATAGTAAAGTACTGTAACACCTGTCAATTGAAATTTGTAAACTAATCTTAGCCTTGATGCTACATGTTACAAGTAAAAACATTGTCATGCTTTCCTGTATATCATGGTGTCATTCCTATCGAAACCGTTCAAGTTATGGATGAAACAAAAGTCAAGTCAAAGTGACCTGAGTGTGCTAAGAATCGTATCAAAATCAACCACTTGCTTTTGCAAATTCATGTTCTTTCTTGGTATTACAACTACAACTGAACTGAAGTAAACTTTTGTTAGTAGCTTAAGAGGAATACTGAAGTGAAGAAAAGAAGGTAACAGGGAGAGACTGACTGATCTGCAGGAAGTCCCATCTTCTCTCCCAAGTGTCCACCATGGTCTTGCGCTCCTCCTTCAGCTGCACCAGTTTCTCCTCCACGTCCTTGGAGGCGTAGTGTTGCCTCTCAATCAGACTGTTGCCCAACTGGATGCACTCGGCAAAGCTCTCGTCACGGGCATTGATCTCGGCTTCCACGCTGCGGTGGTTGTCCATCAGTAGCTCCACACCTGAGACATCTCTGTTGGAAACAACATACACTACTACTTTAGCTCAAGAGATTATGATATTACAAAACATACTCATAAAGATAAACAGAAATAAACATTTTGCAACAGTTGCAATCAAATTGGACTTTTCTGATGTTTTAAAGGTCAGTTTTAATGTCTGAATTAGAAGTGTGTTCTGCCAGACAAGCCCACCTAGGCCTCTCATCCGTGTTGATCTGCCTGATGATCCCTTCCATCCAGAGCATGAGGTCCCGCTGCATGTTGAAGAAGCGATGGAGGTCCAGTGTGTCGCCCAACTTGACCTTGCGGCCCTCCACGCCCATGTTCAGGTTGTTCCAGGCCTCCAGGACCTCGGCCTCGCGCTGCTCGATCTGCTTGGCCTTGTCGCCGGCGTACGCACACTTGAGTCGGTTGGCGTCCTCCTGCACCGCGACGACCTGTGACCCGATGGCCTGAATGTCGGCTTCAAACGTGGTGTGCTTCCTCTGCAGGTCTGTCACGCTGGCAGCGTCACGGCCGAGTTCATCTGACATGGATTGCTGCTTCTCCTGTAGAACAAGTGTTAATCTAGCAGTGAGAAATCTGTATGATATAGATGGTAATGCAGGGTGCGAAATACCCGGTTGCGCACTTGCGCAGCGCAACAATATTTTGGTTGGCGCAACTTATCTCTTAACCCAGGTTGCGCGGTGCGCTACCTAAATGTTGGGCCGGAGAAATCGATTTTGCGGCAATTACTTGACGAAGTAGAAAATAATTGGACCAAGGAAGCTCACACACCCGTGTGGTGTGCACACACACACACTCGCTCTCAGTCTCGTAAATTTTCAAACCAAACGTATAAATCGACCCCCAACTAAACAAGTTAATAAAGTTACCGATACTTTTTCACTCGTTTGCATCCATAGTCAACCTGTTTTATTGTGCCTGAAACGCAAAATTCGTCGGAAAGAGAGGGCGGCTTAGCGCTCGGCTCTTGGCCGCCATGTTGAGCCATGTTGAATTCATCGACTCTCGCTGGATATCGCGTGATTGCGCGAGAGTAATGACGTGTAATCTGCATTACCAGCAACAACTGGTAGAGGGCAGTGTTTGAGTTGCTGTGTATTTCTATGGGCGAAATGTTGCTAGTGCTTTTTTGGGGGCAAAATTAAAAATTGCAGAAGTGGAGATGGAGCCACTTTACTAATAATAAGCTGGGATTTAAAAACTCTTTACTTGGCAACAATGATTATAGAATAACAAAGTTGTTAAAATGTTGTGACAGTGAGATAAAAACTGGACAATGACATAGACTATTGTATTTATCTTTATGATTATCATACATGTATATAATTAATAAATCACCTGTGAATTTTTCAATAAAAAATATAGGTAATTTTATTCCGGGTGTACTTTTATTAGATTTTGAAAATATGCCCAGTAGCAACTTTTATGTGAGGGGAGAGAATAATGTGCAGGTACAAGTCCTATTGCAGTGTAACTATTGCAGTGTAACTCTTCCTAGAGCAGAAAAAGCAAAAAGTCTATGGGGGTTGAAAAAAGGATTTATTTGTGCTAAAAAGATAGCCGTGTTACACATGAATTGTATAAGTTTGTTTGTTGTGGGTTGTGGTGTTTTATTTACATTGTATATCATTGAATTTTATTTTGAAACAAAAACACAATTAAGCACCAGTTATATTGCTAAAGGCTATGTAATACTATGTACTTACAAAATATAATTTCAAGAAATCAGTGAATTTTAGGTGGGGCAACCTGAAATTCTGACGGGCAACCTAGCTTTCTACCCAGGTTGCACACCGTGCAACCTGGCTCAAAAAAGTATTTCGCACCCTGTAATGCTATGTGACAGAATTCTTACCACTATGGTAATCATATGTAAACTAAGGCTGAAATCACCTGTATTCTGCCGAGGACTTCCTTGCAGTCATAGTAGAATTTGTGGAGCTCGTACGACGCTGCCAACATCTGTGTTCTTGTGTCGATGAGCTCCAGGAGATCCGCCCAGGCCTCGTTCAGACCGTCCTTCCACTCCGCGATGGTCGCCGCATCAGAGTGGCCCTGGTCAATCAACTTGTCGCAGATCTCGTTTGCCGCCGCCACACGCTCCGAACCAATATTTCCTGTGTCCCTTGCAAACTCTCGGAAGCGTTCCTGTAACATCTGATGGAAAAAGAAGGTGGTTCAGTATGTGGTTCCTGGCAAAATTGAAATATTTCCATGTTTAAACCGATCCTTTAATAAAAGTCAATGCCACATATGTGCTTACTGTAACATGCTCATAGTCCTGTCCCAGCTCATGTGATCCCGCCACCACTTCTCTCTCTGCGATCCACTGTTCCAAGTCGTCCACCTCGCGGTTCAGTTGGTACAGCTGCAGTGTCTCGTCCAGCTTGCCCCGTCTCTCCTCCGCCAGGTGCTTCAGGCCCGCGTACAGCTTGTCAATCTGTGCCTGCCGCGTCGCTATTCGGTCGCTGTGGGACAAAACACAAAACTTTTTTAAAAAGTCTTCAGTTGTAAGGCAAAGGAAAGGAAAGGGATCTCAAACCAGTTTAGCTCAAATGAACTCAGTGAACAGATGAGCTACACTTCCACTGGTAGTGACAGAGAAGACAGACGCTATGTACAGTATTTACAGGTTAATTGTACCGGGGAAATTCCCCTAGCTCTTTTCGACAAGCACAATGAACAGTGGACCACGGCTTAACGTCCCGTCCTAAGGACTGCGATCTTTAACGGTAGCGTGCATGTAGGGTGAGCGACAGCCAGGATCGAACCCGGGGCTTCTAGTTCCAGAGGCAAGATCGCTAACCACTGGACTACGCACGCTACCTTGGGTATATTGGGTCAACAAAGCTTTAATCCTACAATCAAAGAGGTATGTAAGGAGTTCTACCACATCATCAAGAGAAGAGTCGTTCTATACCTTTCCGGATGGTTTTCTGCGATAAGGTTGCGACTGGTTTCAGACAGCTCGTGGACTGTCTGTGCATAGTCCTCGATGGTGTTCTCAATGCCCTCGTGTTTCTTCAACATGGCGTTTGCACTTGGTTCATCCTGAGAAGGACAGGGGGTCAGTTCAAATTGGTACAATACAAGAAGAAACTACAACACGCTGGTCCTTTAAAGCAAGTGTGAAAACAACAACAAAAAGACACATGGAGGTTACCAACCTTCGCTCTTTCTTCTGCCATCATGTACAGCTCCTGCTCACTCATCCATGCCTCTGCCTCGGCCACATCAGTGTAATACTGTAGGAGACACAGAAAACTTGTTACTCCAACTGTTACACTGAAGTTCCACTGTTGTCCGACTATGACGTTTTCTAGAAGCTTTGCATGTAACAACACAGGCACAACTTTTGTTTCCAGCCTCACCTGTTGTGCCTTCTCCGAATCCTCTAGCCGCAGCTTGCGAGCGTCCACCTCGTCGATGAGGACAGCCCACTGGTTCTGCATGTCCTCGATCTGGTGCTCGATGGCGTCAGAGCTGGGGTGGCTTCTGCTCACCATGGCTTGGCCGCGGTCACAAATCTCGTCAATCCTCGGCTGGTGGCCGTCGATCTCTGCTCTCAGGGACTGGAACGGTATAAAAATCAGCTTGATGCTCTACAGAATTCAGTCTCCCAAAATAAAATGAACGTACTCAGGACTTTATTTCATTGATTTGAATGCACTGACCTGGTTCTTTTTCATCAATGTCTGCACATTGAGGAGGCTGTTGCCATGGTCCCTGGAGGTGGCCTGGGGCATCTTCTCTGCTACCCACAACTGTGTACACACAAATGAAAACTAAATAAGTCACAAGGCACAAGAGAAATGGAGCACAAATGGGCATATCAAGAATACTTTAACTGCTCTGAAATGCTGAGATGCAGTGCTGTTTCTTAAGACCCGGCAAAAGAAATGTTAAAAGTCTTTATGCTTGTCACCTACGACAAACTTTGACATACTTACATAAAGGTGACAAGCAAATTAGGAAAACTGTAACACAATGACTTGCTACACTTCTGGCATATGTGAACCACCTGCAATGTTTCTACAAAATTCAGTATTGGATTTCTTGGCTTTAATCAACATTAATAGGGTTTTGAAATAATGCATCTAAATGTATATGTCAGAAATGATCTGAATGAAAGCCACGTTCTACAACTGTGATGTTAAACAGCACTTTTTCATCCTCCACATCCCTGTGGAACTGGTGCAGCTCCTTGGAGGCCTCCAACATTTTCCGTCTCTCAGACAGTGGTCCCTCCAGCTGGGAAAACCTGGTGAGGTAAGGGCACAAGCACACTCCATTACCATCAAGGGCACCATTCAACACTTTTAAATCAACAAATCCAGCAAATCAAACAACTTCTACCAAGGAATAGCGTTTCCTGTGATTGGAATAAAAAGAGTCTTCAATCATGAAGTTTTGAAAATCCTTGTGTGTGACCGATTTTGGCCACAAATAAATACTGTTTAAGGTCTCAGTGAAGTAAAAGTGGTAAAACCAGTTGATGGGCTCAGAGAATGACAGTTGCCCATCGTTTTCACCTTAAGTCATCCGTAAGATCAGACAGATAATAATGTGTAAAGATGTGTTAGGGGTTTTCATAGCTTAAGCCACACAATAGTAAGCATGGCTTGTAAGTTAAGACCAAAGCAGTAGGCATCTAGTAGACATTAATGTCTGCGTTCGATCTTGGCATGACTTCCCCCTAGGTACCCACATACCGTTCCTTCACCGACTCAGAGGTAGCCAAGCTGGCCAGACTGTACGAATGAATGGGAAATGAGGGAGGGAGGTGAGAGTCAAAGCCAGGCTGAGTGTCAGAATAAATCACAAGGTAAAGAATGTTCATTAGGAACAGAGAACATATTGCTGAGATGCCATGAATATACCTGGCTTCAACTGGAGAGCAGCTACAAACCGAAAATAAAAACAAAACAAAAACAAGGCATGCAAGTAAGTCAGCAACACTTAGTTGGCAAAGAAGCAGTCTTAAAATGTATGGTTCCTGGCAATGCCATAAAAGTTATTTTGCTGATCATCTTATGCATGCAAGTTCCAGTCATGCTGTGTTAATAAACAGATATGCCATCAATTGACACAATGTTAGCTCTAACATTTTTTGTAGCCAAACATACATATACACATGTATCTAATATTGAACATTTGTGTCAAATTTTCATAAAATACAAAAGGGATCATTGAATGCATTGGAGTTTCTTTATCATTACAGTTTCGACATTGGCTCATGAAATAATAGGACCAATTATGTGTTTTTTTTACTTTTGGCATCTTTTTTTTGGTACCTAATTGATAAAAAGATTGTAAAAAAAACTAAATGCAGTGAATTGAATTGAATTTACAAGATTTGTGATTAAAAATGTGACAATGTCGTGATTAAAAATCAAAGAACCTGGGATCATTTTGTGAAAGGTGAGGAACAAATTTAAAGGCTTCGTCCCGGAGGCGTTGCCAAAAAGTGAAGATTGGAAGATGCTTGATTGGTGTGGCAATCACTGCCTGGTGACATACCTCTCCTCAACCTGCACTCTCTTTCCATCTACTTCATCCACAATGCTGCCCTCATTCCTCAACACCTCTGCTTGGTTCTGGAGCTCCAACATCTGCTGACGCTTGATGTCAACGTCTTTCTCCAGGAGCTAAGCACAGAAACAAAGATGGACTGTAGTCTACTCAACACTGAACATTTACGGACTGAACTCTTTCAATCTTGGTCATGAAATATAATCTTTAAGTCGGTATCACACAGCAGAAATATAGCTTGTCTGACGAGTCTTGGAGCTCAAAAGGACATGTTCTGCAGCAATACAAAATGTTCTCTCGATCAATGCATCATTTCTACAGATCAGCCAATCCTGTCCATTGTAACGGTACATTTTCAGGCTAAAAAACAACTCCATTCTCTGATAATCTTGAAACCTGTCAACCTTCAGGCGATGGGCTGGAGGTCATTGACAGTGTGACGTTGGCTTAAGGAACAGAGAAGAGCTGAGTATGCATTACGTTAAGAGTGCAAATCATAGTGTTAAGTAAAAATGTACGTACCTGTTGTCTCTTTAACAAGATGTTGACACTTGTCAGGTCCTGGCCGTACTCCTCGGACTTGACCTGGGTGTCGATGTCGTTGATCCACGTGTCCACGTCGTCGCAGCTCTGCGCGAAGAGCTCGGCCTTGTTGGCGTCGAACAGCTTCTGCGCCTTGGACTGGGTGGTGTTCTCCAGCTCGTCCCACTGCTCCTGCAGCTGCTGCAGACGATCGTTCACCACGTCTGCTGTCTCCGGTTTCTCGCGGATCAGATCGTCGCCATTCTGTGGCAGTCACAGTCATGGAAGATTTACATGTATTACAGACCGCAAAACTCATAAACGTGAGTAAATATTTTCTTAGCACTACATGGCTGTTGATGACAACAGAGAATTCATGGATGATGGATATAAAAACTTCCGGATTAACAGTGGTAGAAGTTTGATGTCAGTACCTGGTGCACCTTGTCCAGTCTGTCCTTGTTAGCGGCCAGCTCAGCCATGAAGGCCTGGTGCTTCTGCCACTTGCTGTGTAGGTTCCGTGTTCCCTCTGGTAGAGCGTCCTGGGCCGTCAGTAACTTCTCATTGATCCAGTAACCCAACTGGGAGAACAATACACAACAGTTCTTTAGAACACAAGTATTCCTATTCAGTTTTTGTAGAAAAGATGGCCGAACAAGTACAGTCAAACTTGTCTACAGTGCTCACTCAAAGGACATGAAGAAGAAAATGATCACAGTAGACATACCAAATAAATACCAGCTTAAGACATTTGCAAGCAATGTGTACTTACTTCATCACACTCTTGTAGGAATTGCTGAAGTTGTAGAGCGTCTCGTAGCTTCTCAAGATTATCGTCTGCTAATTTTCTGTTGCCATCTCGTCTGTTGGACAAAGGCAACTTGTCAGTTAAATCAACAACCATAAAACAAACATGTAAATGCACATCATTCAAGAAATCTCACACCAATTTTGATTCTATTGGGATTGCAACAATACAATATATGTGGGGCACAGGCAGCTATTGCTGGTGTCGTGACCACACATAAAGATTTTTGTGATTTTTGATTTATTCACTATTAATTGTGAATTTCTTGCTGATTCTGTCTAAACATTTTTGAATAGGGCAACAGACAAGCATATAGCAGGAAACTGAAAACAAAAATGAGATGATCTTTCGTGACCTATTGTGGGACCTATGACCTAACTTCCTGCAGTGTCCTCCATGTACCCAGCAACTTTGTACCCAGGTGTAAATTTGAACCTGGGTCAACTCTACTGCACAGTCTGCAGAAACAAAGTTGAACACACACCAAGACAAACAAACAGTTTCTGACAATGTATTGGCTGACCTGTCTTGAATGGTATCAGCCTTGCCCTTGATCTTGTCTGCTGCGTAGTGATTCTCGTCCACCAGGCGGTTGGCGAACTGGCAGACGTGGTTGATCTTCTCGTCGTTGGCCTCCATGGTCTGCATGAAGGCCTCCTGTTTCTTCACCGCGCTCTCGGCTGCTTCCAGGGAGTTCTAGGGATTCGTAGAGACCGAGTCAATTTTCTTGTGAAAAACATTGGTGCAAGCATTTGACAATGGCGTGTCATGCTCTTACGTTGACGTTGATCATTAGATGCAGAAGCAAGGCGGCACAAGCATTAGTGACTTTAGCAGGCGGAGTCGTCATGCTTTTCATTGAGTACAACTAGCAAGGATTCATAAATAACAACATATTACAACATGGAATCGCAGAAGCAGCAGGCATTAGAGGTGTGTTATTTGGTGTGATATTTTGTCCTTTATTTTGTGAAGGAAGTACAAGCCCATACCTGGTCCATACCCGAGCGTCGCTGTGGTGGGGAGGGGGGCAAGGATAGGAATATTAATTAGAAATGGCACGTGGGGAAAGCAGTGGAAGCAGAGAATTGCTGGAAGGATGTGGGATTAATCAAGCGAGAGCAAAGTCATCTTCATGAACTATCTTAATAAAGAACTTAATTTGTAGAACTCATCTTAATTGTTATTCCATGGCACTTATGCCAACTTTTGATTGGAAAACATTGAACAATAAAAAAGTAAGTACCAGACCTATCAACACGATTAATAGTATCAACATCCTCTACATACTGCATTATGAACTATGATATAAACACAAACATTGTAATGAAGTAATCTAGCTCCTTCCTCTGGAATGTAACGGCCTCAAAGCCCCTCAAAGTCACACATTCAGGACCTTCCCATTACTTTGCCCCTGACCACTCCCAACACAGGGCTTCTTCATCTTATTCTAGCACCACTTCGCTCCTCTAATTACATGCAACCAGAAAATGACTTTCCCGACTTTGATTTTTGGTTGGCTGGCGCAGACTATTTTTGAAGACCCTCAACCATGGATGACCCTGCTGACAGCTAGCTCCAACCATGGTCTGGAGAAGGTCTGTGTAACAGGCTTAAACTGGACAATTATCTGTCCCCGGGAGTGTTTTCCAGTACATACGGGTGCGTCCTGCTTGGTGAGGAAGTGTTCCTGGTGGGCCAGCAGCACCTCGGCCTGCTTGGCGTCGCGCAGGAAGAGCTGCTCGTTCAGACACTGGGACAGCATCTCCTGCCGGTTGTCCCACATCTTGTGCAGGTCCTCCCAGCCCTCGTCCAGGGCGCCCAGCCGCTGGCGCAGGAACATGTACTGGGCATCCGTCTGGCCGTTGGTCACCTGTGGACAAACAACACTACTGTTGGCGACGTCTCTTATACAGTTGTTAGTGGGAATGTTAACGCTATAGTTGATAGACACAGAGAGCCATTACATGTACTTGGAACAGCCAATCTCGTTCTTAGGATACAATAAAGGAAGTCATTCATTTTTAAGCAATCAAAGAGTATGGAGGTTTGTATTTCTCGTCTGTTACACAACACTTACTGATTGAACTAAGCAACAGCTATATCACCATGCTCCAATAGCTGCAACATCTCTTAATCTTTATAGATTTCGTTCCTTCGAACTCTTGTAGTGTCTAGTGGCAACTACAGGGCAGTAAGTTTCCTTGCTGTTTCAGTAGCAGGGTATATTTTTACTAACCCTTCCCCTTAAATGTGCTGGAGGTACCTACTCGTACACAGGAGTAGGTACATTTAATGTCCCTTCTGAAAGACAGGTCCAGCCCCCAACTAAAAATTCCTAACCAAGGACTGAACCGGGGTCTCCCAGTTAACAACTAATTGGAACCATGCAGGAGCTGTGAGGCTCTACTATTTGAGCTACAGGAACATCCCTATTCTTAATAGAGTATGTTTTCTTTTAAGTCACCTTTTCTCCCATCTCCTTCATCTTGGCGTAGTCCTCCTCGTACCCGTCGATTTCTTCCTTGATGGCAGCGTGCTGTGTCATCAGTTTCTCTGCTTCTGCTAGGTTGTTGGGGATGTCTTCCGAGGCGATGGCTGTCTGTGTCTGTGTCAGCCTGTAGGGGGAAGCATTTTCGTCACAACACTCTGCACTGACTTTCATTCAAATTTCATAAGGTCATAACAGGGCACTGCAGACGCATTCAAACTTTAGCACACTGAAGTAACTGTTTGGCTACCAATTTTCTATTGATTAAAGGGTTAGGCAGCAGGGAGAGTGTTATACATGTACTCACCAAGCCTGGAAGTTGTCTAAATCTTGCAGGAATCTCTGCAAGTTGCCGGACTCTCCTAGTGCTTCATCTCGCTTTTTCAGCTGGAAAAAAAAAACAAATTTGACATGGTTACAACCTATTCATGACATTTCAACTGAGTAAATGACATCATCTCTTTTTGGACAGTACATGTTTTGAGGTCTAACACTAGATAAATTAGTTTACAATAACAGAGAATACAAGATGGCTGATTGAACATTTGTCAGTGTGAATGGTAATACTTACAATGACTCTGAGTTCTTGCCACACGTCTTGGATCTGGGCGATCTTCTGACGGATCGCATCAGCCTCCTGCAGGCAACACAAAGGGAACCAATCTCTCTCAACAGTTCCTCAGACAGTGAACATTAAAAACACCACAGGGATTCTAATTATTGTTGAAACAATGGATATCGGTAAAGATTAACATTTAACATTAGGAGCAGAATCAGTGAAAGTACACAATTCCTAATAAATACCATCTGATACTTTCAAAATTATTACTTCATTAGGAGACAGTTCAGCTTTTCTGGTTGTAAAACCAACTGTTACTGTAACAGTTACAGTAACTAAAAGCCGAAACCTTTTGTTTTGCTGAAATCGTTTATTTTCCAGGATAAAACATGCATAAAGATCTTACTCAAGAAGTACAAATAGTGTCTTCTTCTTTGGGTAGGAACAAGGGTAAAGGGAACAGAAAGGTATGATATATCTCAGGGACTTTCTGATGAAGGGGATTTGAAATTGTATTTCCTGATAAATACAAAATGGTTTATCTACAATATATCACCTTTATCTTTGATAATGAGGTTAACTATAACCTTTATCAATTAGGGCTGTCCTACCTCTGGATGTTCCTCTGCCAGTTTGTCTGCTTCCTTCTGGAGAGCATCAAGCTAGTGAAAGAGGGGAAACTTGGATATCAGACTGGGTCAGGTGGAAACCTTCAATCTAGCAATACCTCATACCACATCACACCACATCACACAATACATGCAGCGAACACTTCAAAAGAAAGCACATTCACATTATAGTGAAAAAAAGTTTAATTCTAAATAAAGGGGAACCAAAGGAGGCATGCACACAAGAAGTAGTAAAGGAAAGCAAAACTAAATACGAAGCATGATGCAGGCAGCACACAGGTCACACAAACATGCAGACGGACATTCCAAACTTGTACCTTCTCTTCAATCAAAGGCAGTTGCTTTTTCACCACCTCTACCACTCGCTGTTTACAGATAGGTACACCCATTGGTGAGATGGGGGGAGTGGCAAACGCCTCTTTGCAGTTTAACACTAGCCACAAAGAGCTTCCCTTCTCACCAATGGGTGACAAAGACAGACAGATCGAGCAACAATTCTGCGTTGTTGAAGGCAAGAGATGGGCACAAACAGAGCAGAGGCACAGACACCGCGCAGACGAAACAACACAACAACAAAAGGCAACATCAAGCACATGTACAGGCAAGGCATTCAAGCACATCACAGTCTGCAGTAGATACAAGTATTTCTCACATCCTTCTAACATTTCTTTGCAGCATATCGAATTCTATCTCTTATACATAACTTGCATTCATGAATTCATGACAATTTTAAGAATAAACATTTCCAACTCTACACTTCTAATATTTGAAACCCACAGATCCTGTTTCACATGAAACAAGAATCATGAAACACCACTGGTTGCAGTTTCTCCCTACCTTGGCCTGGATGGCGGCGAGGTCCCGCTCCATGCCGGTCAGACGACGCTGTAGCGCCATCACGCCCGCCAGGTCGTTACCCAGGTCTTCTGTAGAGGAGATCAGTTTGGCCTTGTCGCGGATCCAGGACTACGAGTGGACACAACACATTATCAGATCATGTCATGTCTACTGAAGAATGGGGCAGTGACAATCAGCAGTCTGAACGGAACTCTAGAACTTATTCTGTCAAATGAACAACACAACTGTGCTGTTGATGAGTCCACTTACAATTGTCTCGTTACACTCGATGTGGAAGTTCTGGATACCCATGGCTGAGTTCAGGTCTTCCTTCTTCGCATCAACCAGCTCTCGGAGTGCTGCCCATCTGTCGGCACAAATCATTAAATTGTCATCTGGAACCTCAGGATAATATCTACATACCAGAGGAAACCAAAACAAAGACTAGCTTCTCAATCACTCCAGAATACATTTTTCAAAAAGGCTAATATCTAAATTTTCTAAAAATCCTTTTGCAAATTGCCAAATATACAAGGAGAGTTTCATAAAATAGTCATTCTGAAGTAGAGCTTAAGAACACAAATCTTGCCCTGTATTGACTTAATACAGAAACATATATATATACATATTTCAAGCTGCTTACCTGGAGTTGAGCTGGTTCTGTCGAGCCATGATTTCGTTGGAGTTGGGATGTTGGTTCTGCAGTAGCTGCCGGCCCAGCTGATTGACCACGGCCACGCGGGAGGCCTGCGCGTTCATCTCCTGCTCCAGGCCCTCGAACCTGTGGCGTACCACCTCCAGCTCCTCAATGTCATTACCAAACTCCATGGTGTTCAGCATTTGTTCCTGTTGATTTGACAAGAGAATGTAAGAATGTATTTGTTGCGGAAAACACTGTTGTCATCTATCCTAACGTTTGTACTACACAAACAGCAAACCTGCAGACTTTACAACTGAAGTACAAAAACAGAAACTTTCAAATTCACGGTGGTCACGTTGCTATGGATCTGTCAGCGTTGTTATGCAAAATTTTCCTGCCCACAAGCGGGGGTGCCATGAGCCGGGCGGTGTAAAATAACAACAACACAAATCTTGCTCAAAATAACCCATGACCTGATTAAAAAACTAAAAGGACAGGTTCGCGGGCAAAATTCTGCTCAGCTTGGTGTGACCAAAACAAATCTAGTTCCCGCTTGCAAAGGCATAAACCAATCAGCTACTGTTGCCAGTAGTGACAGAGGTGATTGACATCGATTCCTCATCAATATGTATGCTTTACAAGTGCGGAAAAATCAAGGCCTTTTTGACCACCGTGATTTGCTAACCTTT
The DNA here is from genome assembly GCA_035149815.1 of Branchiostoma lanceolatum. Classification (NCBI taxonomy): domain Eukaryota; kingdom Metazoa; phylum Chordata; class Leptocardii; order Amphioxiformes; family Branchiostomatidae; genus Branchiostoma; species Branchiostoma lanceolatum. Next base: position 7,375,909 of record CM068869.1, on the reverse strand, counting down.
TCGTCAATCCAGGCTTCCACTCCGTCAGCCTCTGTGAACAGTTTGTGCAGTGCCAGGGCGTCCTCTAGGCGGAGCTTGCGCAGTTTGGCCATCTCCAGTAGGTCCTTGTAACGCTGGTCCACTGTCGCCAGGCGGTTCTCCACATCTGGAGACTCCCGCTCCTGTTACGACACGTTTTCATCATGAGATCAGGAAAATCATTCACAACACATTTGGGTACTATTGGATTCTCTACACAGGTGTTGCCAAAAAAAATCTACCACCTCCATAGCTTCTCACCACTTGTTTCCATGAACACCACCGTATTGTGAACACCACTGTTTTTTGCCGCTCCAGTCACTAGAGCTTTGAGTCTGACCACAGTGTAGCACCAAATCTACCACCCTCCCAGCTCCACCCATCTACACAAATACACATCATTAGTTACCCCCTTTGTTTCTGCTATCTTGTCTTGCAGGTCATGAATGAGCTTCTGATCCTGGGAAGAAAAGATGTTTCAACAACTCTGTCAGCATGTCCAGCACAATGTTTGGGTAGTGTAAGGCTTTGTATAACAACCCAGGAAAGTGTGAGAAGTTAAGTTGATGAACTCACCTCCTCTCCGAGTCCTTTGGCTTGATCGTGGAGCTGGCTGATGTTGGTTTGATAGTTGTTCAGCTCCTCGGAGACAGCCTAGTGACAATCAACAAAGAACAAAAAAAGGTCACTAGATATAAAACTTAACTACCAGTAAAATTTAAGAAAACCCTACCCACCTGAAATGAAATACACAGTACAGTACTTAACAAACTTCATTAAAAGTGTATTCTGGTTTGTTACCTGTTGTTTCTTGATTAGTGACTGCACACTGGCCTCATCTCTGCCTACATCCTCACTTCCAACAAGCCGCTGGGTGTCCAGGATCCAGTTTTCTACGTCGTCAGCATCGGCAAAGAACTGCACACAAAAACACAAAATGTGTACAAGAATTTAGTCCGAAGAATATACATGTAGTCAGAAATTTCAAAATTCTTAAAAAAAGTAATGATCTGTAACAATACAGAAAATAGTCTACAAAGCACAATCAAAACGCCCTCATTTTACGTCCCTTCTGAAAGATGTTTGCAAATGGCAGATGTCCTGACCCTGGATTGAACCGAGGTCTTCATATTAGCGGCAAACTGAAACTCAACTGTGAGGCTGCTACCAATTGAGCTGTAGAAACATCCTTATCACTACATTGTAGATGCACTAAAATTTTAACAGAGTCAAATATTCATAGGTGTTTCCATACATCAAATAGAAAGACAGTGTTCTCACTTGGTACAGGTCTACGGCATTGTGCAGGCGTTTCTTGCGGATTTCGGCCAGCTGTTCCAGCTCGTCCCATTGGGTGTTCACTTCGTTGATGCGAGTCCTGATCTTCCCTGCACCAAAGTGCTGCTGATCTATAAGTTCCTCGCCCGATCCAATAACGCCATCTATGTATTCACGCCGAGCCTGCATCTCACGCTCCAAGGCCTGGCACAAACATGAGTTATCAAAGTTACTCCGGACAATTGTCAAAAAAGAAACAAAACTGAGCATTTACGATTCATTACTCCAGTCACATGTTCCTAAGGTTACATGCTCAAATGTTTCAAATGACCAATCTCCAAAAAAAAGTCATCCTAAAGAAAAATTCTCCAGAACAGTTGGAAAATCAACTGCAATCATAAGACTAAAACAGAACAGGTTTTTGCTGTGCAAAACCTGTAACAATTATAACCTGACTGTGATATCATTGTCTACCGTTTTGAAGAGATCGTGACTCTTTATTTACCTTATGCTTGTTGACCAGCAGATTGACCGAAGTGACATCGTGTCCGATCTCGGGGGATGCCAGGACGGCAGACTTCTCCTTGATCCAGCCCTCCTCCTCGGCCATGTCCCAGAAGAACTGCCACAGCTTGCGGGACTCCTCCAGACGGCTGCGGCGGTCGGCCGCGAGGGCCACCAGCTCTTGGTACGAGGCCTCCAGGTGGGACATCCGCTCACCCACTATCTGGGGGTCCGCTGGCTTGTACTCTGTGAGGTACATACACACAAGGCTGTAACATCACCTGACAACCTGTCACAATCATGTACAATGCAGAGGGAAGAACACAGTGTCCGGTAGATATCAACCAATCAGAATCCAAATATGGCAAAATGAAGCAACCTGATTGGTCCAGCCTTTAAAGCTTTGTAACACTACACTCTCAATGGTTCATTCTCCATTATGTCATCCTATCCTATCACAACCCTGTCTGCCTATCGATCAAAATCTTGTACACACCATCATCGTCCTGCCTTGCAAAAGGCGCGGCGGAGTCGTTGACGGCCTTGACCCTGTCGGCCTGTACGGCGATGTCGGCCTCCATGAGCTGGTGCTTCTGCAGCAAGTCTTCCACCCCCATCAGGTGCTTACCGTAGTCCTCAGACGTCAGACGCACCTGGAGGCGACAAACCATTTGTAATGTCTCAAGGCATCTCAGTTAAACAAGCAACTACTTCAACCATCTTTTACTCTCACATTCCACCATTTGTTTCGAAAATAGACTTCTGAACGCCCCCTGGATCTTAAAATGGAACACTCCAAATCGGGACAACATTTCGACACTCGTACCTTCATCTCGTCCATCCAGTCCATGATGTAAAGCATCTCCTGGAAGGTCCTCTGCAGACTGAGGGAGGCCTCCAGCCGGGCGCGCCGGGCCTTCAGCAGCTCCAGCAGGTACGCCCACAGGCGCAGGATGTTGTCCTTCCTGCAGACAGGAGAGCGAGGGGGGGCACTCAAACTCAATAGACTTCAACCAATGATAGCATGGCAATTAGCACTTCGACCAATGAGAGGGTGGCTGCATGTCGTGAAGTATTTGCATTTTTATGTTTCTATCTTGCATTTCCGCGCTTTGACGGATGTGGGCGGGGCTATGGGATTGGTCTATTGCTACTTCTGAGACACTTTCTTCACAACACTGACACATATTCTAACAAATCTTGTTCATCCAAACTACATCGTACTATCACAGCCCAGACAATTAATATGGCTTGTTCCTTGCCTTTACAAGTAATCCACATGATGTCTTGTCCGTGTTAAAAAACCATCATGACAAGCTAAACCTGTAATTTTACATTGAACGTCAAAGAGGCGCTGTCGTCAATTTTACTTCTTGCTACCACCGACCTGGCATTAATCCTCTCAATGTCGTGATAGTTCTCCGTCTCCAGTTCTTGAGCGACGTGCATCACGGCCTGCACTCTCTCCTCGTAAGCGTTGATGTCAGTCTCGATGGCCTCGTGCTTCTTGGTCGCTGCCTCCACCGCCGGCAGGTCGAAACCAAAGTTATCCTGCAAGAGAAAAGCAACACTGAACCAACCGAAAAAACAGCGGGAAAACCACCACGTTCTGTTACACTGCATGCCTCTACTGTACACTTTACTCCCTATCAGATACCACGGTTAGAGCTTCTACACCTGCTAACGAAAAAATAAACTTTTATCTTTGCCAACGCTTGAGGCATGCATACCTTTAGTACATTACCACATGGGTCCTGACTCCTACATGTTACGACCAAGCACCATGCATTCTACAGGGACTCCACCTTCTTATTCTTATGACAATCTTCAAGCATGGCCAAACCATTTTCTTTCTATTCAAGTAAAAACCCTGGTAAAAAATGTTGTAACATTAAATATGCGCATAATATTAACAGATGGGGGTGGCCATGCCTGAAAAGTATCTCTGTCTGTGGGCAAAATTCCTTATCTTATTACTGAATACCTCTAGATTGACTCGAGACCCCTCTGAGGAAGTCACTGGCATCTGTGCGGCATGGAAATATCGACAATAATCTTCATGGGAAGGGTTAGGGGCCAACAGCAAGGCCGACAGGTCATGGAGTGAGAGAGATGGTGCTGGGGATGCCCGCTAGTGTTAGCACCACGTGTGTTGTAGCAGGGCACACCAATGGATAGGACAATGACATAGCAATCCAGTTAAGTACGATCATTCATGTCCCCACTTTACCACCATGCTCCAGTGAACTACGGTGCTACACCAGACATGAAACACAAGATGGGGTGCTTCTTACTGAAGTGCCTAAGGCAAATGTCTTACCCTAACTTGTGCAGACATAGAACCACATTCCCATTAATCGTTAGGTAAGACATAATCATCAATGCAGCCCAATCACCGTTAGCTACTTGCAAACATAGCACATAGTATAAAAACAGTGGATGATATTATTGTGATCATATCATATGGGCTCGGGCATGCAATATGTGAATAATGCACACAGCACTGGTTAATGATTAATGTCAATGATTAGCAAGAAAATATGACTGTGGCTATATATTAATTCCATGTAAGGGGAGAAGGGGTAACGTGCAGTCATGCGGGTGACGTCGAAGAAACAATCTGTGATGCTATAACTACGATACTTACCTGTGACACGAGTCTCTGGTTCTCGCTCAGCCAGGTCTCCCGCATAGCGGCCTTTCGGTCAAACCTGCGAGCCAGCTGCTCCAGTTTCTCCTGCCGCATCAACTCCTCGCGCAGGGCGATCTCACGTTCGTGTTCCGAACGCTCCAATCGCTCCCAGGCCTGAAGGATAATCCCATATATATCAGCTGTAAACTTGCTTCCTTTTCACGAAAAATAGACTCTTTTATCACTTTCACCAAGTCTGTAAGCAGTAATGCCTTTTGATATATCTTTAAACTCAGTATGTTATCAGCAAACAATTTCTGTGAGAACAACCATTTCCTACATATATCTACTAGGAAAGTGTGCCATCAAGCTTGGGAATTTTGTGCCATCCCTGCTGCATGAGATGTGCTGATTGCCTCACCTTGTTGATGTCGGAGACAAGCTTGCCCTCCTTGGGAGTGTAGGGTTTCTGGTTGTTGGCTCTCATCTTACTTTGCAGGGTGAACAACAGCACCTCCAGGTTTCCCTTTTCCATAAACCTGTCCAACAGAAAAATAGGTTCATTTTTTAGTATATGTGGTTTCCGTCGATTCATGTTGCTTAAACCAAACTATTTATTCATTTCTTTAATCTTTTATTTTTTTTGGGGGAAAGCAAAACAGTAGTTCTCCACAAACTTGTTCACATGTGAAGCAAGACCAGACTATACAAGGTGTCAAGGAAACAGTACTATTGGCTTTGTTTATCAGCGATGAGGCAAGTGACCATTGTTTTCCACTGTCTTTGTTAATTGGCACCAGCATAGTAATATTTGTATAAAATAGATATATACTTTGGGTGGTATCTGTAACTAATATGGAGTTTCATATAGTGCCAAATAAGTGAAACTACTGGATTTAGCCCACACGGGCAAGAACAAGCAAATAAAGATCATCAATATACATGTGGCACAGTCAATCAAACATTGCCTACTGACAAGTAGATCTGGCTACTTCTGAAACCTATTCTTTAAGACTGAAGGGATCTGTGTTACTTTGGAGGCTTCTCGACTGTCCTGTAGGTGTTGAAGGCCAGCAGCTGCTGTTGGACACCTTGCAGGGAGTTGGCAAACGTGCGGTCGTTCAGGATCACGATGGTCTGCTCGATCCACTTCAGCAGGTCCGACGCCATGGTCTCGTAGTCCTGGATCATGTTCTCATTGTCAATGGCACTCTGGACCATCTGGAAAAAAGGAAAAAGAACTGTGTCAGCAAAAATCTACTTTGAAAAAAATCAAAGTGTGGTAAGTTTCAGGTATGAAGTCTTGTACTTTCTCAATAAGCCATTTCACAGTTCTGAGTGCACCTGTGCAGATGTGAGGCTAAGGTCAAAGTTTAGTTCAATGGCCTAGCTTATACAAACCATTCTAATAGCAAATTCTGACCATAGACCACAATGCACATGCACATGCGCAATTGGAACAGTGAAATAGCTTACTATGAAGTTGAGCTTTACTTGAAACATTCATTGAAGGAAACTTGGGAGAAATCTAAATAACCACTATACAGAAAAGAAATCATCAAATAAGTAGTAATCACACATTGATAGGAGACAATCATTTAGAGGTCAAGACTAACCTTTCCGATCCTCTTTCCCTTGACTTGTTGGTCCTTCATCTGGGAGAAGTAGTGATAGTACGTCACTACGTAGGTGATTATGGACTTTTCGTCTGGGTACTCTACATTCACATCTGTGGGACAAACAAACAAACAAACAAACAACCGTTACAATGAAGACTTGAGCAATACTGATATAATAGTAGTGTGCACCACCTAGTGATTCACAAGAATACTGCACAATGTACATTCTCCCAAACAAGGTCAAAACAGTGCTGTAAAACTGAGATCTATGATGACTGTGAGCTCAAAAATGAAACAACATGAATCTTTACAATCAATACAAATTGTTACTACTACTACTAATTCTATTGACGACGACGATTATCCTCTGCTGTTTATTGAAAGTAGCCCATCATAGCTTTGATTTGCATTTTTCTTGCAGGACTGCAATGGTCATGTATTGTAGACAGTTGTACCTTCAGGGTCTAGAAGTTTGGCCAGGCCCAGGTTGCGTTCTGCTGTGTTGAAAGCATTGTTCAGGTTGTGCATCGCATTGGACTTCTGTAGCTTGTCATAATCAATCAGGTCGGGTCTGCAATGTGGAAACAGGAATTGTAAGTACGGCACAGAAACCACTAATGAATGCAACCTTCCGTTTATTCATGATCAGACATTGAACTGTTGGTGAAGTATTTACACACACATTTCGTACTTACAAATCTATGAATGCACACATACAAACACACTGGGACCCTAAAACTTTTTACAAGTATGTCATAGGGGAAATAAAACAAGTCAGTTGAATGCAAACCAAATTCTACCTGTGCTTGTGGATCAGGGCATTGAAGGCAAGCCCATCACTCCAGCTTCTGGTGAAGTTGGTGATGTTGACATTGTTGTACCTGCAACATAGAATGTTAACATGGTTACCAAATAGCACATCTATACACAACACGGTTACAAATATGCTCTGCACAAAACACATCAGCATTAACAGAGAAGAAACACAACAGCAAGATAACCGACTGTGGATTTTGAAGTAACCAAGTTAACCTCAAATGGTGGGCCTGAGATCTAATCTCAGAGGATGTGATGTATGCTGGCCTTGGAAATAACCAGGTCTTACGATGAACAAATATACATAATTCATAACAACAAAGTAAGTAAGAACAAGAGTGAAGACAATATAGGAAATGTCTTAACACACTGAGAAACTATTTAGCTATCCTTACCCTGCAGTCTTCATCTGGCACCACAGTAGCAGGGCATCCTTGGCTGATCTTGTCTCTTTGGTCTCTTCCTCATCCACCCTGATGTCTTGGATCTACAAGAAAAGACGATGTTACTCCAGATGTAAAGTCTTCACATCAATAAGAACATGTTAAGTATCAATTACCACCTATAGAATACTGAACATTAAAAAAATACACCTAGCTATAGTCTGTTTGGTCATCACTGATGTTTTCATATTTGATTTCTTGGAACAATATCTATGTGCAGTTTATGTAAATATTCATTCTGTAATGCAGAATTAAAATACAGTATTTCATAATGTGTATTTGTTCATCGGTCGTGGGAGCAGGTAATTGGGGACTGTATATCATACTATATGATTCGTCCAACTTTTAATAATGTAACATACAAATAACAATGTCCCACATTTTATAACTCTACAAAGGGGGACCTGGGGAGATTAATAGACTTTGTAACATTTCCTTGCAAAAAATATGACCATTTCTAGCTAAAAATTGTGCCGCTAGGCCAACATTGCCCAACTTTGAGCTCTAACTGGGTGCAACTCTTCTTTTACTCCCTTTAGAGCCAAAGGGCCTCTTTTGAAAAGGAGTCTGTAACAAGTAGGGTACTTTGAGCTTTTGTTCAAGCTTGACCGCAGCACGGTATAACCAATAGCTGCTGTCCACAGCATGACCTCACATGTTTGGTATGATACGGTGTTGCACACACACACGTACAACCTTCTACTCCCCCCTACTGGGTGGGAACCACAAGTTCAAGGCAGGACAAATTAGGTTGACATAATGTATTTAACAGCTTTCTGTCTAGAAAACCCAGCCTCCTAAACCCACAGATGTTCTGTTCAGTGGATTGGGTCAATATCTGATGACCCTTCGTGAATAATCAATACCTTCTGTCTACAGGTGCAAAACAGAACCAACTGCTGAACAAACAATATTCCCAAGTACAGAAATAATATTGGCAAATGTTTCAAACGTTCTGAAAATGTTGGCATTTCATGCTGGCAAAAATCTCTACATAGAAAACCAAAGGAAAATATTTGTATGTAAATAGTTTGTTCCTTTCTATAAGGCAGCCATTTAGTTCTTTCGACCATGTCTGCATAGCCTTTTTTGTGGCCCCATAATTGATGCTTCTAAAGGCCAGTGGGTAGTTTTTTGGGTGACCTCACACAAGATACAGCAACTGGCATAGTTTTTGTCTGTTTCCCCTCCCAAAGTACCTCAACAGAATCGTTATCAGTGAATACTCCTTTATACATATGCACCATAACCCATTGCAGGTCCTTATGGTGGCAAATCATTATGTGCTCTTCCAATGGTGGTGATGGTGCAAGTGAGGTACCCGAGGGGAATTTCCAAATCGGATCGCTAACATTGGATACAATTATCATGAAGGAAGTATTGGAATCTTTTGTTAATAACACTTTGTTTTTCAAAATCTAAGGTCTCTTTTTTGTCTGATACAAATAAAGATTTTAACATCAACAATACAATCTAGAAATAAGGTTTTTTAATAATTTCATCATAAGATTTCATATCATTGTATACCATAGAAATAACACGTCTTTTGTACCTACAAGAGGTTTATGACAGCTATATCTAATAGTCAAATGAAGGCAAATATAATCAAATCAAGAATCAAAGAAAAAATATGACTGTCCCTGAAAATAAAAAAATTGTGATGGACAACCTCCAAAATAAATATCTACCTTAAAGGTATGCCCAGAATAAGGTCAAGATAAAACCAACATTACAAGAACTGTGTTAATGTCAAGTGGGATTTATGTTAAGGATGACAAATGATATTTCAGCCCATGTTTCTTGCAAATTTATCCTAATATGGCAGAGCCAATGGCATGTTATGAATAATTCATCGGTATCTAATCAGGCGACAGCTTCCATTGGAATATTGACACTGGCGTAAAGCAGGGCTGTCAAAACAAAAAGCACATCCAGGGTATTCCTGGCATTTCTAGTCCTCCTTTGGATTGGCGCCACAAAGTGCTAGAGTTATTTTGTTTGTTAATTTTGCCACAAAAATTTGTGCCCTGCCATGTTTTATGGCTGACATGATTTACGACAGACTGAAAGGTAATTTAATAATATACGAAATTTGCTTCATTACTGAATTTGAATGTTCAAAATTTCTTGCATCTATGCTATTCTTGGCTTCTATCCAATTCGGTAGGTGTATTTTTGATACAAAAGAAGGCTCACATGAGGTAATTACCCCTGCTAGGCAAACGTGTTGGGTAGCCTGATCTAGTCACGTTCAGTGATGCCATTCATCTTGAACAGTCCATTGTCTCTGGCTTACCAGCTGTCAGCCATGTTCTATTCTTAACATTGTCAGTGGCATTTTGGTAGTCATTGTACTCATATCAACAAGCTAAATCCACAAATCTTCATTACATTTCAATGCTTAGAAACGTATAATTGCAATTAGTCAAATGGTTGGCCCCCATACCGAGCAGGATACGTCAGTTGACCTTGCTATGCACGGGTCACAAGCATGCCATAAATTGTCAACAAACACAAACACAAGCTACATGCCCTGAAGCTTGTTTCTCAGTTGAAAACAACATGGCAGACCTTGAAGCAACAAGTTTCTATTAGACAAGACTTTGAAGAAACTGAGGAGACCAAATCAAAGAGATATCATCTCTATGACAGAACACTTCTTATACTGTACTTAATTGATAATCAATATTGAAAACACACACGTCAGAGTAGACATTGAGATCTAGCAGAATCATAAATCTTAACCGGTATAGATCCTGATTGGAGTCTCTCTATCAACAGAAACTCTTATCAGGATGTTAGGAATGTGTAAGGGTGCTCTCCCATCTATAAATTGTAAATTTCTGTCTTTTTAAATGATCGGGATCTCTACTGGCAGAATTGGTGATTTTGCGAGATGAAATCGCTACCCTGACATAAAACATAACAAGCGAGTACGGGTCTGACCTGGAAGCGAAGGATGATGGTCCAGATGAGACCGAGGGTGAGCCTCTGGTTCCCGTCCACGATGTCGTGGGAGCCCATGTTCTCCAGATGTACGCGCTGCTCCTTCAGGAACTGCAGCGACTTGTCACAGTTCTCCAGACAGTGGATACGCATTTTCCCCCTGGTGGGTCTCGGCTGCAATAAAACATTTTTTTTTTCACATATAAATTTCTACGAATTCATAAAATACACAGCAGTGGAAACACATTTTTTTCTACTCAATGGTCACCACACAAAGGCCACTTCAAGGTGTGACCCGAAGACCACTTCTTTCAAGATTACAGGCTACATGAAAAGGACTGAAACAGCATCTCTTCTCCCGAAGTCAGAAACATCAGGATTAAGACCAGCTCAACTGCTCACAAGCAGTGGAGACTAACTCACCCGATAGGAGAAGGTGGGGTCATGAAGACTGCCTGGGAAATTCCCTAATCCTTTTAGTTTGGAATGATTTTGATTTTCTCAAACCAGGATGGACCCCTACTCTTTTCAATAGGTGTGGTGGGTTCTTTAACGAGCTCGAGGTGTGGCCCTCCTCAAGGGACCTCCATTTAACATTCTATTTGAGGGACGTCCCTAACCAAAGCTAGGTACTCTTTTCCACCTGAGTCACTGAGTGAAGTGAGGAAAGTCAAGTAAGATGCCTTTCCCACAGGCGCAATATCAGGGCATGTCAAACCAAGGACCCCTGGGTTCTGGGCCAATCACCTGAACCATTCCACCACCAGTAACCACATTTGGATGTCAGTACAAAGAATACAATACTCTTTCACCTCATCTATGTATTAAACATCTTTCCTACAAATTTCTATACTTTTCAATTTGTTAAAGTAAAGTATCACTACTAAAGTAGATTCTTCCTTTCCTTTTACTGTTTGAATATTACAGAATAATATAAAAATTCTAGAAAACAATGGTAGGATCTACTAGTCTTTCATCTACTTGAAGTGGATAATGGAAAGGTAGAAAATACAACAAAGACTCTTTTTCTTGGAATGTCCTTCGGAATGTAAGGTTGACTTAATCCTGGTACTCCATGTAAGAGGGTGGCCCCGTCACTGATCTTATTTGTGTTCCCCAGAAATGGACAAGGTGTGTAAGGTTACAGGTAAGTATGTCTTGGGTCACTTCCTCATAATGGAGAGCTCCTCGGCGTGGAATCCTCAGGACAAACATGTTAGTATACAGATCGTGCCGAGGACTCTGTTGTGGAGGATGGTACAAGATGTGGTAAACATTAGAACATGGCATCACATCCTGCCGTGTGTAAAAGTGTGCTTACCCAACTGTGGAACTGTGGAAAAAAAGGCTTTAGATCAACTGAAAATTTAACAATCTTTTTCCTCAACATTTTAAGAGATAGTTTAACTTCTGAACACTTTGATTACAGATGAACATGAAAAGGGAGTGAAAATAATGACATTTTGAACAGCATTGCTAGATGAAATTGCAGCAGCACAACAGGGAAGCATAATTATCAGTTACGCCACCAGCAAGGTTTTCTGAAGGGGCACTACTTCTTTGAAATGACCAAATTATAGAGCACACAAACAAGAGATTATTTGGTAATGAACCAAGAGGGAATGTTAAGCAAAGGGTCAATAGCTAATAGTTGCTGACTATTATTAGTTCTACTCTAGCCATTTGATATGAAGACTGGGTAATATCACAGCCTAGTTTTCCTTCATTCAACCAGGGTTTGAAATACTCAGTTGCACTGCACAATCATATTTTGTTTGGTACCACTTTAGTTTCAAGATTGCAACCTAGCTTTTAGCTGAGGATACCCACTGGGCAACCTGGCTATGAAAGTATTTTGAGCCTTGTTCACCTGTTTTACCTTTGGATACTCTCTTTTGGTTCTGACAGAGGGAATACATAAGGCATAACCTCCAGTCAAGGCCAGATAAAGGTATAACAGGTTTATGAATGTTTTACTGACCAGTCTTTCTCCAGACAGTATCTCCAGAAGCTTGAGTAGCATCCGGCCGTCGCGAAGGTCTGTGTACAGGTCCGTGATTCGGCAGTTCACGCGGGCCAAGTGTGAGTTCACCCATTTGGTAAAGGTTTTCTTCTGGACCATCTCACGCTCATCTGAAAATAGAGTTCATAACAATACGATTTGTTATTAAAGATGTTGGATAACCATCATATCTGTACAGAATCAAATGAGTAAGGTTCTGAGGAGTAATTTTTTTCTAGCATATCTACATCAGTGAAAGTAGCATCTTTGGAAAGCTAGAGTTTCTTAATACCGTTAAAATGATAGCAGGAAGGACAAAGGATAACTTTTTTAACAACATATATCAAAAGGTTACAGCTAGGAAGTTTGTAATACTCCTTGGTATCCAATATCATATGTTTATGTAACTTTGTCATATTTAACATACATTGTGGCTACAAGGGAATGTTATAACTAGTTCTTGTGTTTCAGAATATCTTGAGAATCTTTATCATTTTCATCAACTTATAAATTGTCCACAATTCGTAATGTCTTTCTTTATTGTTTATTTACATTCTGATATTGTGAAGATCTGCTTTGTTGAACAGTGTGTGTGAAGAAGAATATGTGTGCCCATAGGGAACAACATGGGAGTTCAATGACTACTGTACAATCATCTAAATTAAATATGACCTTTGAAGCATGCTTGAAGACCAGGGTTCACATGTCATGCATGTATTACTGATCATATCAGTCAACCTGATACCAAAGCACTACAAACTTCTTAGGTACCGTCCCAGGGAGGCTTGCCTTAGATAACCTTACATAAACAAGGATCCCAGTAAACAACGGTCTGTCAACAAAAATATTTACTTGTCTCTTCACCTGCAGCATGGGTGGCTTAGCCACGGCCAGAACAAATGTTTGAACACTCATGGTTCTAGGACCACTATCTTCCCACTGGAACTCTGTCAACATGTAGGTACCACACGTTTATACTTCCCAAACTAATATTGCTGAATAGATCCCTTTCATCTAGTTTTTCTAGGTCAGGAAATAGTCAATAGAGACAGAAGTGGAGCTATCCTGTTACAGGCCATTATGTAGGATAAAATTTCCTTGCCATGGTAGGTACTTGGATACTTGGTACTTGTCCATTCAACTTCTTAATGGTATACCTTGGTTACAATCTGATAACGCATTATAAATTTTATTGTTTTCTTTTTTATACTAGCTGTCTTTTAGATGTTATGAATTACACCTATCCAGACTGTCCATCACAATTAGCAGTTCAACCAATGCAGGAATGGCAATTAGCAGTATAACCAATGAGAGAGTGGAGCAAATTTTTATTCAGCTGTTTGCTATCAAATTCATGTTTAGTCAGTCTTATAGTAATACTTGCTGTATCAATATTTTTCTTTCCTTTGAGCAGGATGACTAAAGATGAACTATCAAGATTGGAACCCAAGTGCCTTTTGATTTTCAACACTTCCTGATACCAAGGAAAATAACTTACAAGTAAGTACAACTGGCTCATGTTCAACGCCGGCTATAAGTAGAAACGTTTTATTTACAGTCTTGAGAGAAACAAACAAGATGGGATCTTGCCCTTTAAAAATGTTATTGACATAGAACTACAACAACACTTGGCGCCTATCACAGAAATAGAGCAGATCACTCTGGAAAAATAATTGGCCATGTCACTGCTTGTCTCAAGCACAGCAAACCCACACGTCCCCACCCTGGTGAAAGAGACATTGTCTCTGTGTTTTTCTCACCTTTGTTTACCTAACAAATGGGGGGAACCTTATACCTTTTAGACCAGATAAGGCCACACCAATTTAATTTCTTGGTTAACGGATTTTTATTTTCAAAAAAAAAAAAAATCTAGAAAAAATAAATTCATGAAAACAAAAGGCTGGGCCAGTCTTCTGTTTTTATGATTTTGATTTTTCTAAAAAAAATTTTTGGGCAAAATAAAAATCCGTTACCCAAGAAATTAAATTGGTGCGGCCTAAAGACATCTAGGGCCCATCCTTTCTTAGACAGTCTGTTTTGTGTGTCTCTCTTCACAATCTTATGTCCAAACAACATGTAGTTTCAGCTGTCCTATCAGGCATCCTTTTCTGCATCCGATGGCTTGTTAACCAGGTAACTACACCTACTCGGGTATCACCTGTTGTTATTCTACAGCATTCATGGTGCTGTTTCAGGTAAAATATTTCTACAATGTTTATTCCTTCAAGTTGATACCACAACACACCATGTACACCTTAAAAACATCCCATAGGAAAATGGAGACATTTGTGGTTTGCCCAAACTATTTACTAGGAGGAAGAGAACAGGAAATGGTCAATTTCTGCTTGACAGAAGACAAAATCACCTGTATTTTTATCACTTAAAAAAGTTAAATGCCACACCTTCCTTCCATCAAGGTTTATCAATGTGGACAGCCTTCCAAGGCCTATAATCGGTCTTAATTACAGGGAGAATTCTTATTGTATGTAAGGAGCGTGCCTACAAAAACACCAGAGGCACTAACTATTCATTGAAACCCTCGTGATAGTCATCTCTAGCGGGATATTTGGCTAATGACAAGAGGGGTCATCTTATCCTTCTGGGAGGCCAAATCACTGGAAAATGCCAGGCATTCTACATTTTCCTGTCAGGGAACACAGAATGTTATAGTTGCCTCTGAAATATTTCTGATTCCTGAGGAGGTGAAAGTCCTGGGAGGGGGGGTTCTTAGGAGTGCTATTGGTCAAACTGCTTCAAAGGACGTGGTAATTGATCAATAGGCACTGCGAAACGGAATGAAAATAAAATACCGATGCCCTTTCACAACCATCAAGTCAATCGTAAAACTCAACCTACGCAACTGAACAGGACACCTGTACTACCACTGACTGTACATTATCAGTCTTTCCTTGGCTTGTTTACATGCAATGTGAGGCATTCCCCCGGCTCATTTGCATCACAACACCTATACCCCTGAGCACATAATGGTGCCACACAGGTAACGTGCCTTCACAAACCACACATTGTAGGAAGTACGTTTTGGCTGTAAAAAAAAAAAATACAGGATCATTGCAGTAAGGCTGTGCAGTGCCCCATGGAGGCATGCTAAGGATGGGTTCCATGTTTGCTGTGGATCCCTTCTGTTTGCCCAAGACACAGCCTAGAGTGAACAGAGAACATGTTTACCTCTAGCACCACTTCAATTGACAGGAGGGCCCCTGTGATTTTACCTTGCAAAGCCTTGTACTTGAATTCCATTTGGGTCTCCAACTCTTTCGCCTCTTGTAGTTCGGCCATGCTGCTCCTTCTCGAGCCATCCGCTGCGCTACTCCTTCTGGAGCTGTTTCTGCTCGCCATGGCGAGTCTCTTTACACAGGGATAACTCAGTAGCGCTCCTTGAATTCCTTACTGAAACGGAGAGGTTCTGGTCCACGAGAACGGGTTCCCGCCCCGATTTTCCCGCAGTTTCCTCTCGGTGCTCGCCGGGGCACCCCACAGTCAGGTAGGTAAGTGACCTTGTCTGGCTTCCAGCGCCCTTGCTAATCCTCTGTCCTCAACTTTAGCGGACACACCTTCTTTTCGCTGCGGGTAAACTTCCTTCGTGGTGGCTGCACCTTGTGTGGAATTTCGATGGCCGGCTCCGTGCTGTCAGTCATTTTCACTGAGACGTATCTTGCTGACCCCCCTTCTCATTAGCATGTCTTGCCTATGAATGCAATTGGGTGGGGCCTCCGCTCAAGGCTTTGCCCTCAAGCCTATCCCCCATACTAAGCACCCCCTTTGTTGTCACACACCCAAGATATAATTGCAGCCAGGGAGCGGTGTGCAGTGATTTCAAGTTCTGTATTCATTCCCTTACACCTTGAATGCTACCCCGTTGTAAGTTCCCCTTTTCTTGTAACATCGGATGCAAAGCAAGCTACTAAACCACTTGGACATCGACTCATATAGCTGCGTGCAAAGTTCTTAACTTGGTAAGTACGTGTTGATCACTTGTCTCTAGGGGGTTCAGTCACGTGACCTAGCCCCGGCGAAATTCGCGTAAACAAGCTGTCTTGCAACTTTGTGGGCCGATATCTCAGCGATCCTTTGACCAAAATTGCCAAACTACATATCAAAATAAAGGGAATTTTGTTGTTCAAAAGTGACATAAATGGCACAGAAATCCGTTGAGCCGATCTTGTAAAATTTTACTGAAAGCGCGAGAAAGTCTCGCGGCACCGCTATGGCCTCCAGCGGACACGGAAATCGGGTCGGGTCGGAAAAATGCATCGGGTCATATTCGGGTGTTGGGCAAGGTTTCGGCACCCATATAAGGCAATATTCGGGTATCATCGGAAACTAGCACCTTCGGGAGGCATCCACGAAAAACAACGATCTTTTTCGAGCAAGGCAAAGTCATTTGGCGAGGTAAGACATTTTTTTCCCGTAAAAATTTTGTAGAAATCGTAAACCAAACTATTAGACGATTGGATATATTAAAGTAGACATTCTTAGGAACAGTTTGATGTGTCATTTGTTAGGTTTTGTGGAGAATTAATGCTGGGGAATTGCATAAATGTGTAGCGATCGTGAGTGGGCACGCCGCGTGGCGTGGGGTGGGAGGGGGGCGCGCCGTTACGCGCTGCACCTCAGTTTTAGATACAACTTTCTCCACTCAACGTAGCTTTTTAGGCTGGTTTCACGTAGCCTTTTATGCTGGTTTCTTGATTCTAATATATTGTTAGTTATTTAGTGCGAAAATAGTTTTTCTCCACCGAAAAATTTGATGACAAATTGCATTGAAAAATTCGATGGTCAAATGAAAATAATTGTGTCCCCAACTCGAAGCAAACTTTGATAGGCTGTACAAAATAAATGTACTGAGTTCTCGTCGGGGAAACTGTACTTCCCAATTCTATTTAAGATATTCAATGTATGTGGAAAAACAAAAGGCATACTAAATAACTAATATACTTACCCTTATGATAGGCTTATCTTTACCATGCTATTAGGGCATGGGTGCATAATTATGGTTTTCAATCAAAGTATTTTTTTTATTCATTTCTTTTTTGTTATTTCTTTGTAGGATATGGATGTAGTCATTGAAGATCAAGATGAGGACAGAGGTGTGCTTGAGAAAGCAGGTATGTTGTTGCCTTTGCTTAACATCTATTATTTTATTCATATATATAAATATATATATATATATATACACTTAATATATATTTATATATTAAGGCTCGCTAGACATGGTCTCTAGTCTAGGCGCTGGGATTCACTTGGTTCACATTCTTGTAGATGACATCTGTAGGTTTTTAGATGACTTGAGCTTGTGTACGATGATGATGATGATGATGAGCTTGTGTGTTGTCTTCTAGGTTTCTCAGAGCCCGACCAGGATCCTTGCACGTTGAAGAGAGTGGCACCGTCCGAGTTCAACAATGATCTGGTCGTGAAACTACGGAAGTTACACGGCAGAGTGACGAATCATATGGTGGCACAGCTTAAGTCTTTGGCACCATTTGAACTCCTTCCAGACATTGATGATTGTAAAGACACCTCCCTTCGCAGCAAGGCAGAGAAAGTCTGGAAGGAATTTCAGGATAAGAACCGACATTTCAGAGGGAAGGACAGAGAGGCAAAGCTGACAGAGTTCAAGAACACTCCGTTTGAACTTCCCAGATCAAGAGCTCAACCAAGTGAAGTGCCAACAGCTTCAACATCTGCCACACAGAGCAAACTAAATCAAGCAAGAAAAGATCTCAAAAACTACAAAAGAAGATGTGCCCAGGCAGAGCACGAAAATGCGGAACAAGAAGAGAGATACGAGTGGCTTACCGAACAGTACTTCTCTGCATTATCGGAGCTCCAGGCCAGTTCCGAAGACTTCCAGAAAGTCATACAAGAGAAATCCTCATGTGCAGCTGACTTGAGCAAAGACCTCGCTGAGGCAAACAAGAGAAATGCCGAACTGAGAGCAAAGCTTGACAGTCTGCGAGTCCGTATGGCAAAGAGAGACACAATAAGAAACGCGAACAAAAAACTGAAGCGTCGAGACAACAACATCGAAAAGAAGGATGAAACGATACAAGAGCTGCAAACAGCTGTCAGGGCTAACAATGAGGAAGTAGATGAGTTAAGAGAAGCTAAAGTCAAAGCAGAAGAGGAGCAGGTGAGAGCTGAAGAGAAAGTGTCAGGGCTTCAGAAGAAAGTCAAGTGTCTGCAGGATGGTAGGAGAAAGTTAGAGTTGAAACTGAAGAAACAACAGGACAACAAACTGGAAATGGAAGCAGACTTAGAGACGACAGTTTCTGAGCTCAACAAAAAACTTGAGGAACTACAGAAGGAAAATACCGACTTGCAGCAGATACAGGCTCTCCTGGAAAGCGAAACAGTAAAGACTTTCGAGGATGGAAAGTATCGCAACGATGTGCGTGAAGTTGTTATGGACCTTCTAACATCTGGTGTGTCCATGAGCAAGGTGGACACTGTAATCACGTCAGTTCTGCAGAGGCTTGCTGGCCTGACAGTAGACAGGCTACCCAGCATGGGACTCAAGTCGCAACTACTGTTAGAGGCTAGAATACTGGCTCAAACACAGGTGGCAGAGGCCATTGTTGCTGGAGGCGGACAGCCAGAACTAGGTAATTGCCTGCACCAGGATGGCACGTCAAAATTCTTTAAGAAGTATCAAACGTTCGACGTGACATTGCCATCTGGAAGAACACTGACAATGTCTATGTCAGAAGTCCCAAGTGGAACTGCTGCTGGTATAACATCCTCTTTTACCGAGGCATGTAAAGAATTGGCCGAAGTGCTGTGCACTAAACGTGAAGATGTGGCTGAAAAAACAGCACAGATCGTTGCCTCCTTCACGAGCACCATGTCAGACAGAGGCGCGACCAACCCCCTCTTTAATCAAGAGCTGGAAGAGTTAAGGAGAGAACTCCTCCCTGTTGCTGAGAAGAACTGGGATACATTCTCAGATGAAGTTAAGGACGAGTTGACCAATGTTTCTAACTTCTTCTGCAAAATGCATCTGCTTGTGAACTGGGCCAGTGAAGCAAACAGCACTTTAAAACTGTTTGAAGATGCTGTAGCACAGGGCAAGAACCCTTTTGCTTTTTCACAAGCAGGGGAAGCAGGAGCAACCAGGTTAATCAGAACAGCCTGCAGCGCATTTACTGATCATGGAAATGAAAAATCCGGCACTCCACACTACTTCAACAGCCACCTTTCACACCACCACAATGAAGAAAAGAACTACATGGTCACGTTCAGAGGCAACCGTTTCAACATCCTTTTCTACAACGCTGCAGCAGTCTACCACCACCACAAACACATCATAAACTTTGTCTCATCCTGGCCAGATCCCAACGGACTTTTGAAGGCCGTCAAAGCTGATGCCTCACAGAAGGTGTATCTTGCGGGTGTACGGGCGCTGGGTATGGTAGACAAGACCATCACGGGTCCGTTTTTCCGACTGCTGGGCACCCAAAAAGGCATTCTCGACTTGAATCCACATCTCCATCAAATGCAGTTGTCGCTAGATAGGTGGTCGAAGGATGCCAGCAGCATGATGGAAGGAGAAGCTCTCTTTGATGAAGAAGTGGTGAAGAGAAACAAGGATGCCTTGTACCAGTCTCTTTTCGCAGCCAGCGAAGACGAGGAGCTTGACGTGCTGACTCAACAGGCACTTGAAGTCACTTGTGCTTCGATGCTGATATTGCTTGAACGCCAGGCAGAGGAACAGCTGCCTGGTGGCAGGTTCTGGGAGCCCACAGAGGCTGAGCGGCAGAAGTCCAAGCACGTGCCAACCACCAACGTTGTGTCTGAAAGAGACTTTGCCGTGCTAGACAACCTCCTCAGAGCAAAACCCTATGCAACATCTCTTTCGTTTGAAGCCTACATTATGTGGCTCAACAATCAAACGAGCACCTGGCTTAAGAATCTAAGTGCGGAAGATAAAGAAAGGCATATGACGTATGCCAGGACGCACGCATCCAGTGTACGTGAAAAGTTCCAAGAGAAGAAGAAACAAATCAAGGAACAACGTCTCCAGACCCTATTGGAGAAACAAAGGGTCAAAGAAGAGAAGCTGAAGAGAGCACGAGCAAAGAAGGTAGCTTTGGCCGACAAAGTCATGCAGATGGGAGGTGTTTGGAAGAGTCCAGAAGAAGTAGAAGAACAGATGGAAGCCATGAGTAGTGAGCAGGTGAAACTTGGTGCGCTGAAGTGTCAGCTACAATTCCATAAGCAAGTGCTTGGGTCGCAGGGTGAGAAGGAACATTTTCAAATGACAGTCACCAAACCTGGCAAGAAGAAACACACATTCACCAGTTCAGAAAAGGTCGAGCATCTTAAGGAAGTCCTCAGGAACAATATATCAACAACAACAAGTTTTGAAAGTGGCTCTGAGGAGGAAGAGGAGGACACAGAGTATGTCAAGCTAAAAGAACCTGACATGCGCAGTGTGCAAGATGTCAGGACCAAGCTCAACAGCAAACTCCAGGACCAGAGGGAGAAAATGGAAATAACAAGACAGAAACTATCCTTGCCTGAGTACTTGAAAGATCCTAGTAAACTAGCCGGATGTCGGGTCAAACACAAGTTTGTGGTTGGAGATGATGTAAAATGGTATGATGGAAAAGTCACGCACATCGTGGAAAGAACAGAGGACACAAAGGACACTAAGTATTACATTGTGTATGATGAAGAAGATGAACCAGATGAAACCTTCCCTCTGCTGGTAGACATGGGGAAGGGAGACCTTAAAGTTCTGTAGATTGTTGTTTTTGATAGTATATTTATGTCATGATGCAGTAGTGGCCATCCCTCGTCATTTTTGTATTCAGTACTGATGAACAATGTTATTAAGTAGAGACTGGAATTGTGCGAGTCCTCTTGTGTTCTGTTCATGTTCTGATGATAAGGTCAGACTAGTACAGTATAGGTGTATAGTGTGTACATAGTGTATATATATAGCAAAGTCAAGCCAGAGAGAGACAACAGTCCTCTTGTGTTCTGTTCATGTTCTGATGATAAGGTCAGACTAGTACAGTATAGGTGTATAGTGTGTACATAGTGTATATATATAGCAAAGTCAAGCCAGAGAGAGACAACAGTCCTCTTGTGTTCTGTTCATGTTCTGATGATAAGGTCAGACTAGTACAGTATAGGTGTATAGTGTGTACATAGTGTATATATACCAGTGCTGTAAGACACAAACTGTTCTTGTATGTTAGTGGAACATTCTTGCTTTATTGTCTTGTCTGAGAATCTGGAAAAGAAGGGAAAAGAAAGATTAGGAATTTTTGAATACAAAAGGTTGTATTAATAACTTCCGAGAGAGGATAAGTGTTGTGATATACATATTCTGCTCTGCTCTATGATTTTTATGTTGTAATATATTAATGTACATGGAAAGTGTATGCTTTTGTTGTCCTTTATTGACTTGATGTACTGGAAATATCATAGAAGTAAAGGTACAGGTCATTTTCTGGAGTAAGAAATAGTCCGAATGGTCAAAGAAACAGGAGAATTCTGTGTCCGCATAAATTATGCAAATCATCTAATTAATTATGCAAATCATGTATAAATTATGCAAATTAATGAAGATATGCTTAATGTAAACATGTATACCAAGTTTGAAGATCATATGTCCCACCAGTCATCAGATATGTCAGTCCAAGTTATACCTCAAATTTCTTCAATTTCTTGTGATTCCTCCCATTGAAAACAATAGGACAGTGGTGCCATCCTTGACCTCATTGGCCCCATTGTTAAGGCCTTTGTTTCTTGGTGACCCAAATCCCCGATTTCCAAGAACTTAAATTTTTGTAGCTCCTCAACCATACATGATAGAAAGATGAAATAAAAACCATTTTAATTGTCAGAACTTGCTCTATCAAATGGTATAAGAATCATCATCCTACGACAAAGTACAATTTTTGACCTGAACCCCCTATTGTCTCGTTTCAAAGCTCGATGAACCAGTTTGCAAAAGCCAAGCAGAGTGTTTGCCCTTGCTGGGTGACGCTTCTATAATGCTCGTCTGTCACGGTTGACAATTGTGTGTAACATGTACGCTGCATGTGCAAGGAAAGAAGGCAACAACTTTCACATGACAAATGTTGGAGGGAACGGTTCTGGTCAGCAAACAACCAAGATTCGTCCTAAATACCGAGAATACCCCATTTCGCCTCCAAAACATTCCATGAACTAAGACTCCATTCAGGGTGGACGTTATTCTTGGCCTTTTCAATGGCAGAAATACTCTGAAAGTAGTTGACCCTGGCGAACAAGCTGGTTTGATCAGAATAGCACTTGGTAGTTTTGGTACAGCTAGTACAGCTACTTGAAGATATGTTTGAATACATACTAAACCCAGCTTGAAAAAATATACCATAGACAATTCTCGCAAACTCCTTCTTTTGAAACGTACATTAATTTTATTAGCCAGGTTGCGATTGCTGTTAAGAGATTTACCATAGTCTATGAAAAAGATAAAAGATGACACATTTAAGCTTTTAAAATTCAAATCTCTAATTCCAACTGAAAAAGGTGGTCATCATGATATCTACAACTTACATTTTACTTCATAGCATTTACAAGTAAAAATAATCAACTGTATACATAACATAGTGACTAGTTTAAATCTTTGAAGAAAAGTTCCCAAAAATAATGCACTTTCTACGCCATAAAAAATCATGAACGTTACATGAAGAAATTTGAAAACCTTAATACTACTGAATAATTCAAAGGGTAGACATGTCGCTTTTCTAATTGTAACCTCGCTGGCTAAGACCCAAGTTTGAAAGAGGAAATGTAATATACAGTATGACTCACATCACTAAAAAGTGACTAATTTCATAACACAAGCACAAAAAACTGTAGAGTAGCACATTAAGAGTTAACTTCAACACAATCTTTTCAAATTTGTTCTTACTTGTAGTTGAACTACCAAGATGGCTGCCATAATTCTTCTTCTGCCATGAGATAAACAGTACAAAAGTGCCCAGTGCAACAAAAGTGCTCAGGATGTATCAATACAACGAATACTAGAATGCAAGGAATGTTACTTGCTAACTCTGTGGCTAAAGTAGGATTTACACAAATCTATAAGATATATATCATCTACCTAAAGGCACCAAAGCAGCAGAAAAGATTTTAAGAGCCATTCATGCATCCCTTCAAGGCAGAGACTTTACAGTTCCATGCAACAGTAGACTTTCCGTACAAGTCAACCATGCAAGCTTCCGTATAACTACATAGAAGTCTGGTCAGAGATCAATTCCAGTATCATGTCCCAACCATTATCACAATGTTTAGGATGTCTAGATAAATGTTAAGTACAGATAAATGATAAACACTGGCTACAAGAACAATTCTTTCCATCTGAAATGTAAGCTTGGTAACAGCATGCAATGTGTGAGAACTATTCCTTTGAATTCCTTGTCAGAGTACGGCATTTGGCAAAAACAGTACTTCTCATAAATCTCTTCACAATTCAACTATTTGGATTCTTGAATGCACCTGATCTAAGAGATAAGCTTGAAGTACAAGAGGTAAACTGTAAGAGGTGACTGTAGTGGGGGTCACTTTTGCCTAACTGCACAACCACATCTCTTTAACATGTGTAAGATATGCCTAACAAATCAAGGGATAAAGTCACTAACGGCAGATAGGAAACAAACTCTTCCAAAGCCACTGATCTTTTCAAAATGCCATGAACAATATGTTTGAGTCAAACAACTAGCTCTTGTGCTTCATTTCCCTTAATAGTCGAGATGAGTTTTCTCAGGACCTTTTTCTCAGGACCAGTCTTCATGCAACACATCTACCATTTTCAACTTTTTATCAACTTGCTCTATTTTCTTGCTTTTTCTAAAATAATTCTGATCACTTCATATTGGCATCTTACAATGTCACAATATCAGTCTCCAAGACTGTTCCTTTTCGTTCCTCACTCCATTTAATAACTAAAGGAGGTCATTACATGTAACCTTTGACCCTTTAAACAAGTTGAGCAGAACACATGCTGGGGGATCTCTTTTAGCTACAAATTATAATTACATATCTTTAAGCAGCAGCCATTGTAATGTATGGTATGTTACATTTTTTAGTTTATCATCTCCCTAAATAGTAGATTCAGGCTGCATTCTACCTTCACACTTGCATACTTTCTGAAACTTTGACCACGCCTTTTGCGAATCCTTTGAGACCACAAGCAAGATTGATTACCTGGCTACCTAACAACCAAACTATCCTGAATATGGAGCAAACCAACCACAGCAAAAAAGCCCTTGCAGAGCATGGTCAACCCACCCCGTACAAACAACCCCAATATTTACATAGAGCTAGAGAGCAACATTCAGTACACACACAGGTCTCAAACCAGTTTTTTCTGTGTGTAGGTAACATTTGAAATTATTGTTCCTATTATATGTAAGTAACAGGGCACTATGATAATGTTACTATGTAGTGTAATGTCTGTCAACTGCTTTGTATAGAGGGAGTTGGAAGAACAATTAGGGATCGAAATATTGGGTGCATATACACTTTTATGCATCCACAATTGGGGTGATCACCTAAATCTTTAGGTTAGGTCAGGGCTAACTCCACGACCCATCCCTCCATTCGGGGACTGAAATTTGCTTGTTGGGATGGACAAAAATGTCACCCCTTCAATTAAAAAAATCTGAATTTATGACATGAAATTAATGAAAATATATTTTGGAAGTTTCAAATGACAAAAACCAAACAATGAGCGGGACGAATAAAAATTTACAGCTTGACATAGCCCTTAATTGTTAGCAGCACCAGTGCACCTTTTCCCAAAACTGAATTTGGAGCCCTGACAATTAGAACAGCTGGCTGGAGTCTGTCTAGACTGTCTCTAATTATAGCCTGAAATGTAAAACTGCAAGGGTAGTAGGGACCTGTGGCAGGGCTATGAACTTGATAGATGATTCTGACAGTGACTCAGATGTCCCAATGCCATCAAACATGGCTTACCAACCACGCCCCCTTACCCACAGCATATAAACTAAGTCAGGTACACTGGTGAGAGCCACTATGCGTTATTTGCACACGATTAACATAATAAACCAGGGTAAAATGGTAACGTCTACAATAAAGAACACTGTCCAGGTGAAATAGCAGCAGAGAACTGGAAACAGCCATTTTGAATGACCTTTGCAACCATTACGAACACTTGAATGATGGCGACTGCTAAGTGGTGGAAGGTCATACAAAGGTCACAGGCAGGTCTTTTTCATCCTTGAAGGGCAAAGGTCATAATGTCCATCTAACAGCTATGCAAATCATGTCGCTACTTCTGGCTAACAGAAGTACGAAATTGCTCAGATATAAAACGGTAGTGAGCAGTACTGTAAATGCCTTTATGTTTGCAGTTGGGAGAAACAGGAGTGCTCACAATGGTTTTAAGTTCACGGTTGAAACAAGGGGGCAGGGGAACAGAAGATACAAATGTAGAACAAGAATTTTCAGCTTTAAGTTGGCAGTGAAGAGGTCACTGTGAAAACCACGAACACTAAACCACCGTGAAAATTTCAGCATTTACAGAATCTTATATAGAACGACTTGAGGAATGGTTGAACACTTACCGGCCAGGGCTTTGATCCTGGAGCGCTCGAAGAGACGAGCGGAGCTGTTCTCGTCCCAGTCATCGATGTCGTGTTGCACCGTCTCCCCCCAGCGTTGGTTGATGTCAGTCGTCATGGTGCTGTGCTGTTAGCTACCAGTGTACACCGCAACACCACAACTGACTGTGGAGTGGCTGAAAGGAACAATGTGCAAATTCAATACCAATTCAACATGCAGGGGTTTTTCTAGAAAAATTGAATAAGAGGGAGCACACACAGGTGAGGGACCGAATTGTATGTGTTTATGGAAGAATCAATTGCTGAGTAAAGGCTGTATGCTGGATATTAAGCTAAAATCTGAATTCGACAAGGGGGCGCTGGGCTGAAACAAGAGGGCGCAGCGCCCCTCTTTCCTGATTTAGATAAACCCCTGACATGCAATTTACTTCTTCAAAGTTTCCATAAACAATTAAGTGCATCAAACATTAATTTAAGACAGTAACCAGTAAAACATAGACAGTATGTCTAAATGGTATCAAAGGAGTATTAAAGAACACCTTTTAATCCACTGTTTTCCAATCCAAGGATATGTTAAAATCCCCCATAACACATCATGGCTCAAATGGTCAATTTTCAACTCAAGCTTCAGGGACAGACAATCTCAAGAATTTACTTGATGAGCAAGGATAGGCACCACTTCCCAGTTCAGTTGTTTTCGAATATGATGTCTACATTTTGTCCTGATGTACTGTATTGTAGAACATTACACTTATAACACAACACAACACACAGCTTCCTCATACCCTAACTATTCTACTTTGGAAAAGCCCCTTGTAACTTGAAATAAAACATATGTTCCAAGCCATAAAGCATCCTAGCTGTCTTGTGTCAACCTGTCAACAGGCACAGGTCTGGTTAGAACATAGAAGTAAGGTCACACAGCCATACAACATTAATCAGGCACACAGGCCTACTTATTAATATCTACTAAGTATGCTGCAAAGATGTTATAGCATCATTTATATTCATGTTCTAATCAAAAGACAAAAATGCGGTGCTCAAGAAGCAATCTATAACTTTCAAAAAGTGGCTAAATATTCATATGTCTGACAGTCATTATTATGTTGCAATGATCTAATATCATGATTCAAAAACCAAGTCTTTAAGTATAACAGTTCTATGATCATCTAGATGATACCACCATTGAAAAACATTGCAATTTCAATCATTAAAAAATCAAAAATCAGATTTTCATTTGTGGTCAGATCTTTTCTTCCCATACACCTAAGCAAACAGACCAGATATGAATCATAATTCATGAAAATGACAGTATCATAAGTATGGGGATATTTTTTCCAAGCACTCACTGACTTTAACATTTCTGTGTTTGGCAACTTGTTTTGAAAATGTCTATTTTTCTAAGTCTGTAAACAATGCCCCACTAAAATGCAATCTACATGTACAATCACTAAGTGTGATAACAGGTGATTATCTCATCAATCATTGGAACAATTGCAGTACCTGGTACCATGAAAGGGAATAATAGTCAAGCATGAATAGTGGTTGAGAGGGTTTGTGAACAATATGGCCTACCAAATTGTCAATCAAAGAGAAAGTAGCATTCTTATGGATAAGATTTACCACCTGTATGTGTCATTATCAGCTGTTTGTTGGTTGCTTCAGACCCCTGTAATGCCTATGGGCACAAAGGACAGCAAGTTTCCTTGCTGTTTCTGTAGCAAGGTATGTATTTATAGGGAGGGGTTGCTAGCTTGTGCTCGAGTCAGTGCACCTCCTCGAACACAGGACCCCTATTTTACATCCAATAAACCTTCCGAAAGATGGGTGTAGTGTAGCCCCAACCAAGATCGAGCTGTTAGCAACTAATTGGAACCATGAGCTCAACTGTGAGGCTGCTACCAGTTGAGCTACAGGGACATCCCTCATTATCTGCTGTACTAATTAGTAAACTTTCCTTTCGCAATAAATCTAAAATGTCAGTCTTCTTCCTAGAAGCAGCTATAACAAGTGTGTTCAACCCTACATAGCAAAATAAAAATGGCACAACATGAAAATTATATATCACAGAAGGTGACAAACCACAGGTGTTAGACATTTCATCATCCCCAGCCTGCAAAATTAGTCTCATTTGAAGACAATAACAAGTATGACCCTGCCTGGCATTCTTTAGGCATACCTTTGCAGTGACTTACACAAAACATATGGTCACCACAATGTTCCAATCAACAAAACAAACTGCACCAAAGACTGGGGTGAAGAAAGAGGACAAGACCACAAGTCAAGACTATGAAAGTTGTGTCAACAGACGTACAATGGCTTTGACTTTGTTTTTTTTGTGTACAGTTAACTCAACAGAATAGCTGGGTTTCCAAAACTGCTATCACAGAGTGCATACATCAGTAACAAACAAGACCACCAAATTTTACCAAACATACCACAAATGTCTTTTGTGCCACGGTTTAAATCAAACGAAACATTGTCGGCTCATACCAAATCAAAATTCAAATTGATAATATCATTCTATCTAGCTGATGAACATTCAAGTTTTAACAGTGACAAGGATATCCTTGATCAAACTTGTTGGTATTCAAAAACATTACAAAAGCCTTACCTTTCAAATTCTTATTGCTACAGGCTTTGCTGCACTTCTAAATCACATTAGCTGTATTTTGAGGCATGTCATGACTAGAAGTATCCAGTATAGCAAATGAATGAAACCAGGTCTTGCCCAAGTAGCCAGTGGCTTTAGGGCAGGAATCCTAGCATTCCAAAACAGAGCTGATCAGCCCTGGCATCCCTGGGGCCCAACTGGACCAACAGTTACAAACTCTGACAGGTCACAACTGGTTATAGGCCATAGGCCAATCCAAACAGAAACCGTGAGATGTCCAATGTTGAATGGAAAACAACAGGGAAACTGCACTGACCCTCAAGAACCAACTGATAGTTACTCCTTCATATTATGTTTTTACAAATTCTTTGAGAGTAAAATGCAATTCAAATTCTAGCATATATGATATGAAAAGGAACTTTCCATCATGTTTAAAAAAACAAAAACCAAAAGCATAACTTTCCAATCATGTTTAATAAAAGCATTGATTATTTGTTGACTACCTTGATTTACAAGTTGGAAAAACATTACAGATGGTAATTCCATAGCTGAACAGGAACTAGCCCGGAGTGGGCGTGGTCCTCGAGTGGAGGGAGTGGCAGCTTTTTATGACACTCGGTAACCTTTAAACCGACTATCAACAAGATACCAGAGTGTAACCATATCTTTGCCTGTTCCTTCTTCTAACCAACATTTGTAATGGTATCCGTCAAACTCTTACAGATGCTTCCTGCCCATTTCCATGCTTTAGAGAAATTAGAGGAGACTTAAAAAGTTTAACAACTGGTGAAGAGATTGGCGGTATCGGCTTGTTTCTGTCCAGGGTCAGCCTACAATTTAGCGTGTTTGCCAGATATCTCTACGATAGCTGCAGAGAATGTGATGAGCCAATTTGCTGTAGATTCTTGTCACAAATGAGTGCTTTGACTGATAAAACAGACAGCCCAGGATGACCCAAACAGCTACATGTAGATGTATATATTACTGTAAATGTTGACATGTTTGTAGCAGCTTATTGTTTGAGATTTTCGTGGTGACCTCTTTACCATGAACATAAAAACACTGAAAATAATTGTTCTGTCTTTTGCCTGCTTACACCCTTGTTTCAACCACAAACTTGAAACCGCTGCGAACACTCCATTTTCTCCCAGCTGCGAAATTAAATTGCAGCAAACTTAAAGGCGTTTACTGTATATTCCCTGCTAAATATCAGTTGGTGAACATTCAAGTGAAAATTGTTTAGAGCACTAAACCAGGCAGAATGTTGAACTGAGGCTCATTCCTATGGATACCATTCCTTCCACTAAGGGACGTGACCATGGCATGACACAAGTGACCCAGCCCATTCAAGTTTCCCTGCTGGACTTGGATACTTTCCAAATAATGCATTGCCTCCAACCAATGGCATACCCATACATGTGGCACTGCACATGGGTCATTTGTTAACCTTTTAAGACTTGCAGTTTTCTGGTTAACATCTGTTAAAGGCAACGGTGTAGATCTAAACAACACACAGGTTTAGGGGAATCTTTACCATGTTTTAATGTTTGCTTTCTTGGAAGTCGGCTATCAAGCAGTCAGTAGTTAGTTACTCAAAGTAACAACAAAAATATGATACAAGTTTCCATGTAAGTATAGAGTCAGTTTTAATGCACCCACTATTTCAAGCCCTGAACTGTTAAAAAAAGTTGTTCACTGACTGCTTTTGATTCTAGGAGTAGGACAGTCCTTATCCACACCAGCCTGACAGGATTTGAATGACAGGTTAGATTTGATTAACCTAATTTGTCAGTTCTGTGGCCGCTGGTCTTCTGCTTTGGTCATCAAATTAGATGTGAAAGTAATTACCACCTTCCCCCAACCAGGTCACTCCTGGATATAAACTGCTCAACAGCAACACATAAAACCAGTTATTTATGATGCTCCACCTAGTAAATAAAAGTTCCGGCCATTAAAATCAATCAATATAATTCATCCTTGCAGTGTGCTAAAAATACAATTTGATTAAATTCCAGTGAACCTACAATACCATGCTTCAGTTACATCAACATCAAAATGAAGAAAACAATTAACAGACTTTCCTGCTCCACCTATGTATGGAACAGAGACAAAAAGGGTTATTACAAAACGTGGCCACACACATACCATATAATTTTACTATGAATGTAGAGGCACATATTTCTACTACCACCTCATCCCTTTCCATTTTTACTGTTGGAAATTTGCCAAGGTAAACCCACTTGTTAAAGCAATCTGTTAGCTAGATGGCTTTTCAAAATGATGTCGATAATGATTTCGCACATTTCAACATGCAATTCAACTAATTACCACAGAACAATAAAAACTTAAACGTCCACCTGTAAGCGAATATGCAAGGTCAAGCTTATATCATGTTGGCTAGTCACTGAATACACAAATATCAATTCTGCAAAGTGGTGGAAAATTACCATGTCAAATTAATTTTCTCAACCATCTCAGGCATGAAGTTTCTGGCATCTGGTTCAAATTAGAACTGAATTGTTTACTTTTCCCACTTCAAAATATAACCATTATAGTATATATAATAAAAACTCAGTTTCCTTTAGCAAGTATGATACTTGATTTCAACACTCCTACAAAACTACATATGAATTCAATGAATCGCTTAGTCTTGATTGCTGGATACATGTAAGTTTATTTGCATGCTGCATGAAAATGAAAGGCAGAGAAACCCTTTGTTGCTCGCTATGAGGACCCTGTTAAAAATCTACAGGACGCCTAGCGTCAGCCAATGGCTGATTAGCCACACTTCGTAAACACAGCTTTCCCCGACCCATTCATCTGCCAACTGTATAGCAAACAACAGCCAAGTTCACAGACCTTTCAACATCAATTACAAAATTTTATATTCTAACAGTAAGTGCACTCTATTTAACAGGGGATAGATGTAACTACTTTTAAAATTTGTGACATATATATACACAGTATTCCCTAAATATCATATGGCGCTAAGTACTGTACATTTAAAAAAAGGACAACAAAGCAAAGGTTATTAAAACAGGATGCAATGCCAAAAAAAATGTTCCTTGCAAAATTTCAGACGGACATGATTTTCGCCTGAAATTTAGTACAGTACAATTTGATACTAGGAAACACTATTACACAGTATAAATTGAATACTTTAATTTGGTGGGGCCAAATTCAAGTGTCTTTGGAGTGGCAGGCATATACAACAGGGACTTCTAAAGAAGTATGTGTTTTTCCAAACGAGCTACATGATGTGTATCCATCCTTGGGAAAAAAGGACACGGAAGCATTGGCAAGCATGGGTACACATCAGCATCCGTGTTGGAATACCAAATACTGCGGCAAAGAACTGCAGCATAGGAAATCATAACAGGGATAATGTCTGGCAAATGAAATCATGGTGCTAGCATCAGCAATTCAGCATGCTACAACTTGACTAAGTGGTGACTCATAACACTCTCTCCCACCCACATATAAGCATTTGCAACTAGGTTAGAGTCCTAAAATAGTTAATTTTGCAATTTCAGTTTTTATCTTGAATTCAAGGGAGCATTCTGCATGCTATTGTATAAGTTCCATGCTGAGTGAAAGAAAACTAAAATCTGTCAATGCTAAGGTTCAATGTGATAGCCAGTGGACTTATCCTGACACTGAGAATGACACATGATGATGATATTCAATGCACTACCAAAATCTGCTTAGCTCTGAGTCTGATAGCTTCCCTAACTGGTATGGACTCCTCCCTGATGACATCGACAATTAAAATTGTATGAAATGTTTTGCTGATACTGGCAGGCCTGACTAACAGAATCTCTCTCTCTATCTTTTCAGCCTGCCAAAAATTGTTGTGGGATTCTTCAAGATAGACCAACATCCATCACGAGATGTCAAAGGTCACTGTGCTGAGGTAACCTGTCCGTGCACAGGAAAGGACATCTATTGATTTTCAGCCAATTACGGAATGGCTCTGATATCTCCTAAACCCCTACCCTACTGTATATGCACCATGGTGACATAGTCTCTGTTTTGTAAGCCTTATCGAACATCTAGCCTCAGACTGTTACCGAAGCACAAGATGTTCATCAGTATTTCTTTTTAGTTTCCACTCGTTCATTCTTGGTCTTGCATCAATCCTACCTTTGGATTCAAAATGCTACAAATTTCATGCTTTTCCTTCTGTAGAACCAAAAACAGAAACAGCTGTGTTATGACTACTAGTATATATAAAGTTACAGACAAGCTAATGATGTTTCATGTTTGTAAGGTTTCCTGTATAGCAAGTAAATATCAATAGAAATATGAAATTATTTTAATATAGGAAAAGATATCAAACTCAAAATAACCATGCATGTTCAATTGACAATTTGGAATATCAATAATTTAACATCTTCCTTTTCACAAACAAGATGGTCAAGCAATGTTTATCACACTAGATGGAAACTATTTGTTATTCAATACACATACATACTACATGCTTGATGGAAGTACCTTACCACTGAAAATTCAGACTCGATTAATATTCTGGACAAGTCTATGTTATCTGCCTCTATCTGTCTAGAAGATTGTTGTGAGTAGTTTATGTACATTTCAAAATATTCTGTTTGTCTCTTCACATCAATATGTTCAATTACGGCTCATACAAAGTTTGTAAGTATCAAATAACCCTATAAAACCATGCATTTGTATCATTGCCAATTAGTAATTTACAGCTGACATAGGTCTGGTTAGAATTGATAGTTTACATTCTTTGTCACAATTGGATGAACATTACGAAAACTGCTTGGGATTAGGCCGTGTCTTTGCATGAAAACAATGCATATTTCCACTGTGTTGAGTTAACAACATCTTGAACAGGTTCAAATCACTTGATAAACAATAAATCTGTTGTTATTGACTGGTTCTCATTCTGTCTTTACATCTCTCTCAAAAGAACAATGCCTCTGGAAACAAGCTCCATAATATTACCATGACGACAAGGCTCCTTTTGTCGCAGTCCATCTCTTAGAAAATTGCTGATATCCGATTTAAGTATAGCTGACAGTAATGGGTGGTAATGAAATTATCTGATGGCAGCGTCCCTGTTATTCTGGCTATCTCATCTTGAATTCTTCTGTGTGCTCTAGCTATAGCCACCATGCCCTGGAGCGTATTTCGCTTAGCTACAATCGTGCTGAACAAATCATAAAACTGGCATCAGCTGGTGGCAAACTGTTTCATATCGCTCAGTCTGGTGATGAGCAAAAATGCTGGTGGGAGGTGGAATAATTCCAGGCAGCTGCTGATGTATTTCACAGTGCCTTGCAGGATGACCTCTCTGACTTTTCAGTTGTTAACCTAAGACATTACGTGGGTGCTAACCCACTCTTTCTTTTTTTCTTGAAGCATACACAGCCAACATTCGTTGCATTTTGTACTACCAACCCCACCCTTACTCCACAGTAATGTGCACACAAAACAGTACCCTATTTGTTTTCCGCCCCCCTCCCACACAGCACAGACTGGGTTTGAAAACACGGGGTCGGATTACCTGGTATGTTTTGAACCAGGTGAGACAGACCTTTCTTTCACACATAATCTAATCCGATACCTTTTCCTTTCAAAATCAAGGCCACGGCAAAATGGAGCAGGAAAAAACAGTGGCATAATCAGTGCACGTTTGGCATTTCCCTTCTGAACAAGAGAATGAAATTTTTGGCCGCCTAATTGAATCGTTGAGAAGCAAGCGTGGAGCTCGATAATTTCGATCCCTCCCCCTCTCCTTCTACGTTACAGAAATACTAGATATCTTTTAACAGATATAAAACAGAATTCTTGGTTTGTTGTAGTAGATTATAACGGTGCCTTTGGTACAGAACATGGGACTAGGTCATGTCCCATTCTAACGGTCCCGTCAAAACGTGCCTGAGCGGTTTTGACCACCGCCCATTTTCAGCCTATCGTTTCTCGGTTGACCCGAATTCCTTCACTGCACGTCTGTCCTCTTACATTGATCTACCAGACGAGTTTAACCCCCTTCTTTTGGTCAGAATAAATTCCCGACACAATCCCTGAACATCTAGGTTAGTCAATCCTGAGGTAAAAAGTCTATTTTCGCAAGGATTCGCACCCCGAAAGGGCGAAACAATCGCAGACGATATAAAAACACGGAACATAACGGTGGGCCAGTAGTGCAAACAGCGGGAAAAACGCTTCTGTTTGAGTCTAAATTCCGGCCCACTGAGAGGTAGGACGGCTGAAATCTTTGACAACAAGCTAGCGCAGTTCACCTCCAAGGTACGATAACAAGGCCAGGGTACCAGGATTTGTCCTGCCGGTAGGGGAGGGATGCGATCACAGTCGGGAGAAGCTTTTGAGGTCATCACAGTGAAGCCATGTTGGATGCAGTGCAGCCGTCCCGCCACCCGTCCCTACTAATATTTTCCACACATACAAACCTCTCACTTAACATACACGTAACAAGTTTCCCCCATACCTTAGTCAGTGGCACAAAATCCTGAAGGCCTGAACCCGGTATTCCTTGTTTGCTTTCCAACAATCGCCACGTTTATCAGAAAATATCCAAATATTCGGTGAATCTGGAGCCAACGGGCGCGGAGCGACCTAAGACTGTCAGCACCTGGAGTTGGGTCCCGCAAAGTAGATCCTACATGGCCTAAATCCTAAGGAATTGGTTTTCTTCTCTCTTCTGTACTTGTCTATCCGTCTTGTATATAAAGTGACTACGTGGGGATGACTATAGGGTTATGTCACGGTGCTAAGTTGTAGAACCGGGTTGGGCTGGCTGGACGGACGGCGCCGCGGGGCGGAGGGCTCCTTTCGGGGACGGATGTAAACCGGTCAGTGGAAACCCGACACCAGAGAGTATTATGGGATACCTAAGGTTGGTCTGGTAGAATTTTAGGGACAGTCCACTTCTGCACCGGATGAGTGGGAATAAGTGGCAATTTTCAATCACTCGTGAAAGTAAAAGGGGCAAGTACGTGATGAATTCTAACCGTCTGTAGCTTCAAAAGTACGTTAACGGGGCTTTTCAAAGCCCTTATTTGGAATCCAGATGAAACTGAGTAAAACCAAGGAGGTTGGTAAAACAGTCAAATTATTGAATTTCAACGATTGATTTGAATCAAATCAAAGGACTGATTAATAAATCAATTGATGAAAAATAGAATTCCCATATCAAGCCATTGTGATTTACTATTCCCTAGTGGAATTAAAATGCGGTATATTGCGTATACACATGCAGTGATAATGGTAATAAATTATGCAAATTAAGATACTAATCGCGTTGAAATTAGCACCCAAAGCGTTTTCATTATCCCTAGTATGATAGGTATGATGAAATTAATTGCGCTAGCCGTGAAATACTTGTAAACAAAAGCGAGAATAAATCTAGAAAACAAATCAACTAAGCAAGATTTTTGCATGGTGCCGTTTTTCAGGCACTAGCTCTATTTTCCTTTTCTTTTTAATCATTCTTTGATTATTATACATATCGTTTTCTAAATGCATATCTTGTTAAATGTCTGACTAAGAAGCAAAAGACAAAGCCGATCTACATTCGACCAGGCCTCTAGCCAGCCTTGAATTATTTCCGTCAACAAATTTGTGTAAAAACATGTCGAGCGCCGAAGGCGCGCTGCGGGGGTTCTGGGGGCATGCTCCCCGGAAAAAAAATGATATCTTGACCCTCTGCTATCTCCTTCATTTTAAGTGGCAAATTTTGCTGAAAAATTACACAAGGGATTTAGCTTGGTTTGGGGGGGGGGCATGGTTGCATACAATCGGCAAAGAAATGAAACAGAACATCTAGCACCACAAAACTTTATTAGATTGGAATATTATTATAATATTACTTATCTACCTACTACGGCTACGACAAATATTACGACCAACATGAACATTTTTCGCAAGAACTACTTATGATTCACGTTGATCAACCTAACGTTATAAAAAGACTAAATGCATCGATTACAATACATTCTCTGCATCGGCTTGCCTTTCTAACCATTGGTACGAATGTGCAAAAGAATATTCATTGTGTAAATCAAAAGAAAACATTTCATTCATCGAATAGCCCTTGCCCCATCTTCCAGGTCTCCTACTTCGTTCGGTCAGTATTACATTCAAAGGAACACTCGGTATCACTCCGCGCCGACACAACATTCATCACAACATGTCAGACAACATTTAATACGTCACTGAACCTGCTGTATGGCCTCACAGGACTGAAAGACATCAATTATCGTCCCAAACACACGGAGCGCACTCTCTGAATACCGAACAAGCTCCAGTGCCTCTTCATTGAATGTCAATGTGACCTACATTCTACATCTCCAATCCTGTGCATTTTTATCGGTGCAACATAAATTATGGTGATTGGGAGGGCGTTTGCACTCACGTGACTATGACGCAAGAATCTATCCGCCATGCTAGATGATTAAACATAGAAGTTGTATTGTGTAATATAAGTTTGAATTTGTTCAGTTAATCACACACAAGTATGGTCATCATGAGATTGTACTTATGCAAATTGCAGAGCTGAGTCTTCAGGTTCAACCAACCACTGTATCGGACAGCTGTGACGTCACGTGCAAACACACAGAATAGTGAAAAGTGATGCTGCCGTTGGCCAATTTTGTTAATCCAATCATGAAGGTTCTATAGAGACGCCTTGAATCTTGATCTAATCATGACAAATCTAATAATGACAAAATTCGTCTTCACAATCAGTCTTGGGAGGATCCTGTCGGCGATTTCAGTATAACCCGCATAAGACCGGCTGCCGCAAACTTTATCATGTGGCAATCGAATCCTATCAAATCATAATGTCCTTCATCAAGTATAACCAGGTATAAATTTTGACATAATAGATACTGAACCTTCGATGGTCGAAATAAATGAATAAATACCAATTTCAACTAGCCATGTTCATGGTCCATGAACGTGGCTCGTGACTTCGCTGTATACATAAGAAACTGTTTTTTTGTGCGTTTTGTGTCAGAAAAACGGGGATAGCCAGAACTTATAATTACGATATAATAATCCCTTCTGCTTGGTGATTATTTATTTGCATGAAAGTACAAGTAAACCTTCATTACTATACAGCC
Source organism: Branchiostoma lanceolatum (assembly GCA_035149815.1). NCBI lineage: Eukaryota > Metazoa > Chordata > Leptocardii > Amphioxiformes > Branchiostomatidae > Branchiostoma > Branchiostoma lanceolatum. The sequence continues at coordinate 7,338,317 of CM068869.1, read as the reverse complement.
AAACAACGGTGAACGTTCTTTTATGTGAAATATCCAGAGCCCGAGAAAAAAAAGCGGTGAATAAAAAATAGTAAAAAAAATTACATTTAAATCAGTCACAAATCAACAATATGCTTCTCACCATAAAGTAACAAAAATCTAAAGAAAAATATGTCTGAAAAACAGCAAAACAAGCATTCCGTCTGGTTCGTTTCTCGTTTCATCATTCTATGTGGAACTTGTAGCATACAAGAAAACAGATCGATAGAACAATCAGCATCGTTGAGAAATTCAGACACACTCCATAATTAGGCATAAACTCTTTCCGTGAACTGGCTAGGTTACTATTAACGGTGGCAGCATGTCATACGTTGTCTGGTTGTCAAGTCCTCTCTCCATGTCAACTTCGCAAAATATCGTCCTAAAAATCCACTGTGACAATAGAGAGAAGTGCCATAAAATTGATTAAATTGAGCGAGAGTCTCAATTCCACACTTGCCAATCATTATGCGACACTATTTTGCCCGGGATACTTCATTTAACTTCTTTACATATCCTCGGATGTAGGGACAAGCCCGTGAATCTGAGGTGAAGCCCCACGAAAGACTACAATACATGTCAGGATATGCACTAAACACAGCAATTACTGGTCTTTCCCCTGACGGTGTAAATAGTTATGAGCGGCGTTGGGAGCGCTCCAATCCGGCACGTGGGCAGGAAAGGGTGGTTCCGCCCACTTACGCGCCAAATTTGGGCATTCAAACAAGAATGCCGGGATGATGTCATCCCTGTGAAAAGGTGAAAGGGGAGTTTGTGGGCGATGGCCATGTATGAAGTGTTCTGAATGGTATGTCGAATGAATCGCCTGTTTTCATGTTGTTTGTTTAGTGTCGTGTGTTTTAAAAGGGCGGGAAAAATGTAACAAGCGGTTGTAAAAAGTGACGGGCTGGGTGAAAGGTCAGGGGCGTTTACTCATTTTACAAAATAAAACAAGTCTACTCGAAGATAAAGCGAAATATCATATCCAATATTTACACTCACACAAATTCCTCTTTGAAGATAAAATTTTACATCAATTATTTCAGTGTTTATATATGGTGTAGCCATCTGTTGACAGCTATTTGTTTTTGTCTAACAGACCAGCTTTTATGAACAAAATCAGTTAGGGACAGTTCAGAAAGTTTCCTGGAGGGTCGTCAAAAGATCACTGGAAGTAATAGCCCTAGTTCTCAATGATGGGGAAATTTTGCCATATTGGGACCCTCTTTCCAAAAATAAGGATAAAGACAATTTTTAAAAAGTCCTCTCTTTTTCAATTGTATTTGGCAGTCAACCTCAACACTTAGATATAAAAATGAATTGATTTACAGTAATGGCATGACAAATTCTAAACCCATCAATATATATCTATCAATAAACAAATAGGAAAAATATTTGCATAGTAGACTACTCAAGCTCTACCATTTCACCAAATTGCAGATGTAGCATTATATCCATTGATGTGACACATTCTTAATCACTTGGTGGTCTGCCCTTACGGGGTCAATACAAATCAATGATTGCATCAACCGAGTAGATACCTCAAACAGGTGGGGATGGTAACTGTAGATCATGAAATATTTGCAGTGGTTTCATTTTTTGGGGTCAGTAAATTGCACGTAATGATGATTAGAATTTTGTTTCTCATTTTACTCACCACAAACGTGAATGCCTCCTTTGATTTCCTACTGCAAAATTAAGGCCCAGCAAATGTAACTAAGTTAACCGTATATCATGACATTAGTTAATATCACAGGTACCAAAGAACTAGTAACTATAGTAACAGTTTCATTCTTATGGGAAGGATTTAATCTTTTTGCAACCTTTAAGGCCAGACCAATTTGCTTTGTTGGATTTATTTACCTGCTTCATTTTTCCTGATTAAAGAAAAAAAAGCATGATAATAAAATTGAACCATTCTGGATATGAGTCAGTCACCAAATTTTCATATTTAGGCAACAACAGTTGAAAATTCATTGTTTGAAATACAAGAATTTGAATTGTTGTGGCAAGCATAGTAACTGGGCTGGCAGAGGGAATACCTGGATACTAGTAGTTGTTTGCCAGGCTTTAAAATTTTTCCAGTTTGAATTAAATCTTGAAATACTATGTGTCCACATAAATTTCACCACTCCCATCTGCTATATCCATGAACCCCCTCATGTGTAGGTGTGTGCTGGTTCAGTCTATACTACTGTACCACCTTATCCATTCATCCTTTAATTAAGTATGTATGGTTTATGAGATGAGTAGAATATACAGTCATTAAATTCCCCGATTTGAAGACAGCAAGTCAAAGCTACCCACAAATCTTGGGATATGAGAGTCTTTAGATATCAAACATATTTTATTTCCAGCTGTTTGAACTTGAGAAGAGGCCAAGTTCCCACTGGTGGCATCTTGGGATATATCTGGGATATGCTAGCAACTTGGCATGCATGATGGGAGATTTCCTGTTGGTGTGTGTAAATCACATGACCACGGCGGGCGGCAATCATACACATTAGGGTAACACTTCAGGGTCACGACCGCTGACAGGTCATGAATGGGAAATTGATGCCCGTCGGTCCGCCACCGGATACATCAAAATCTACCAACAATTCTCCCCAGTAGTCTCCGCATAATGGGCTATTTCCCCTCCATATGTCTTCCTGTGTTCAGCTCAACAGGTTCAAGGTTAAAAGATTCATGAGGACATTTTTATCAATGGAAAGTTCTTTCTGAAGTTCAGTGGCAGTTCATGTGATTGAAGTTAGACTTATTCATAGTCAACAACTATTGTAAATCTAATCTTGTGTCAATTGTAAAATTATGCTGAATTAAATCACACAAGTCACAAAACGTTTTTAGCTCTATATGTCCCTCTTTTTCTTTGGGTGAGGAATTCAAACTGTATTTCGTTATTTGTTATTATCCAAATGTTCGTTTTCTTAGATATTTCATTTCCAATAATATACTGTACAAGTGGTGGAAAGGATATAAGTTATATAATTTGGGTCGTCAGCCAATTTGTCTTGTCCTTTTTTTGTGTTTGTTGTTTTGAGAATAAAAAACTACTGTAAATTTTGAAATGTTTGCATTGGTTTTATTTACCCATTTTTTTGCGGGCGGTGCCCTCTTCACCACAAATTCATGCAAAGCAAATATGCATTTCCGTTGTATTATAGATTGTACTACAGAATTGTTTTAACTATCAACTTGAAGCACAACGAAAATCTTCTTTCCCTCCTACCACGAAATTAGGTCCCCAGCAATAAATGAATTTACAGTAAGCAGTTCTAGGAGGAAAGACAAACTCTATGTTGATTAAAATTTCAATGACATCACAATTTATGCTCCTAAAAGTTGCAGGCAGTAAAAAGTGCTTTAATTGCAAAAATGTCAGAGCTATTAGTATTACTCAATTACGTAAACTTTTGCCTGCACTCCTGAGTATGCAACATGAAACTGCCCTTTAAGAAAGAACAGGGCTTTTTTTAGGTTAATAAGGCACTTCAGGCTTTACTGTAAGAAGCTTTAAATCTCCTTAACTCCTAGTGGTGCCGTTCATTGGGTCAAACTCTTAAAGAGTGGATTGACAAGATGCTGAAAGAAGTCAACGCCCACCTCCTCTAGATAGAGGCCATCTGGAACACACAGCAGAACACATCACACCATATTTCATCACCCGATGGCTGTTCCATTTCAAGTTTGAGGGGATCTGCAAACAATTTCAATGTTTGTCGATGCTTTTTTCCTTCTCACATTGTTAATGATTGACGTCTTGTGATCATGTCGATGAAGAAGTTTGATGGATTTTCGTCCTTTGGGGAGGCTAGAAGAACTCTAATTCAGTCTGAAATGAAGGTATTTATCCTCTGAAAGATGCAAATTTGATTTAGTATCACTCCCATATATGGTGATGCGGAATACACCGTGTTGTATTTTATTTATGTCATACCTACCCCAGAAAACACACATTTCAATGCAGAATGCACCAGAAGTTGTGTCCTCGAACAAAAAACTGTAAGAACATTGATTCCAACCTCCAAATCTGGTATTCGAATTTTCGACAGCGGCGCAACCGGTGCACTCGAAATGCATTCGAAATATTCTATGGAAGCCCCTGTGATACAACTCTAGAACCCAATGTGATACGGAAAATTATCACACAGTCCGGAACACCCGTATCGAACGTTTTCGCAACCCAGGTATGACTAATATGTAATATTTACCTTTCAACGAGACCTTTCTAGACCATCCACAATTCAATATTTTTTTCTCTTCCAAACACATGCATACAGTAAAATCCTACTTCTGCCTCTGACTTTCAAATGGAACCGCCCATAGAATTTTGATTTAATTTCTGAACATCTGGCAGTACAGTACACCATGTAGATGCATCAAAATCCATAGGGAATTTACATATCAACAGTACCACTATGTAATGGCAACAAGTAATTGTATTTTCTGCTCATACTAATTAGCAGGTCCCACTATGCTTTTGGATCATCAATTCGGGATAATAATTGATATGCCCAGAGTAAACATGTAGCGATGTTAACACACTGATATTTCAGAAAAAGCAATAGAGGTTGTTTATCCCGTTCTTTCAGTAGTGTGAAAACGACTCCCGGAGGGATGTTTGTTTACTCTTTGTTGCTGACAGATGCTACATACCTGAGTGTTCTGAGTGGGGCATAATGAAAGATGAATTGTTTGCCATCCCCTTAAGAAGATGATTGTGAACAAAGGTACATACAACTGACTGACTGTTAAGTACCCTGGTGTGATACACTACTTAAGTACCCTTAGCTTGACAACAGGATAGAAGCATCGCAGCCTGAAGGAAGGAGTCAACAGCAATCCTTTATACCAGAAGTAATGCAAAATCACCTGTAGATACAAGAAATCATGGAAGATTGGTCACTTGTATCATGTACATGTATGTCATGTATCCCAAATGTAGTTATCACTCTAAACTATTGACATAAAGTGGTCATATTGTTTCTGTACCTGAATGCTTGTAATTACTTACAACAAAAGTTACTCAAATGTACATTTGTACTGTAAAGGCTTTTAACTATGCGGTGGGGAGAAAATGGAGTGTTTGCAGTGAATTTATGTTTGGCATCGATACAAATGGGGTTGGCAGGCTGAAGACAGAGGAAACATTTTTACAACGGAGAGGCTTAGCTGCAAACATAAAACCTGTGTGTACATTTCCTTCGTATGTTGATTTCCTTGATATACTGTACAGTACCATTTTATGAAACTGATCTCCATGCATCAGTATAATTGGTGATCCTTGTGAGATGATGATGAATACACAGTACAACCACATACATACAGAAAGAATGATGCCCCCAGCTCCTTAGGGATTAGGCAGGTGGAACAGCTGTTATCAGCAGCTGCAGCTGCTTCCTGTGGGACACCTGCAGCCCTGATCTATCTGTCATCTCCCATCATGGTTAGTCGGATGAGACGGGCTCTTGTTAAAGAAGCTTCCTGGTACACACTTCCCCTCATACCCTAGCCTGGGTACCATCCTCTGTTACAGCTGACTCATCTTCACCAACAGTCCCCACCAGGGCTCTCTCTCCTGTTCTAGATTTTCTACATCCTCTCAGTTCTGTTTTGAGAAAGCGAAGCATCAGCGTCGAGACAATGAAGCATTCCGTTTCAAGGCATCCTCAATTGAGGTGAAGCATGGTGCTATTTCAAGTAGCTAGTGGTAGTGCAATGCGGCTTCGACGGCTCGCATTTTTCGTCAAGCACACCGGGTCACCCCTATTCTTCTCCATAAGTGTGTTGGGTTCTTTTACGTGCATGAATTTTGAATATTCTGAAATGATGTAACTTTCCTCTATCATTTATGACAGGCACATTTTTATCACATGGCTTCATTTTGGATTTTGCAAAAGTTTTGTGGCCCTGTTGCTGACCATTGTCATGGGCCTCAGATTTGTTTCCATCAAGGGGGACTGAATGGTTGGACTCTTTTTCCCTTGGAAGGAGCAAAGCCCTGCCCAGCCGGAGGTGGACGAATAGATGATGAAGACAGTCTAGCCTGGGTGCCAGTCTCACATGTCCGCAATGAAATTTCTTCTCAAAGTTAGACCCTGAAAACAGTCTGGCATCCAGGCTATAGAGAGCCCTAGTCCATAGTCAACAGAAAAGAATGCACTGTTTAGGAACGGCTCAGTTTTAAAGCGCAGTGTTTACCCTTCAGCTGCTGTTACATGTCACTATCTCTCCGGAATTCCACACCAACGAAAAAGGCAACTGGAATGGTGCATCCATGCACACATGCCGCAGATACCTTTTACAAATGCCCCAAAAGAAAAATGTGATTCCTAAAGGGCATGGTGTAAAGTGATACATCAATTGTCGCATGCGTGTCTTTAAATCTCTATAGAATCAAAACCGAGACAAGCACACATATGGAATTTCATGTCTGGAATATTTGAATGTGAGCATGAAAACACCAAATGCATATATGACAAATTTGGTCATATAGTCATGATCCTTGATTCAGAGCATTTGAGGGTGACTGAAAAAGGCTTAATATCAATTGTAATCATCCCAAATGAATGTAACATACAATACTAGACTAAGTATACTGTAACAGAATAGAATCACACATGCAGGGTTCTTCAATGCACTGCATATAGTGTACATTTATTGTAAATTCATGTTCCTCTGCATATTCTCTATCAACACATTGTTATCATTATGCAACATGTCATTTCAAAAGCATTTACATTAATGTATAATTGAAAGTGTAATATCACCATAAACAGATAATTCCCTAATTTGCTAACGGAATCATATTTATTATGCGTAGTTATCGATCTGCTGGCTATACAATTTTGCAAATTACGTGATTGTCCACAACCAATAAGTGGTTAAGAATGTACAGTATTTGCTTGATAAAGTTTATAAAACATGCCACAACATTTATCATTTCTAATGTTTAACAAATTATGATGCTATTCTTGCCTCTACCCATTTATTTCAAGGGCCACTGGAAAAATGGGTTATTACAATTATTATCACAGCTTCAAAAAAACAAAATGCTGACAATTCTGTCACAGTACTAGTGGTACATTTACATATTTGCGTAGAGATTGCTGTCTGGCAGAATTGACTATTCTATTGGTTGAGATCACAATCCAAGTCTCTTATCTGTTGATAGAGACTCCAATCGAGATATTACTGGTAGAACCACTGGCTGCACACAGTCTCTGATCGCGATCTCTAACACATTACGTTTGAATCGCTGATTCTGACAGACAGCAATCTCTACCCTGACATATACCTTGGCACTTAAAGAAGTGGACTTGTCTTGTGCCCTTTAAAGGCAGGCTAAACTTAATTTCGTAAAGCATACTGCAGTATGTTAAATATACCACTAAGACCAGTTCTGACTTGTTTTACATGAGTCCATCATAGATAAGCGTTTTTACAATATCTGAAATTCGCGGTGTGGTGATGTAATACTGGCGATGTCCAAAGACCTTTGACCTTTGTGACGTCAGATTCCGAGTCGGCCACACCTCCGCCATAGGAATTGCTCCAGACGCCATTCCTCCGACTCGGAATCTGACGTCACAAAGGTCAAAGGGCTTTGGACATCGCCAGTATTACATCACCACACCGCGAATTTCAGATATTGTAAAAACGCTAATCTATGATGGACTCATGTAAAAGAATTCAGAACTGGTCTTAGTGGTATATTTAACATACTGCAGTATGCTTTACGAAATTAAGTTTAGCCTGCCTTTAACATAAGTGTGTACATACTGGCAACAAACAACAATAACAACATATTTTTAGACGACTAACTATATATATTTGCAGTCTTCGTTGTTCTGCAATCATGGTATGTTTAAGTTAGTTCTTAAGATTCAATTAAAGGTTCAACATTCTCAATGTTCTTAATTGGCGACTAACATTTATTTACATTGCGCAAAATTGAGTCTAAACTAGGGATAAACTCCAACCATACTCTATACAGCGTTTATAAATGATTCCTTGTATAATTGAACCTCTGAAGTTGTACTTTCCTTGAGTGTTCTGAGCCGCAGGCTGGGCTAGCTGTCCACAGGGCAGACATTCCTATCTTTACAGCAGAAGTAGTGCACGATCACACCGTTGGGATACCTGGCAAAAGCACTGGAAGGCAATGAGAGAAGTTGTGATTAGGTTTGACAAGGTATAATCACTACTTAAGGTAAAGCAGTCATCCTCAACTGTGGTGAAACATGATTCTTTTTTCAAGTAACCTAGTTATGGTGTGTTACCAATTATGGTCCACTTTGGATCATGCAAACATGTTGATGTGTTCCTTTATAGTCATGACACTCTTTTAAACAAAGCAATGAAATTTGTGTTAATGTGTTGAACTATCTGTGGTGATTCGAGGTTTGAAACTCTAATCAGTTTTAGGAAGGTTTGATACAACCCAGCAACCTCCCTCACCTACGCTACATTTTCTCAGGTTAAAACCTTATTAGCATGTTATTGCACTGCATTAAACAGGCGGACAAAAAGTTACAGACTATGCATTTTTCTTTTTAGAAGACATGATATTTCTTTTCATGGGTTTAACATTTGGCTTTGTCCACCCATTTTTAAAAAATAAATGATGTTTTTGAAAAATTGGACCATAATAGGTAGCGCTACGTTAGCTACATGTACATGTAGTAGGACTGCAATATGGCTTTGCTGGGCGGTTTTGTTTTCAGCCAAGCACATCGGTTCACCCCTATTCTTCTTGATGAGTGTGCTGGGTTCTTTTATGTGCTTCTGATGCCGGACTGAAGCTACCAAATACATGGAGCTGCCGGATTCCGTCCACAACCAAAGAGACAAATGCAACCCAAAGAGCAGCGTGCTGAGCAGGTTCAAACCTCCGCTCACTGGACGACAAATTCTTATCCATGTGGCAAAGCAGTGGGGCAGCTTACCACAAAATATCCTTCTGCATCAAACTCACTGTTGACAGTGACAGTACTTAAAAGTGTGAAAAGTTTGTAAGGAACTTTTTATTATTATTATCTTTGAAATCCTAAATTGCGCAAATGTTCAATGGAAAGTATTACATGTAGTATTATAATTTTGCTCCAGGCATTAACACCATCAATGCTTGGTCAGGATTAGCAATGGTGCCCAAGGGTCAAATTCTCTACAGCCTTTAAAAACTTTTTATGAGTTACCGGTAATATATCTAAGAAGCAAAATTAACAAATCTGGCTAATAACAATGGTCTGGTGCTGATGATCAGATGGTATGAGCTAATGTCTTGTGTTTAAATGATAACAAACATACAGAAAAGTAATACTACTATCAGTTTTTCCTTAGGTGAGAGTCTATTTTGCCGACCAGACTATTATGATCATAGTGTTGATGCCATGATTGTAATTTCTGGCAGTAATAGACTGCTTGAGAATTTATAAGAATGATAATGAATGCTTGCCAATTTCAAGCGATTGAAACGAATTCAATGAAAGAAAACAGACCAATTTTGAGACAATTCGTCTGTGACATTACAAATCCAAAAGAACACTCTAAATCTAGAAAGCTTTAATTTCTTGTAAGTAGTTTGACAAAATGAATTAATGTCTACAAGTATGATGTAAAAAAAGGTTATTAATATCTAGGTAAGTTCTGCACAATTCATGGAACACCAGCCAGAATGTCCCCCCCCCCCCTCATAAGAGAAACTACAAGCAGATAACACTGCGATCTTTGTAATCATAACATCCAACGTTACGCATTTCAGGGCATTGAATGGCCCTAAGCTAAAAATGCACTTACTGCACTACCGCGTTAGCGATCCTTTCTCCCATAGTTGACTTTAACGATAGGGCTCTGTTCACTGTCTTGTGTAGATCAGAAAAGATTAGGACAGTACTTGAACATCACACAAGCATTAAGAATCTTGTCTACAGTCAATCAGACGCTTGTCCACATTATCAGTCCACCTTTACATGTATAATCTATCCCTGATGAGTGGTCTTCTCTGTCAGTTCTGACTGTACACGCCCAGTCTAGTGTACTATGTTGTTCAACCGTTTTAAACAGAGAGCAATCCAGTGCACATCATGCATTTTACAACACATTAGCAGGTACTGTAATGGTAATGACAGGCTGTAGGTAACGGTAATAGACAGACATCGGGGAAACTTGCTGATCTTTGCGAGACACGTCTTCTTCTATCCGCCGGCAATTTTGATGTTTAACGGTCGACTCTTTTAGATATCGATTGCGGAAAAGCGTGTCTGGCTCCTAATAACGCTCTACTCTGCAGGTACATGCTGTAATAAATGCATGAGACTTGAAGCAGGCCGTACCATTTACATTAGCCTCACAGCAGAGGGGTGATTGAAATCCACACCCTCACAATGGCTTTTGGGGACAGTCTGACAAATTACCTTCATTTATAGAGATGACAGTTTGGTTGATGGTACAATCATCTGTTCTGTGCAATTACACATACTGTCATTGACCCTCCTCCATTATCAAGGTCCTTGTCACATCAGTGTTGTATGACAGCAAATTTGGGGATATTCTAAGAACTCTAACTTGTGAATGAATTAAATGAAACCAAATCCCTTATTATACATAGGACCTTGGGCTGCTGACGTTTTCAGTTATGCAAGCGCACCGGGTCATCACATCCTACCCTTTTCGATAAGTGTGTTGGGTTCTTTTAAGTGCAGAAGTTTAATGATTTAGGCTAATACTCCCTCATACACAGGGCTGCCAGCTTTACGTCACCATCCAAAATGACCAATGCGATTCCTTACAGCGTCCAAGATGGGGCCAGAAAATTCCCTTTGTGAATGACTGTATGTCTGATGCCATACTATTTTACCTGCTATTGAGGCAACTAGTGTTGATTTATGCTCAGATACTGTGTGGTAACTACAGTGGATTTACATTCAAAGCTAAATCCATCACAGTTACACTTCCAAGAAATGTTTCCCATCAGACTGGCAGGCTCATAAACATGGCTAAGGCTTGTAGCTATTGCTGTGAGGGACTGACCAGTAATAGCCATGGAGGAGGGTTGTATGTTTGGACCATTTTTTTTCTCAATAGTTACCATTTCATGCAAATGTCTATATTTGTCTCTTTACATTTATGGAGACAAATATCTATCAAAAATCCCCGTCTGTGCAAATTGACATTGATTGTTTCATAATTTTCCTAGTGCATATCTTTTTGCTTTCCATCTTTAACCAACCCAAAGTTTAAACACCCCCTACAATATTTCTTGATGGTTCGATCCTAATCAAGACACATCATCACACAGCAGTGTTACAACATGTCTAATGAACCTATTCTAATTAGGGGCCTTAAATACAGTAAATCAGCACTGGGACTGCCTTAATTGAATTGGACAAAAAGAGGGCTGGGAAAAATTTATATTCACTATCAACAGTGCACTTCTATGATAAATGTATCAATTCAATGGGGATATCAGACATTGTGTGTTTGAAATGTGTTTGAAACAGGGAACTAAACTTACAGTGTCATATACATAAGCCAGCCGTATATTTCAGACTTTTGTGTAATGTGTCTGTTCATGACATACAAGTTATGAAAAATAATTTCCTCAGTCTACCATATTTCAAGTGTTAATATCTATGGCCAAAATATGGCCAGTACATTATTGGTTATGGAGTGAAACAAAGCGGATTGTAAACAAACCCCAGGTTTTCAACATGTTCGCATGGCATAACGACATCACGTTTGGCAATGTGATAAGGTAGATTTAACTCATCCAAAACATTGACTTTTCTGATCGTTGACTTGAGATCCTGCAATAGGGGCCTTTAAAATAGTTGACAAGAAAGGAAAAAAAATTATAAGGTTTGTGGTCAGAATAACAAAATAGCTTCAGCCTCAGTAATACAAGTGTTCTCATGTCAAAATATTCTGAGGGAGGCCAAAAATTGTGTTATCACATCTACGCTGAAAATCGTAACATATGGCTCACAAACGCCCCACTTGTGAAAAAGCCATGGTACGTAACGCACAGTCGTGGCCTTGTGATTTCCCAATGGACGAAACCAATGTGGAAACACTGAATATTTCATTCTCCGCTGAAGTATCACATTACCAGGGCCACTTCAACATATTCCCCTCACGTTTCAGCTCCTCACAGACATCTGATTATGAAGTTGGTCCCTTTAAAGGCAACCAAAGCAACATTAGGACCAAAAAATGGAAATAAAATAGAATGCTGAAATTTTCATGGTAGTGACATTTACTAACATTGTTTAGCACATTTGCACAATAACTTCATACTTTCGGGATAAAACCGCACAAAGTCCGATGATCCCCTTAGTTTTGCGAGCCTACAAAAACTCTGGCCACGATTTTTACACACCAATGTTGTATTTTTGCATAATGGACGTTGCTATACATTGTGCTTGTATAGGTTCAACTAATCATGTATAGAATTTGAAATGACTAGATATATTGACTTTCGAAATCCAATTTTTCGGACCCCCAATATTGCTTGGGGTTCCTTTAACAGAGGGCCGAGAGAAGAGTGGAGCCTTCTTGCCTAGATCATGGTTTAATACAGCATGGCCTTTAAGTTTGGGGTCAATGCCGTTTGCACATCTGTCCTGACTTTCACAACTGTTAATACTGTACACAACTGTCAATACCTAACACCTGTCTATGATCTATCAATTGTGTTTACAAGGGAATGTCTGTAAAATAAATTGTTTAGAATGTAGGAGTGAAAAACACCAAAACATTGGGTATATCTATGATTTAGGTGTGGGTGTGAGATATGGGTTGGGGTGGCAAAATTCTGTTGAAATCGATCAATCAATTAAACTTGCACAATGTTTAAAATCAAAATCTCACTATACTGGCCAACCATTGTGCATTATTCTGAAGCTTGTAATGCTACTACAATGTATGCAACCAGTTGAATAGCTGAGAGGAGTGCTCAATTTCCATTTGGGACTCCCGGAGATGAAATTTTTAAAATCTTGTTTGGTCATTGTTGGCCTTGTAGGTGAAAATGGTCTGCTTAGCAGAAAGGGAATAGAAAATGAAGTCATACAATTACTGGATTAAAACTGGTTGATCTACAAATCTTGTTACATCACTGACAACAGGTGGTGGATGCTGACCGTTTTCAAATCTATCCAGTTGCTTGGGTAACTGTTAACTTATGTATTTGTTTTTGGCACAAGCTACCCCACCACCACCCCCCTGATCATTACTGACCTGTCCCTAACGAGGCAGATGCAAAGCCAAGGGAAGTGGCTTCCAATGTCGGGCCATTGATTAAATTTGGGCTCCAGAAATAGCCAGGCTGGCTGGAGACTGCAGAAAAAATCAATACACAGGTTCAGACTAGACATGCTTCTCTGTGACAGTCTGTATCCATGGCTGGGTATTTGTTTCCTCTTGCTACAGCCATTTGCTGATTGGTCATTTAGGGCCATTCCATTTAAACTGTTCAGAGGGGAGGTTAGGGGGGGGGATCAAAAGTTTGAAGGTGAGGGAAGTGGATAGCCCAACAATAAAAAGACAATTTGTTCCGCTTCATGAAATACTATGAGCACAATATGTCATGTGATACCAAAGTTCTAAATGTATCAAATCAAAGTAAAATCTTCTTCTTTATACAATCATGTCAGGTTTATTTCAAACATATACATGTATTATATTGCATGGCACAAGTTGATTATGATTATATAAACTGTACTTGATTTCTTGCCCTCAAAATTAGAAAAATTCATGCAATAGTTGAACAATGAATTTTTCATTTGTGTCAACATATCGATAGCCACAAAACTGTGGATCTAGCACATTTAAATTTCATCAAAACAATTCTCTAGGTGAGTAAGGTACTCTAGGCCAAATTGTAAGAAACAAATGGCAAACGTCATCATATAAAGGGTGACGATTACGACGGTTCTTCCAAGCCACAGCTTATCGAACACAATTGATTTCTCACAATGGATTGATGGTGGCAAAATGAATAAAGATATTGTAAAAGCAAAAATGATATTTGTCAGAAATACAATACTCTATAATGATATACCTGTAAATTCAACATCCATTAGGATTGAGTCAAAAGGGAATTGTGCTGGAATAATAAAATGGAAAAATTATGAAAATATGACAACCATAATTTTCCCGAGAGAGAGTATAGAGAATGGCTGATTTGAAAGTATAAAAAATTCCTGTATTCTGAATACAAGATAAAATTTTGCAATGAACAACAGAAGATAAAGATAACATGATGGATTTTCAAAGCACATGCTGTTGAAAACATGCATATTGATGATTGACATATATCATGAATAACGATAAAGAAACAAGCATAGGTTTTGTTCTGCCTGGTCATCAGAGATTTCCATGACGTCAAATATTCCCATCCATCATAATTACTGTAGTGCAACCTGTCATCTGTCATTTACAGTATTAACAGTAGCTTACTAGGAGATTTTAATGTGTTCATTTTGTTGTTTTATTTATCCCTTAAGTTACAGGTCTGGACATTTCTTTGAATGATACTTGCAGTAGGAGAAAAAAACTCAGTTTTACAATATCTTATCAATGTTTATGTTCTATCTTGTAGTTGGTTCCAACATGCACATACATAATGCTGTAGGGTCGGAGATTAATGTTAAAACCAGACCATTCTCCCGAGACTAGTTTCTCCCAATGAAACGCGCTGGTGACCGAAAACACGCCTGTCAAGGGAAATGAATGGCTCCCATTCTAACAACCTGTCACGGGTTCTCTCCCGACATTACGCTTGACACAACCCAGTCCTGTCTTCGCAAACATACACATTTTGTGGATGTCACCCTTTCTACTCATAGGTTTTGTGTCTGAAATAACACAGCACTGTTTTAAAGTTTACATATTTCCATTCACATTGCTTTAGTTGTGTCCTGTTATCTTTTTAGGCTATAGGGAGGGTTTTATCAGGAACACAAATAAAAGGGATGTACATGTACATCGAAGCCCCACACATTACATCGAGTTGTTCCCATCCTGATGAAGCATATTGTACACATTAGGCCATATCAACAACATTGCCTGCTTCTGACTGTTTTTTTTCACATCTACTTATTGTCGTAAATGTTAGTTAAGAAAGTCACAAGACCCAGCTAGTCATGGCTAGATTATTTTAGGATTTAAACTTGCTCAAGACTTTGTAGGTATTTTTGTTGTTGTTTTCCTTAAAAAACAACTTTATTGTTCATTCTGTGAAAGAAGTACAGGCTTACAGTTCCAATTAGTGACTGTCTGTCAATCAGTCTAAAAGACTATGTGCAAAATGGAATGGTACTGTTCTCTTATAAATCAATTCAACTTCTAGTACAAAACATTCCAAGTCCAAATTTAAGTTGATTGTTCATTCACAACTAGTGATTACGTACATTGTAAACTGTATCATGGGCATGCAGTTTTTCTGAAGTGAGCATTGGATATTGAACAGGAATTTGTTCCATATCAATTTCATACAAACAATGTATTTTTACCCAGCAGTATTCAAAGGTTTTACATTAATTTTGTACACATGTGTTCAATATATTCAAAACAATCACAGACAGTACATCCATTGTTTGTTGCTATTCCTTGTTTGCATCAGCTGACCCTAGTACTCGGTATGATACATATTGTATACAGTGATTAGAAATGAGTTTCCCATATGGATTTCCATCCATATTGGAAATCAAAATGTCTAAGACTTTTCTCTCAAAAACGTACGGAAATTGGTTAAGCTGCTTTTTATATCATTATTAGGCCACACCAATTTAATTTCTTGGTTAACAAATTCTTATTTTAATTCTAGCAAAAGAAATCATGAAAACAGAAGGCTGGGGTGAACTTGCACCTGACACTGTTCAATCCCTGAAACTGTGTGCACCAAAGTAAAAACATTCCTCTGAGATTCTGTTTTCATGTTGTTTTTCCAATCTAGCATTTAAAATTTTTTTTCTTAACTCCGTTAACCAAGAAAATAAATTGGTGTGGCCTTATGTTCTCAAAGAAACTGTTACATTGAACTTTCACATCTTTTCCAAGTAGCTTAATTTGATGTACTCTTTTTCCTTTGCTGTAATGTTAGTTTTATAACAAACGTTATGGTTATGACATATACAAGGTGTAATGAATTTCTAAGCCTATCTGTCTGGCACACAGCATCAGATCTCATTACTGTGCATGTACTGATTACATTGACCAGCAGTGATCCTAAGGACTGGAAATGGGATGCTGTCATGTTCCATAATTCTTGTTTTTGAGATTCAGCACCAAGGACAGTAACCTTTAGTGAGCATTGCTAGTCACCGTATGCGTGGTGCTTCTCTAATTTGTAGGAGGTAATCTTTAGGGACTAGCAAGTGAAATACATAAAAGGTGGCTTGGTGGCCTTTTGGTTAGGGTGGTTGACTTAGAATCGAAAGGTTCTGGGTCCAAATCCCTAGCTGGCCCCAATGCTGTGCCGTTTGGAAAGGCACACTTATTTTCTCACTCAACTCGAGAAATTAGTACCTAGGTTGGGTTAAGGAGTCTTCTTGGATTGTTGCAGAGCCTGTCTATGAGGGGAGCACACCTTGAGCACATTAAAGAACCCACCACACTTATGAATAAGAATTGACTTGATAAATAGAACATTTTCATGTGACATCATAAGAACCCAACAAGGAGATGGACACTGCAGCTATTTGCATTTTAGTGAATCATAGCTCAAGTGTTTTTGGACATCAAGAGATCTTCTGATATCAAGAGATTTTTAAATAACCTGACTACTACAATGTATATCTCAGAAGAGAATATAAAAACTTGCCAATAAAATTGTCAAAAACGTCATGTACACTTGAGCTACGGTCTATTGAAATGCAAATGACAAAAACATTGCGGCATCTGCCTGTTGCATTGAAATAGAAAGTGAGTGAAAGTGCTCTATAATATTAGACACTCAGTTAGGTGGCATTCTTATAATACTGTTCAGGGCTCGAAATTCATATTTGGGAATAGGTGCACTGGTGCACCCAACTCAAAAAATTGGGTGCACAGAAAGAATTTTGGGTGCACCAGATAAAATAAAGTTGAATGTTCTTCAGAACATAATTACAAAATTTAGAGCTGCTGCCTTTTTTAAGAACTTCAATCTGTAATTCTATAGCTAACTTCAAAATTTCAAACAAATGATACATTAAATAAAGTACAGCAAAAAGTTATCATGCTGTTTTTTATACTTACATTTCAAGAATATTCTGTATACTAGTGTACAATAGTACCTTAACCCTATAGGCTACAAAAATACATAGGTGCACCAGTGCACCCACAGTCAAAAATTAGGTGCACAGCTCCAATTTCGGGTGCACTGGGTGCACATGCACCCACTATTTCGAGCCCTGCTGTTGGTCTTACCTGTTGCCAATTTTCTTCTTGCAGACTCTGCACATCTTCTCCTCCGTAATGATGCACTTGCTGCTCTGGTAGAACATCCGCTGTTCTTGAACCTGAGAACACACCAGAACGACATGAAAGGTGTTACAGCATGTGGTGCTCAATATAGCAGAAAACAGGGCATTGTACAGAATAATGTCTGCAAGCGAAGAGCTGTTTTGGCGAGTAAAATTGCTGGACGTATGACCACGGCGAACAATGTGGTTGTACGACTCTTTCCGTCATTAGCATAATGTACATTCAGGTGTATTCACCTTTCCTAAAGGTACCTTTACCTCAAATTTGACATCTGTAGCAGTTATCGTAAGGGAAATATAAGTTCCTGCATAAATTGTGCAAATGAGGTCCTCATTAGCATAACACACATTCTGTTGTATTCACCTTTCCTAAAGCTACCTACAACTCCAATAAAACATCTGAAGCATTTACCGTAAGTGAAATATAAGTTTCTGCATTTTATCTAATAGAGCTGCCACCCTACATCTACTTGATTTTTTAATAGAAGAAGAAGGAGAAGAAAGACGAGCACGCCAGCAAAAAAAATATTTCCCCCATTCCCTATATCCTGTATAGGGAGGGAAATATAATGAGACTTTTGGTCACTCCATGGACGTTGCCTCAGTGAAAATGGGGTACAAGAAGTGTCAATGTATAAAATTAATGTTGAAACGTAGTAAGGGATGAGTATGGAGTACTGTACTTATAACATGCATACATGTACATACAATCATGTATACAGTAAAAACTGTGCAAACATGAGTGAACAAATATCACAGCTACCTCTGATGCAAATCTACAAAACTTTCAAGTTGTTTCAGTTGGAACAACAACAATGTCCCGGAATCCGATATTTTTCCAAAGTCAAGCACTCATGAACTCACATGCAAGTCCTTCACAGATCATTGAACAAGGGTGGTTCGGTCATTTGTTCACCTTTTTAAGTGTGTTTGCACAAAGGTTGAAGAGAGAATGTCAGAGAGGACTGCTGAGAGAGCTGAGGTGCTCTCAAATGTCAGGGAGTTCACCATGCTGAGTGAAGAGCGTACGAGTGTTCAGCTGCAGAGTTCTAGCCAGGATTTTATTTCAGCGTAAGGGTAAAGGCAAGGAGGCAAAGTGACCAATCAGGGGAACGGTGTGCAAGCTTGCCCTTGCCCATCTACAGTGTGGGGCTTTTGAAAATGTGAACCAAAATGTTGGCATTCTAAGGGTATCCAAGGGGGATAGAGTCCATTCCAAGTCACCAAGAGGGTTTTTGAATGATATTTGTAATAATTTTGAATTATATCTAATAAAAGGATATCTGAGCAACAATAGTTCTAAATTTTTCTAAAAGATTGAATATGAAGATTTGAATTTATTCAAATTGAGTTAGATAGTTTTTGGATTTTTTGACTCTATCATTCCCTTTAGACCACATATAAATAACTAAGCCTAGTACCCGGACGGAATTATTTACCCTGGTGGAATTATGTATCCTGGTGAAATTATGTATTCTAATTCTGGTAGAATTATGTACCCTGATGGAATAATGAACCCTGGCTAAATTATGTATCCTGGCGAAATTATGTACCATGTTGAAATTAAAATCATATGAAAAAAAAAAAGCCTAGGGCTTTTTGTCAGTTTGGAGGGTCATATTAACATTTTGCTGATTTGATCCTGCACTGTCAAATAAAAAGTGGTTAAGTACCGTTATGCTAGTTGAAAATATGTGTAACAGTCCTCATTTCCAGGACAGAATAATGACTGTATTGAATTCTAAAAAAAAATTGGTTTATTTAGTATAAGTCTATCAGAGACGAAGAATATCATACATGTACGGTGCTAAATCCTTCAACACACATTACGCACATGTAACGTAATCACCATTCAACTGTTGGCATCTTTGACGTATTGTCAGGTGACTGATTATGCAGTGTTTGAAAACAGTATGACGACAAGGGGACAAATAGTGTCAATACGCAGTGTACAGTACGGGCGGAGCCTCAAAATAACTGAAAAGCATTCCTCCAAAAATATGCCGACAGTATAAGCTGATTACACAATGAAAGACAAAGGCGCAAGTCCAATTTTGGGTCACAGGTTTTGTTTTGTATATTTAGGAACTTTGGTAGCAGTTTATTTAGAACTCTATATATTGTGTCAGTGAATGAACATGACATATTTTTATAAGATGTTATGCTTACAAGAAGTAAATGTATATGTGGTCGATAGAATCTTAAGAAGCCAGAATGGACAATTTGTGGGCTGACGTAGGGTTCATGAGGTTGTGTGTTGTGTGTTGACCTTTAAACCGCACATCAATCATGTGCTGTCACATACTCTGCTAGGGGCAGGGTAGGGTCAGCATTGACGTCATTATGTTGGACAGAATTTCAAAAACGTTGTACGTCTTGAAGGCCTTATGAGATATCATACTGTTTTCCAATGCATAATATTTTCACTTTTTTCTCTATGTTCATTTGCCATTTCTTGAAGTGGCTGCAAGATATACTTGATATGTTTGATGTGCAAGACTACATACAGCCAAACTCTTTAACATACAACTTGAAATAAGGGCACAAGGAGAGGGTATGCAAATGTGTAATTTGTTGCAATTGGGGCATGAACTATGCAATTTTTGTACCTATAAGACCTTATTACCATTGTAAATCTGTTCTGATTATATAAAAGAAATAGCATATTAACAAACAAAATCTATTGTATAACATGTACATTGTACATATTACAATTATATTCATTTGCTGTCTCCCACGAATTATGTCAGAATAACTTTTAAGGCAAACAGGATCTCAAATAGGATACGAGTGCCTGTCAATACAGGTATATTGTTTGTGTGACCATATAATTCTTTCTAATAAATGGCAGACTGAAGATTTGCCACACAAAAACCAAGCCATAACATGTAAGAACGATCGTGGCTCGATTTTCATCTATAACCAAATCCCGTCTTAAACCAGACAGCACAGTACACTCAGGTAAATGGTTTCACCTGAATGGTAGAATCATTGGGGCATTTCTGGTGCATGCATAATACCATCTCAAAACATGCCCAGAATATCAAACAAGGCACCTGTCTGGGTGTGGAGGAGAAATGATAACATCATCTTTCATAATTCTGCCAGGTACCCTAAGGCCAGGCTGAATTGATCAAAATAAATGGATGGCATTCACTGGGCACCCCAAAACTGATGCAAGCATCTAAAAAAAGAAGAATGCATTCATTCAGAAATCTAAGTGGTCAGGGAGGTGGAACAAAGTTTAATGACTGAACACACAGAACATGGTATACCAGACAATACATTCTTCATTTTTGTAGCAACAAAATATCTACTATTGACAGGGTCATAATGTCAATATTGATTTAATAAATCTGTCAATCGTGGGAAAATTGGCACAGAAATATTCATTCATTTTTATTATTCTGTTAGACATAATGATCCTGTCAATATTGCAATTTTCCCACTATTGACATGATGATCCTGTCAATACGTCCAGGCATATCTTTTGCAATTTATGAGATATTTTGGCTCATTTTGCAGATTCTTTGTATGGTTTACAGTATGGATGCAACCTTTTATCTTTGTTGAAATGGACGATGATTGATGCCCTTTGCATGTGGCTGTCATCCATATAATGAAGTGAAAAAATTCAAATTTCAAACAATTCATAAAAATTTGTTCAAATTTCTGTGTGATTGCGAAAAATTGAAATGTTTTGCAGAAAATGTCTTACTTCTGAATCATCAAATGCCTCCCTATTCACTGTTACATATACCAAAAAAGAAGCTAAAATCCAGGCCATAGAAAACATCTATCTACGTACATGTAGATATTGTGATAAACCTCAGCATAAAAGTTATACTTATGTAAAAAAAGTTTTTCTTAAAATCTTCAACCCTACTATAAATTCAGAGTCTGTGATTGAATGTAAATAGAGGAGCATGGTATTGTATTAACTTGATACCAAGTTATTTCCATTCTATGACAAAAGACATCTACAGTAATTGGGTGATATTGAAGGTCAGTAAGTAGTTATAATACACCACTAAGACTATGATAACGCTGATACATCAACTAAGATTACTCTTAAGTATCCCTTCCCATCACATCTTTGCATTCAATGTCCCTAAAAATGACTGAGTGTATTTTTGACATCCCATGTATCATCACAATGAACTATAATGAAGAAACTTTATTATAAAATTTCAATGAAGATTTATCTGAAGATAACTGGACCTCTGGGGAAAACAGCCCAGGAGACAGGGAATTCCAGTCAAAATAAAGGTGATTGATTGATTCACTGAAGATTTAGTAAAGAAATATTCATATTTTCAATAGAAAGTCTTCCACAGTATACTTTTTGAATCCCCAAAACATGCATTTAATATCCAAGAAAGAGCAAAACACTGCATAACAAATCAGAAGCAAACTCAGTCAACCCCATAGATTTTTACATGGATGTTTTGAGATTGTAATCCCTTATCGATAGTCCACCCTGAAGCAGACAGAAATCGATCCTTTTGAGGATGATAAAGGGTTCTGGCTGGACTGACACAGGGACCTCTGCCAATAGTCAGAGAAGCTGCAGGCCCACAAATCAATATGGGGGTGGTTTCAGATAAGAAAAATCTGGTACCAAAGGAAATCACCTCATTTACGAAGGAAATGAATTTTTCTTTTTGACAGGTCAGAATCTGATTTATGATTCACTAATGAGTGATGTTATTAAATCATAAAATTTAAATTTGGGCGATTCTATTTTCCTAAACATCTCAGCGTTTATTTAGATGTGCAAAATTAATGTTGCTCCGGTTCGATGAGGTCTGTTATTGATTCTCCACAGAATAGTTTGTAATATCGTACTCATCTCCATTGAAACTGCATTATTTCACGAATCAAATATTTCTCATAAGCAGTGTAACAGGAATCAAACTCCGAAATCTGAGTGTTACCAATCTGTTACAAGGATTGCATGACTTTGATCCAATTAAAACTTTTGCCTACATCTTAGGCGAATAGTCAACTGCAAATCATTTCTGTTTTAACGGATGCCAGAATATTTTGCTGGGGACTGATTTGAGGAGCAAAAGTATAATGTCTTAAATCCAAAGTATATTAAATTTTTTGTGCACTTCCAGTCCAATAGACATAAAAAAAGTAGTATTGAGGATGTATGGTAGATGGTGCTATGCTGCAATATGTATGTTGGGAATCACAGAAACACACACTGACAAACAAACAAACAAACAAACAAACAGACTGACACACGGACAAGTATGTCCAAAACACTCGAAAGAATTTGTCGGGATGTTCAGTTTTCTTACTCTTATCCGTGACCCCTCCCCCTCTACAGTACTTCCACCTTGTTGAAAAGCGACTTGACTTGACTACGAATTCTTGAGACCATCCCCCACTAAGGTAGCAATCGATAAAAAGGCAGATTCAATAAGCCAACTGAAGACATAATCATATACAGCCGCGTCCCTCTTAACTCCCCTAAAATGCCACCTCACTGAGTCCAATACTTCTACCTCACAGGCAGGCAGCATTCAGTGTGTCCTTTTTATGTTTCCTTGCATATGATTATTTATTAAGGGCCATTCCATTTTAGGAATTGGACGAGGGATTGGATAAAAAATGGAGCAATTGACCTACATTTTTGTACCGTGAGCATGATATCAATCAGCAATTGAATCAAATCTCATCTAATTTCAATATCTGGTTCATCTAAAAATATATGTACCAAATAGAACTAGACAAACATTTTTTTAACCTTAAACTTCGGTTTTGCGAAATCTCCACTCACAGTTTTGAATTGGACCAGTCCACATAAAGGTGCGGGGGAGACATGCTGTCTGTTCAACCTTCCCTACAGATACACACTCAATCATTTAGAGCACCTCGTGGTAATTGTATGGGATATTGAAAACACAATTATTATGATCACTGACGAGAATACACAATCATGTCGAAGTCATGAATATCCAAGGGACCCATTCTCTCTTTTATGTACTGGTAAAATAAATTCATTATCAATTAATGTGTTAAGATAATCTCATAAATGCTGTGTTTATTGTGTAAAAAAAGATGTGTGTTTACTGTTTTCTATTTTTCTTCATTTTTCTTTATATACACAACGTGACAGTAATGTTCAAATTCCTCTGACAAAATTTAATCATTTCGAGGTTTCATCAATATATACCTACAGTAACTCGCATATATACCCAATATCAAGACAATCCATACCGGCGGAAACACACACACAAATGCTCTCGAAAACATAACATTCTTGGGCGAAGGTAAATTAAAATGCATGTAGCATTTCGAGTCATGAAATAAAAGATACATTGCATGTTTCTATTCTGCACGACTGCTAGCAAGAAATGGGGTCGTGCCGCAGGAACCAAGGAACATTTTCCCATAACCACCACAGGTGCATCTGTAATGTTCTGTATGTATGGGGGTAATGAGAAATATGCTTGGGTAACCAAGGGGTTTATCAAGTTCATTGAAAAAAAATGTTTGATGCTAACGTTTTTTCACGTATGGCAAGTAAAGGTACATTAGTAAGACATTGGCATTCATGTGATAAAGTTATCATGATCTAATGCCCCTCCCCCCAAAAACAACTAAAAATTAGGGTAAATGTGTGCTATTATCACATCTGGCGTCGACCAATCAGAAGCCTCCATTGCCCACAATAAGTGGTCTGTTATTACGCCATAACACACCACTTATTGACGTCATGTCAGAACACAACCGTTCCATTTTGTAGAGGAGGTATCTTTTTGATGAATCTTTTTCTTAACCTTGTTTAAAAAATCTTTATAACCGTTGCATTTTGTAGAGGGGGTATCTATTTCATGAATCTTTTTCTTAACCTGTTTAAAAAAAACCTTTATTGTCTTAGAATTCCTAAAAATTTCCTTAGAATACATGAAAAAGGGAAAACAAATTTAAAATTCCCAAAAATGTTTCGCCTGTTCCATTTGCTGTTGGCCAAAGAAACCACGTTCTATCTAAGGTTCCGCGCGTTCCATTTCCTGCTGGCCAAAGAACCTGTGTTCTATTCAGGTTACCTGAGGTCATGTTGCAGGGAGATTTTTAAATGATAACATTTTCTGACTGACCTGAAACCGACCCTCCTATCCTGTGTGGTTGAAATAAATAAATCAGGCAACAGTTGTACATTCGCTTCGCTCACTCGGTGGTTTTATTCGGTGGTTATAGCACATGGCCAGGCGTTATGACACCATATACACCGAGGAAGAGGCGGGTCATTAACCCTTAATTAATGTCTGTCATTGTCAAGTGCATGAAAAACCTGTGTGATGTTAAATGCACGAATTATACAAAGTGCCTGATTTGTGTGCGTTCATTGGTAATATGCAAGATTAGTTAAAACATTCATATTTAATACAAATATGACACCCATACAATCTATATCACTGCTAATTTTTTTTCTTTTAAGAGACCATTGCAGTAGAATCCTACCGATGAAAACATGGAAACAAAGTCGCTGTTTTCAGCCATATTCGACCTTAATCTACCTTACAATAAATCCACTTTTAGTAATATTACACTGCACAGGGATATTCATAATGTATGAATGCAACTTTGTTGTGTCCTGAGAACGTCTTGAAATTTTGTTCATTTGTGGTGATTTTCCTGTGACGCTTGACCATGAAGCTTTGATGATCTCTGATCACAACGGTCGTTTATAAATGATGGAAATGTGACAAAATAACGCAAATATGTTGAAAATTAATGATAAATAAGTTAGAAATGTCTATTTGAATGGAGATTTTCAAATGCACCATATTATTTGCAGTTTTGGCGCCAAAATTCGCACCTTTTTAATAGATCAACATGCAGCTTTATGCAGCCCTAGGGCATAGATCAGGATATAAAAAAATCATATTTTCTCCAAGTATGATATCTACTAGTTCTCGTGCATGTATATGATGGTTCACTCATTCTGTTTACAGACTAGGGAAAATTTGCTAGTAGGAGAAATACTGACAAGTGTGTATACTCAGTCTGCCCTGAATTGAAACAACACAGGAGGAAATCCGGTGAAACAATTTCCGTCCATGTGTACGTAACTAAAATAACTGTCAAACGTTTCCCCATTACAAAATTGAATGAATCAGACGTTTCATTAACTTGCAATAAACTTTCTTCATCAAATGATTGGCAACTTTTTCAGTCTGATTTCTCATAATCAGAAAACATTGTCACACTTAGGCCACAGCAAGTAAATTTTATGGATGGGCTCTGCGGATTGCAAATTGATTTTCGACTGATTTAGAAAAAACGAAACAAGGAATTTTGTTCCCCTTTGGTGATGCCTTGACTGTAGTGAGATCAGCATAGCAGTTGTAGAAGTGACACTAGTAGAATGGTAGCATGGAGTGGAGTTGTAGTAATATCAGGTTTTAGCTACCACACTTGTGCCACTCTTAGCACTTCTTAGGAATAAGACTTGTTAGCTGTGATACCATGTTTTGATTTCGTTTTTGCAGAGGATGTCATCCATAAAATGTACTTGCAGTGGCCTTACACTCATGCAAATGTGCGATGTATATTCAGGTAGCCCTTAAATGAAATGATGCAGGAGGAAAGTCAGTTCAGAAGCACAATCAGTAAACAAGATGCTGCGAAGTAAGGCACTCGCGTTGTTACTTCTGGTCTCCATGCATTTTGCGCTTGTTGAAGCTCAGATATGCCCTGGCTGTCGCTACCCCAGTGGAAGAGGCAATGCCATTAACCGCAGACAAAAAAGGCTCGCTTGTTACTGTCCAGATAACGACCCCGAGAACCCTTGTAGCTGGGTCGGAAGCGGAGGAAAAACGTACAGCTTTGACAGGTGTGTTGACGCCGTACCAACTGGCTTCTGCAAAAGAACTCGAGCAATCTCCATCAGTCATCTCCGGTCCCCTACTCTTCTGGAATGGTCTTTCCCGAACATCTCGAGACTACAGCACCTGAGGGTTGAAAGGTCAAACATTTCCTGCATACAGCCGGGGGCTTTCCGAGGTCTGCCATCGGTACGTACCCTTTGCCTTGAGGACAACCGCATCTCCAGGCTGGGTGAGTTGAAGGGGATCTTCTTCTTTCTTTTGAGGCCTTCAACTTTTGAAGATGCTGTAGCCTATATACTACATACTGTAAGTTTTTTTATTCAGTTTTTACCACATTTGTGGAAGGATTGACATAACAGGTGACTATCACCTTTTCAAGATGTCAACCCAGACCAGACTGTAGGTTTGGACCATCGCACACTGGGGCATGCCCCTCTCAAATATCTCGCCTCCCCATACAAAATTTTGTGCTGCCGCCTGTCTTGGGCAATATTGGCATTATTTCCTTCCATATTTTAGTCATTCAAACAGAGGAATTTCAAGTTAATTCCTTAAAATTTAAACTAACTTTCTGCTTGCTTTATTGTCATTTTTTCTCTCTTTAAAAATAAACCCTCTTTTGTTTAACCACAGGACCTGATACCTTCCTTGGGCTTGACAAGCTCAGGTCCCTGCATCTCAACAAGAATGCAATTTCAAGCATATCACGATATGCATTTCGTGGCTTGCCTCGCATGTTCACCCTGCAGCTGTCTCAGAACCACCTGACGTCTGTGCCCGTCCAGACACTTCTGCTGCCTAAATCATTGAGGATCGCAGACCTAAAATGGAATCGCATCGCTACCATCAACAGCAATGTCGTGCACCTGAAGCGAAACCCACACCTGCGTGTTCATGTACAATACAACCAACTGCGATGTGACAAGAACCTGAAGTGGTTCACCTGCAACCTACCACACCTGCACCACGTCGCTTTTCCCAACGTCCTGAAGTGCGCCTCTCCTGCCGAGCTCCGAGGAACTCTCCTCACCACGATGAGGAAGGATGTCTGCCAGACCAACATCGACAGGTCACCAGAGGTCATCGGGTCCGCCAAACACGATGATGTGTCCAGCACAAGTCTGTACAACAGGACCATTCCCACAGAGGACTACTCAGAGTTGTCCACAAGTGACAAGTCAGTCTCCCAGCGTACAACAGACACAATCATCATCAAGGATGACGCCAGCACATATACACGTATATCAGTCCTGATCAGTGCTGTTTCATCACTCCTGCTGTTGTCATCAGCAGTTGTCCTCTACATCTATAAACGCTATCATGGCACAGCTTTGGGCCATCATGACCGACCAACCAGAGCAGACAATGACCAACCAGCAACCTCCGAAATGGAAGGAAGCCAGAAATTCCAGCCGCACCCAGTGGTCTACTCTGACTCTGGCAAACTGCAAGCATCTGATGGGAACTCGGCAACAGGCAGTCGACCAGCCCCTTCCCAAGACCAGTCATTGGGAGACATCGAGGTTATTCAGCCATATGCAGTGGCTTACGATGAAGACCAAGGGGCAGAGTCTGAGATCAAGCTATATGCAGAGGCCTACAAGGAAGACCAAGGGCAACATGACGGCTATAAAATCATACCATATGCCATAGGCTATCCTGACACACTACAAGCAGCAGTAGATTCTACACCACTGGGAAACATCACCAACCTACAGGCAACAATCATCAAGCAACCGGTTGACAAATCAGAAAACCAGTCACTGCCAAAAGATACCGACACCAAGCCAAAATATGAGGAGGAAGAAGCAAAGAAGGGCACTTCAACAACACATGATAACAAAGGTCCTTATGGAAAGGAGGAAGAGAATGGGCGTACAAGTGTAAGTGGGGTGTTGTACAGGAATGGCTCACAGAATGCTGATGAAGAGAAGCACAGCACATCCCACGTCCTGTACAACCCAGCCCATGGACAGCATGAGGAAGAGGACAGCACAACCCACGTCCTGTACAACCCAGGCCATGGACAGCATGAGGATTAGGACAGCACAACCCACATCCTGTACAACCCAGCCCATGGACAGCATGAGGAAGAGGACAGCACAACCCACGTCCTGTACAACCCAGGCCATGGACAGCATGAGGATTAGGACAGCACATCTCACGTCCTGTACAACCCAGCCCATGGACAGCATGAGGATGAGGATAGCACATCCCACTATAAGTTATATGGTTGACTGTAATCAGGAAATGTTGCAACATTGTGTATTTTATTGTCAATGGTGTCACAAGCACTTTAATCTACATGACTTGTATATTGCAATCTAACCAGTATATTAGATATAGTGGGAAGTATTGGCTGGCTTGCATGTCACATTAGGTTTGTAAGCTACAATCTTACCTGATCCAAAGCAGGTATGTCACTATTCTGCGCCAAAACAGTTTTATCATACAAACTAGCCTCTCCAGAGGATGATATAAGAATTTCAAAACAGATACTAGGGAGCCACTAGGGGGGGCCATAATCAACTCTTCGTTTTCCTAACACCTACTCATAAAACTTCATGTAGTTTGAAATGGAGCATTATACAGCCTAGAACCTAACCACTGTATAGCATACAACCTCCCTGTAGCTTTTAGCAGTTTGATATAAGTAGCCAGTAGTATTTTATTGTTTGCCTTACATTGTACCTGTTACAATCGTTGTGCAATAAACTTTGACTTGACTTGACTAAACTAAATATTATAAAGATCAAAGCTTCTTGAGTTATATGTATGCTGTCTACAAACAAACAAACACACCCCCCCACCCAACCCCCCCCCCCCACACACACAAACGTAATGCACAAATAGCATCTTTTTGGTAAAGGTAATCTATGAATGATAGTTAAAAGTCCTTACCTGTAAGTGTTCTGCATAAAGTAGACTCTTCAACACCTGCATGTTCCTCTTCTGCATGGCCTTCTCCTCAAGAACGTTCTCAAGAAAACTGCAGATGTCTTTAATCTGAGTACCTGAGGGCAGCAGGGCCAACGCCTGGAGAGGGAGATACAAAATTGTTCTGTTTATTTCTTTGTTGTTGTGCTGTTTGTTTGAATCTACATAACCTGTAAACTGCCTTAAGGACACATTGACTTGAGTTGATTTTATCAACTTGAAGGAGGTTTGATAGATTCTGAAGTTCTTGACTTTATGGATACACCAAAACTGATGCTAAAGGGTATATTAGTCATGACAGTTGTAAGATAATGAAACAAATAGAAAATGGTATAGATTGTAGCAAATTAAAATAAAATCGTTTATCAGTTAGATTGCCTTGTTTTAGCATCTATATTTGACATATTCCCATCTTTTGCAGTTGTTGCATTCACACAAAACACTCTCCAGTTTAATTCCGGACTTCCAGTTTAATTCCGGACTGACCTCCCATATCTCAGCAACCTTACACCCAGATGGGCTAATCTCACAAACTATAGGTAAAACTGATGTAAGAAATACGTAGCAGCCATCGATGACCCCCTGTGGATTAGTTGTATTATGTATAATTATGAATAAATATGAATAATTATGCATGAGGCTTAGAACCATTATGCATAATTATTCATAATGTTTCTTACTATTATGCATAATTATACATAATGTTTCATACTATTATGCATAATTATACATAACTGTTCTTAGGGTTATCCAGAATCATTCATAATCCATATGCAAAAATACCAGGTCCTCAAGATTTGTCGTAGCATTTCAAGGACTGCAACAGACTTTTTATAGCAGGTACATATTCAATATATAGTACCCCGGTATGATGCATTTTTATGATATATTATCCCTTCACATTTACTTAACACTTCTGACATTTTCACATCTCACCCTTTCCCATTACTGTTTGTCAGCTGGGATTTTCTCTGACGTTTGATGGTGTTTTACACAGTGGGCGCCACCTGTGCAAGTTTCCAGTGTCACGTATCATGTTTCATCTTAGTACATGTACATAGAAGATGTGGGGTATGGATAAGGGGATTACGAAGTGCTTTAGAGAAATTCAGTATTGATGCTGTTTTGGATAGAATGACAAAATTATGTTTAAGAAATTGCTAAAAATGGAAAGCAACATAAAAGGCAAAATTTTTGTTTTTAAAGAAAATTTCCAGTATGGCACCAAAATCGTACCATATGGACCTTTAAGTAAGAATTTGATATCATAAACTTAAGAAAAAGTGATGCTGCCAAAATGGCATGGATAAACATTGTACGTGTATGCCAAGCTAAGCCATTGATGTAGAAACATTTAGTCTTTAAATTCATTGGGGTGTCAACCCGGCAGCCTCTTGGATGAATAGCTCATTTTCCCACATCCCCTTTATACAAGTATCAATCACACTACATTAGGACTGAAAGATGCCCGACCCTATGGGACCATAAATGAACAACTGTGCAGTAACGAAGCCCTTTTAATCATTTATACCTTCCTGTTTAGATAAATATTTTCTATTGTTTTTCTCAGTGGCAAGATAGATTGTGTTTGGTTAAGGAAGGGGACTGACTCCTCTGCAAAACATCACATGCCAACAGCGATAATGATTGTGACAGTAAATCTTGGTCACCCAAATTTTTAATTCTTCACAAAAATATTATTTCTGTTGTTAACTTGTATGCCAGCAGGTTGCAATGGCTATGTGTCTGGAATTCTGGATGTACGTGAGCAAGGGTTTGACGTACTTGCCATGCTTGGATTGTGAAGATATTTGTTATGCGTGTATTGGTCATGTAATCCTGCATACATTGTATGCCTGTTGTGTGTTAGTGGACCCTCTGGCAGTTTTCTTGGTACTGCAGTGTAATTTCCAATTCTTAAAGAGGATACACATTGTTCTTGACATGCCATGGTCTTCATTTTTGGGTGGCCTTTGGGGCTGGGAAGAAGTGGTACAACTCAAGGACTCCTATTAGCAGTTTGTTATTTCTGTGTTCCTTTTTGTTTGAAGAAAAAACAGCTGTCTTTCTTGTCCTTTCAGAAATAAGAACCAGACCTATATAAAAGAGTCAAGAAAAGGATGTATCCTAGTAAACTAATCCTCCCTTGATTCTTGCTTTGTGATGAAAAGCCAGGAGAGAGCCTGTTTAAGTCATCCCTAACCTGACCACTCTATCAGGAGGCACCAAGGGGGATTGCAGGGATTGATTCCAGATACCATAGAGAGATCCACAGCCAACATAGAAGCAGGTGTAATACATCAGGCACAAAGGTTCTTTTTCCAACTGGTACAATTAACAGACTTCTTTCTCCACCTTTAAATTTCTACCCGTCACTTCAATTTTGTTTTTTATGGAACAAAGCAGTGAGTGCCAAACACACGAGAATTGATTTAGGGAAAAGAGCCCTCTGAAATGTTATTTGGAGAGGCAAATTTTAAATCGATTCATCATAATTTTTGAGGGCGGTTACAACTTATGAACGTTACTGCAGATGGAAGGGTAAGAATTCTTGTCTGTGATGAGCAAGAAAATTTCATTAACCAGCCTTGTCACAAAATTTTAGAGTAGGAGGCTAATATCCAAAAGTAACAGGCGGGCCCTGTAGTGGCCCTATGCGAGCAAAGACGTCGCTCGCAGGGGTGGGTACGGTCTCCCCCTCCCGTAGGGGGGGTCTGGGGGGCCTCCCCCTAAAAAAATTGTAAATTGAGACCCCCTAAATATGGTTTTGGGTATATTCTGGGTAACTTTTATGTGCATTTTAAAACTTAACTTTTGTAACTAAAATTTAGTTGTGCTTTTTATCAAAATTCTACACAAAAGTAGCTGGCACAAAATTGAAAGTAGGCGGTGAAAATAGCCGCCTGCCACCTTGTTTTGATAAGGCTGTTAACTGATGGAATTACGGATGCTGGAAAAGGATTGTAGTCAACTTGCCATTGCAATAAAGACTGTTATCATTAAGAACAATTTGAAAATAAGCTTAAAGTTGCAGTTAAACCTTTTAAACAGAGGTATGATTGAGACCTGTAAGCAACCTCCTACAATGTCAATACAAAACAATTACTAGGAGATTTTTGGGTAGATTAGAAAAAAAAATTGGATAATAGAATATACAAATTATAGGAGATCTGTTTTCACACTCAGGTTGCGTTGGGTAATCTTCAATAATACTGTCTTCTGCAGTACCATCAACTCTGAAAATTTCACCGGGTACTCTAAGACCATCACATTATAAACTAGATACAAAAAACGGTTCTGCTGCAATACCAAGGTCACATACATGTACCAGGGGGACCAAAATTAACCTTGACCTTGGTATTCCACCTACCTACTCACATACAAATTATCATCATACATGTAATCCATCCATAGGTTCTTGAGTAATGCTGACTACAAAAATCCGGAAACACAAACAGACAGACCAAAAACTATATGCATTTTTCATGGAGATAATAAAAAACAACAGTCAATTTAAAGAGATCTAAATAAAGCATCCATAATCCCTGAGGTATGCACACGTTTAGATATCCAGGTGTTCACGTTAGGCCTAGACATTCTTGACATCACTTCAATACACCCCCCTCCCTCATCACTAAGTTACAATGTATCTATACTGAACCAGCCCTAAGAATCTGTACTGATGTATTCATAGAGAAACAAAAGATGGACAGCCATACCTAGAAAAATCAATAACACTGCATTTCAACTTTCTCTGAGGAATTTTTGAACAGCTATAACTGCATTTCACTGCTCAGTCTTTCACACCTGTTCAAACGTTTCTACTTTGTTACGAACAATCATGCATTATCATAAATTCCTTTTTAGGTTTCGATACAGCTGTAGATCTTGAAGTTTTCGAAGTGACCTCTTCATTATTACTGTAATTCTTGAAATTTGCACTGTGTTATTTTCTTCCGCGTTTAAAACTGGTGTTTTCATTGCTATACAGTATGGAACAATAGCAGTACAGCAAACTTAAAATCATCACGAACACTCCTATTTCTCCCTTAATAAAAGAAATTAAATCACTGCAAAGCATTTACATGCAGTAAAAACTCTTTCACCACAAACTTGAAACACTGTGAAAACCTCGCTCTCCAGATCCTACAGTAGACCCACTTCCCGCAGAAATAGTTGAATTTACCATCCGTTCTCATCCCTTCTGTTCTGTCCATGTCTCCAAGCAAAACAAGCTCCAGTACAAGGCCAATCAATCTTAGTCAAACTGCAAATCCTGTACATACACTCAGGCTCTTTAGGGAAAGGGTGAATGTTTTCTTGGTCTGAAGTGGTCCGTGTAGACAAAGGAATGACATTGAACAAGATGTCTTGCTGGGTTTCACACAGGGACCGAATAGAGTGTTCACATGACGTCATAGGGACACCAACATGGAGGCAGATGCTGCTATTCCTGCTCCAGCGTCTTCCGACATTGAGATTTACACGACCCTCTGAGTAAAACTCTATCAAGTGTTTATAGCTCAAAGAAAAAAAATTATCAGAAGAATACATAAAATTAGCCAATTAAACACAAAAATGCTGTGCACACTTCAGCTGCAATCCACTGAAATGTAAATCAAGGACACCAACATGGCGGTCAGCTTCTGGCTGCTTCATTGATATGGAAAGGGAGTGCAAATGCTTTATACTTAAATAGCAGAAATGCGGGCCCTGGGGCAAAAATACCTTTGTATGGTTGTTGTGTATTCGAAAGAAAAAAGGTCAAGAAGACACAGTCATTTAGCTGATAAAAAAAAGGAGAGCAAGAACAACAACAAAAAAAAAAAAACATAAACAAAATAATGCACTTGAGAGGGTTGGGGGGATCATTGCAGCTAGCACTTAATGGTAAATTTTGGAGGGCCGACCTAGCTTGATTTTATTGCGAAAGGTTTTGGGAAAAAGTTCATAGGATTGTTTTATTGTATGCATGAGGTCCACATAAGGCATATTTAATCTGCAGACTTGGCTGGACGCTCAGTTGTGACTTTGGGGCATTCAATTATCTGCAATTATTCGCAATACCACTTAACAATGAATTCAGGATAACAAACAACAAGTTATACAAAATCAAAGGGGCCAATTATGCTTCAGGAATAAGTAACTGATAATCTTTACTGTTGAATTAGAGCGGGCCAGCTACGATTAACAGTGAATGAAAATTATCTTGCTACACCTCATGGAAAAAGGCATGCGGACCCTCTTAGGATCCCCACTCATCGTCTTTCTTCTTGGTCCTCCCCCCCCCCCCCCAACATCCCTTTGCAACTACAGTCAATAGAATGGCTTCTTTATAAGATTTTCTTGCCACAAGCTTCAATATTGATGATTCAGTACTTTCTTCCAGGAATTTCAATCAATAGAAACAAGTTCAGCTGCTATCCTGCTGGGGGAAGTGGAGACTACCTGAGTTACAAGTGCACTGCTAATATCTGCCTCAGGGCTGCTAAATCAATTAGCAATGATTCCGCAAAGCAAATAACAATTGTACCATATGAAAGACAGGTACATGGGTCAATGTTTAAAGATTCAAATATGGTCATGAGGACAGAAAAGGCCTACAGGGTTTTGTTTTCTGCTTGAAATTTCTATGAATACTAATCAATAGAAAAAGGTTTGTCTGCGTGATTGCTGTGTTAAAACAGCTTTTTTTGTAAATGTTACAATATTGCTGGAATCTGTGACAGGACCTCTCCTTGGTACTGAATTGAGTATCAGGACTATTACATATCTGTGACAGGACCTCTCCTTGGTACTGAACTGAGTATCTCCAACTGTTACATATCTGTGACAGGACCTCTCCTTGGTAATGAACTGAGTATCCCCAACTATTACATATCTGTGACAGGACCTCTCCTTGGTACTGAACTGAGTATCACCAACTATTACATATCTGTGACAGGATCTCTCCTTGGGATTTACCACATTTGTGGAAGGATTGACATAGCAGGTGACTATCATCTTTTCCAGATGTCAACCCCGAATCAGGAGACTCCGGATACGAACCCAGGATCTCAGGGTTCTGGGCCAAACACCCTGCCGCTGTGCCACTGCCACGCCACTGTCACACGTTACCTGCTTGTGTACAATTTACATGTATGGAGGCGAAAGTAGTAGCGACATACACATGAAAATTATCTATCATAGATGAGTTAAGAGCACCATCTGGCATAATGTAAATGAACTGCAGAATGATATCAAACATTCTTCATGGGGATTGGCTATTGAATGTAAATCTGTGGACAAAATGCTGTGTAAGGCATCTAACAAAGAGACTATGTCAAGCATCAAGGAAATCAGATCGTCCCCCAATGAGGCAAAGCAGTTGTTAATTATAATGATATACCTTTTCAATACCTGAGAGTGCAATGCAGCTCTTCCATGGCTGGTGCTTTTAGCCATGCATACATGTACTTGGAAGGACCCCTACTATCATTGACAAGTATGATGGGTTATTTAACTTACAGAGTTTTAATGCTTGAGGCTCCCCCATACATGGGACTGACAACTT
Organism: Branchiostoma lanceolatum; assembly: GCA_035149815.1. Taxonomy (NCBI): domain Eukaryota; kingdom Metazoa; phylum Chordata; class Leptocardii; order Amphioxiformes; family Branchiostomatidae; genus Branchiostoma; species Branchiostoma lanceolatum. The sequence goes on along the minus strand of CM068869.1, from coordinate 7,302,489 downwards.
AACATCCCCTCTTAAGGACAAATGAAACCTGTAACCAGAATTGGGTTCTAACCTAAGGTACCTCGGGGTTCAGACAATTGACTCACATGGTAAACTGTGAGGTTTAATATAAACTACTATTTTCATTCTAGTTCTAGTAGCACATAGGGTAGCATGTTTCCTTGCTGTTTCACTAGCAGGGTATATTTTGCTTGCCCTTCCCCTTTCACATGCTTGAAGCACCTCCTCAAACACTGGACCCCCATTTTATGTCCCTTCTGAAAGATGGGTGCAGTCTCAGCCGATATGTCCTGACCAGGATTGAACTGGGGTCTCTCAGCTAGCAACAAATTTGGACCAGGAGCTCAACTGTGAGGCTGCTACTAGTTGAGCTACAGGGACATCCCTATATACCAGAGCACTACAGGGATAAGTCTGAGAACCCACCTTAGCAGTGTCGATCTTGCTGGAATGCTCCATGAGGATGTCCAGTGCAGCCTGGACGTTAGGCTGGGGGTTGACCGCTCCAGACATGACCCCCAGGTTGTGAGGGTCAGGCGGGCTCAGGTACATGCGCAGTAGATACACATAAACCTGCACAATAGACCGGAAAGGGACATTGTCAAATACCATGTACATGTTCACAGTGTCATGTGTATAGAAAATTAACAGTAACTGTAATGTTACTGATTTGAAGCTGATTTGTTACAATAATTGCCCTCATTAGTACTACTGATTATTCACAAAATATGTAAATTTTCAGTATCATTACAATATCAGTAGAGTCATAAAATACAGTTGTGCCATATCAATAATGGCAGTACTGCAGGAATACTGTATAGTACTGAAACAGTACTGTAATTAGCAAGCCTGGCATACTAGCCTGGAGTCCAGCCATCTTAGCTTTAGTCTGCTACCCAAGCTTCACTCCCCGCCAAGACAAGACGGGAGTGGAGCTTGCGTAGCGGACTAAAGCTAAGAAGGCTGGACTCCAGGCTATGGCATACAAGACAGTATAAAATCAGTAATTGCAACACTATCATAATACTGTAACAGTCCTGTACAGTACTATTGCAGTCATGTGATTAGCAATAATCGTAAAGAGTAAATGTTATGCAAGATTTACTTTATATCTATTTTGAATTCTATCATTTGCAATGCTTTCATAGTCTTTTACTCCATGTTATCAAGCATTTTCACAAGACACCATAGGGACACCAACATGGAGGCTGACGCATCTATTTGCATTTCAGGGAATCATAGCTCAAGTGTTTCAGGCATCTGGAGATTTTCTGACCCTCTGAAATAACTTCTATTAAGTGTTTTCATGTATATATTAAGCTCACAGAAGAGAGCATTAGAAAATACTAATTAAGAGTTGCAGATGAAACTAAAAAACGCTGTGTACTCTTGAGCTACGGTCCATTGAAATGCAAATGAGGGCTACCAACATGGCAGTCAGCACCTGACTGCTTCATTGATGTGGAAAGTGAGTGAAAATGTTTTATAGAGTTGGCTTCGATCAGAATGATAATATGTGTAAAAAATTGTATAACAGTTGGTCTGCAACTGGTCTGTATATTCAATAGACAAAATCAAATCCTTTCCTTTATGTTAAAAATAATACAATGAATAAAAAGAAAGCATACTTACATCCTTATTACCCTCTTTGTGTCTGTCATAATTCCTTGCGCAGTACCTGAGGAAAAGTTAAGTTTACATCTTAAAGTGAGAATTTAGGAATAGACAATATTCCAGCCGACTCAAGATTCTGCTGGATATCTTAAGATCACCACAATGGTGCTACTGAGGACTTCTCAAGAATGTCTTTAACACCTGGATATCTAAAGTGTGCATAACTTGGTGATCACTGATGTAGCATTTGTCTATCTAAATTCAACCATTGTCTTTTTATGTTAGGGTACTGAGGGGGATTATGAGTGTTAATGCTACATTGAAGCAGGTCTGAATTTGAAAGCAACTAAATTTTAACCTCTTCATTAAAAAAAACACTTCTGAACTTTATTCTACCCTAAACAATACACAATGCACAGTTTTTTTTAAATACATTGTAAACAGAAAGATGCTAGACAACATTGAAATACTTGTAAATGATTTTTATCATTTCTGCACGAACGACATCTTCAAAATATTATTCGAATGACAACCAATTAAAAGAGTAAAAGAGAGAGACTTACTCCAGGGCCATAAAGTTGTCCGTCAGTACGTGTGTGTAGATGGCGATGGCTTGTTCATGGCGACCCAGTCTACCCAACAGAAGAGCTCGCTCCTCAAAAAACCCTACAAGGGTCGGAACATGGAACAGAGTTACATCAAGAAATCAAAGATTACTTACTTTCTTACTTGAGTTTTTGTGTATTTCTTTAATTCATATTGAGTATTGTGAATTTTCTTGCTAATTCCGTCTACTTATCACTTTCCTGCAGGACTGTGGACCTGGACCAAGCCTGTCACAAAAACTTTAGACCCGGATCAAACCAGCATTCCATCCTGCAAGTCTCCAATTACACCATTTTTCTCCACCTGGTCACGACAGAGAAGACAGATGCTATATACATGTGCAGTATCTACAGGTTCATTGTACCTGGGAAATTCCCCAAGCTCTTTTGATCAAGTACAATGAGCAGTGGACCACGGATTGACGTCCCGTTCTAAGGACTACAACCCTCTGCAGTAGTGTGCATGTCGGGTTAGCGACACAGCCGGGATTCAATCTCCCAACCTCTCGGTCTAGAGGCGTGGTCACTATCCAATAGACTACACATGCTATTCAAGATTCCTTCAAATGATGGGATGACGAATACCTACCATCAAACGGGAAATAGGTGAGCAGTTTCTCGGGGACGTAGTCTAGCGACGTTTCCAGAAAGTAGAGAAGCTTGGATCGGATTTCTCCCAGCTCGCCAGGTTCTCTACCCGCGGGGGACGGCAGCTGGCCTGCAAAAACAAAAACAACAACAACTTTGTTTACAACTAAACATCGGTTACAGTTGGTGCACAAAATCATCCCTTATTCTTTTCTCCCTTTTATAACCTCTGACCTTTCCCACAATCCCCTGCAGTGCTGAATCTCAGTCTGAGATGGCTTACTAGTACAAAGTACTTTTGACCTCTGATTTGTGTTTAATTTATATTAAAGATCTTTTAATTAGATCAATACATTATACAGTATTACATTGTATCTAATGATTTGATTTAGTTGGTTGCATTCAATATTCTACCCATATTCTGGGCCTTTCCTTGGTACTGAAAAGCTATCAAATGAAGTTGTTTAATGAAGTTTGCCAAAGTTAGTATTTGACGACTTTAAGGCAGTGTACCAGTACCTAAATGCTTTACTGGAACATATTATAAGAATGGACGGGTCCAAAACATTTGAACAACAGAGTACCGATTAATGAACACTCATTCTGCAACTATAAAAAGGTGACCCCTACCACAAAGATCCCAATTCAGGACAGAAAACTCCTTAATACTCTTGATTTGGTATAGAAAAAAAACAATATGTGGATCCTTCTGCAAAGATCACCAATAAGTTACAACAAAAAAGACTGTTGGCTACACATGTAGATGTATGACTAACAAATCATTGAGAATGTTTGTATGCCTGTACATGTATGTTTCCCAGGTACTGAAATTGCCTTTAGGTACACAGTCCTAGACACCAACATTTCTTCTTTGCAAGGATCTTATACGCTATTTCCATACACAAAGTAAAGCTCTTTCAAACAAACAAACTTTCGATGTCCTTTTTAAGTTAAAAAGGCCCGAAGTCTATTTCACATGACCCGAAAGTGGCATGGACGTGTGACATCGGCAACGGGTTAAGGGTATCCAGCATTTGGTATTGCCCGTCTGGTTTGAGAGATGGTTAATAAGCTCTAATAAAAAAATTATGTATACAACCTTAGCACTGTTACTGATCTCACACTTCCGTTCAGGTCACGTGACGCAAGCTTCAAAGTCTTTCCAACTCGACAAGGATCAGAGGAATGATCGAAAGCTTGTTGGAAAGAGTTTTACTTTGTGTACAGAAATAGCATAATTATAATATAAAATCTTTGCAATATTAATTGCCACCACAGATTAACTTTGACTCAAACATACCTTCTGGTAGTGAGTTGATGTATTCCTTCAGCTGCCCCTGCACCTTCTCTCTGTACAGATTCACCAGCTTGTTGTGGAACTCTGGCGTCCCATCCTCGCAGTTTAAAATGATGTGTTCCTGAAAAAATACAATCATTGTTTTCAAGACTGGTCACAACATAGACCAACATCCCCAAAAGTAGTTTCTAATAAGAACCTTTGTTTATTGAAGGCTTTCTTTAACACTTAATCAATGCTGTAATCTTAATTCAGAACATTTTTAATTTCTTGAGCAACCTACACATGTATGCAGACCTAACGAAAGTTGCTCTACTTTTGTTGTGTCAATAAAGATTGTTTGTATATGTATGTCCAAATATACACTATAATTCATCTAATATTCATTGACTGAGAATATACTGTAAGATTTGAATAGCCTCATATAGTTGAAATGTTAATCTCTAAGCAGATGTAGCAGCTTGTTTTGAGTAAAAGTGGCATTGAGTCAGGCATCTGTAAAAAGCAAATACCTCATCAGATTAAAGGCACCCAGAGCATTTTATGAGGCTTGAAAACTGGAAATATTCTAGTTGCTGTAATCTTTATGAAATTGACATTTAATGCCACTGTTGGCCACATTAGCGTGCGGATTTCTTACCAAAAGTGCTCAAAAGCGGCACAAAAATACGCTACATTGTGATCTTTTAGTTTCACGCGCCTAGTGTAAATAGACCAATACCATAGCCCCGCCCACCTCCGTCAAAATGTAGAAATGCAAAAACGGACATGCAGTCACTCTCTCATTGGTCAAACAGCTAATTGTGAGGGACAGTCAGGATCAGTCTGTTAGGGCTTGGATTTTCTATCATGAGTTTTCACCACACAACAACATCATATCTTTGCTCCTTTAATGTCAATATGTAGTGGTACAGTGTTACTGAAATTTACTATGTGTAGGAATGACTAGAAATTGGAGTTTTTTTATTCAAATTTCAAGCCTCATAAAATGCTCTGGATGCCTTTAAAACTGTTAACACTGCCACTTACACTCAAAAGAAGCCCAACTGCTACATCTGCTTGGAGATCATTTTGCTACACTGAAATTTAACGGATACATATACAGTTAAAATGTGCTTCCCGATGTAACACATTTTTCCTTACCAGGTATGGAATGGCAAGATCCTTGACGTTTTCCTCCAGATACTTCAGTATCTTGTCCCTGGGAAGTGCCTCCACTTCTGGCATGTCTTCTGTAAAAATCTGGGAGAGAGTAAAATGACACTTCATCATTCCTGCCATAATGTACAAGCATTTTGGTATTTTCGGATATCATTTTTTCCTCGTGCTGGACGTCTTCAAATGTGTCTAGGGGCGTCTGATATGTTAAATGTAAGAATGTCAACAGCTGCTTATAAATGCCAGAAAGACGCATGCAAAAACAATGTATACAGTGCGAATCTAGAATAGTTTTGAGTTGAAATTTGCCCCTAAAAATGCAAGAAATAGCCTTTCTATGCACCATCATGAAGATTTGCTATACTTAAACAATAAGCTCGCAAAGTAAAGACGTCTGAGGTACATAATCTGAACTTTAAGTGAAGTACTATTCACAACACATGTATGGCAAGATTGGGACAACCACTCTTAGTGAGGCAGATTAAAAGCACCACCTAGTGATTCACTGCAATACTGCACAAGGCATACTGCACAAGGCATTTCATTCATTTCTGTCATGTTAGGCTACCAATTTCATTAAATATGTAGATATATGCTAATGTATGGATAGCCATGTCTACAAAATATGAACCTCACCTTCAATCCATCTTCAGGATGTGCCTTCAAGACCCACAGGGCAAAATCAAATATCAATTCCAAGTGGTTGGAACCTGGAAATAAAGGAGGAAAGAACTTATTTGTGGCTTGTCTGTGTGTCTGTGTTCCTGCGGTGCAATAATCCTGCAGTGCAATAATGCAGAAACATAGAACATCAGACCATCAAGAAATCTTTCTTCAGACTCAACGTTTTTGTCACACGTTAATCCAATTAACCTTTAGCACTTTGAAGTAGTTGTTTGGTACCCAATGTACCATTCCCTATTGGTTACAGAGTCAGGCAGCAGGGAGAAGGTTGAGACTGCTGGTTACGTCATGTTTGGAATCCACCAAATGGTGCCATATTTACTGTGACGTCACCAGCAGTTGTAATTGGATTACATTACAGTTGGAGAATGATTTTTTGATGGTGCAATGTTCGATAAGGGGACCCACCACACACTTCGAAAAAGAGTAGGGGCATACCCTGGTGCAAGATGGTCCAAACCTTGCAGTCGGTATAGGCTAGTTGAAGTTTGTAGCCTCAAAATCCAAGAAGAAGGGTGTATATTTAGTGAAAATGTGTACGTGTAATTTTAATTTAATAATACTATCATTTGATTGTCTTTGTTGGACAAAAAAAGGAAATTTTGATGACCCTTCCTTAAGGATGTCCCTATAACTCAACTGGTACAGTTACTGTAGCAGCCTCACAGTTGAGCCCCTGGTTCCAATTAGTTGCTAATCAGGACACCCCAGTTCAATCCTGGGTCAGGACATTATGTTTGGGGCTGCACCTGCTTTTAGGAAGGAACGTAAAATGGGGGTGCCTCTAGCACGTTAAACTTAAAGGGGAAGGGCTAGCAACCGCTCCCTGTAAAAATATACCCTGCCACTGAAACAGCAAGGGAACTTGCTGCCCTATGTATTGCTAGGCACTACTAGGGTCTGAAGGAACAAACAAACAAATTAATGACCTTCCTTACCTAGTCTCTGTAGGTATTGCACTGTTCTGTCATGTCCCTTGAGTGGGGAATTGGGCTTGCCAGATTGTCTCAGTAACAAGTCCAAGGCTGAAAAGAATGATATTCTGTGAATAAATCTTAATAACACTATTATTAACAGAAAAAAAGTGAAAACTTAATAGAATAAGTACATAAATTTGCCCTTACATTAAATCATGATGGTAAAAATGCTGGTTTCAGTTTATTGGTACGTCATGAAAACATAGACCATTAGAGTGAAGTGTTAGCTATTTGTCATAATTTACATTATTTGCCAGTAAAAGAAAAAGTTGGCCAACATTTTACACCAACTCTCATAATCCCACCTGGTACCCTAAGGCCTTCTCAAGAATATCTCTAAGTTCTGACTATCTGAAGTAGATCTCTATGAATTCACAATGTTTTCATGTGGCGGTCTTTTGGTTCCCAGTGGACTAATGAGAATTGTCATTATATCTAATATGATTTAAGACAATGGCGACAGTATAAGCACCAGTGTTTCCGCCAGACCGCGACTGAGAGGCCGTCCACTTGGGGAGGGCCGTACCGCGAAAATTAATTGACCGTACCGCGAAAATAAATTGACCAGGAAAAGCAACTGAATGTTGTGATCAGAAAAGACTTTGTTAATTTTTCAAAATCAATTTGTTACGAAGGTCGCTATAATACTGCTTCAATCGTCGCAAAATGCGATCTATATTGACCAGAAACGTAAACGCCAGAAGTGTAAAGGGGTTTTCCCGCCCTGTGATCACGTGACATCTTGCCGTCAACCAATCAACGCACAGGTTTTATGACGCAGACCAATCAGCGCTTAGAACCTTGCATATCAATGAGCTTAAAAACATGGCGGACGGCCCGGGACGGGGCAGGTTGCGACTCGACTTATGTGAATTCATAGCGAAAATACGGTTTATCTACGGTACATATGGAGAATTTTCACGGAAAAACATTCAAAGGAATATAAATTGTGTCGAATACGGTCAGAAATGATGGCGAATCGCGGCAAATCACGGCGTAGAGGCTGAAATGCACGGGCGAAATTCTTGTTTTGTTTACGTTTTTCCTTGTTTTCTTCGATGACTTTCTTCGATTGAGTCTTGAAAAACGGGTTTTTAATGAGATCACAGTATGCCAAAGGCACCGACATCGATTCTTCGCAAGCTTAACAATAGCAACAAACAAAAGAGTGTGAATGTCCAACGATATAGAGCGTCCCCACGCCCGCAGTAACAAAGAAAAACAAAGAAATTATGCCGACCTCTCGTATTTTTTTCCCGATTTCTCGGCATTTAGTTTGTCTTTTTTTAAAAGAGGACGGCCTATGTCTGAGTTCAGGCCGTCCAAAGCGACATAAGGCCGTCATTTGACGGGAAGACGCCCCTCTGGCGGAAACACTGATAAGCACCAATGGCATGTTAACAGTGGATTAAAAATCTTTTCCTTATTCAATATATACATTGTATTTACCTTTTCTGTGGAGTCCCTTCTTTTCATACAGTATGATGAGTTCGCTGTACTTCTGATGTTTCTTGAGAACTCTCTCACTTTCTTCTACATGACAGTTGTTGTCTTTCAGTCTGAGTAAGGGGGCTACCAGGGCATCATTGGTCTGGAAGGGCAAAAACATTGAATGGAAATGAATCCAATTATAAGGCTAATCCAATTAGCTTGCCTTATTTCACAGAAAGACATTCTGATTGGATAAGCAATGGTAGAGATCTCTTTAAGAGGCAGAACCATAGAGCTTTCCTTATTTCACAAATGAGCACCCTGATTGGTAAAGAGTAACAGAACCAATGGTTCTGCTTTATTCCCAAGTGGGTTTTCTGATGAGTATGTAACACACAATATGTCATTAAACACTAAGCCAATGACCTTTCTTATTTCACAAGAGCATTCTGATTGGTCATATTGCTGTCTAAGTTCAACTTTGCAAACTTTGATTACATTGAGTGAATAAACATCGTACAATGCAACTTCTACGGTTTCTAAACATTGATATATATGATCGTGTACTTCATAACCATGTAGTACAAAGATTGTCTGATGCTGAAAAGTTTTTCAAGAAGGTTTACTTTGTAGTCCTTACCTGAAGATAACACTTCATCAGTGTGGTATCGATGATCTGACTAAGTTGCTTCTTGGAACGGATTGTTGAGCTTCCTAAAAAAAGACAAAAATTACTGCCTTTCAGTACAAGAATGGGATGATATTCATCAAAACACAAAATTCTTCAATGAACCCTCTGTATGCAAGTATGTAAAAAGATGACAGAAATAACAGAAGGAAGTTCAGCAAAGAAAGATAGCAACACAAAGGGGATTTATAAAAAAAAAAATAAGATAGCCTTCCTGATATGAGATCTTCTTCCATCTGATAGCCTTTGAGGAAGAAGAAGAAAGAAAAAGAAAAAGAAGAGAAGACAAGCAATGGGTAAAATCAGGCGTCAATGTGGCATCAATGTGGCATCAATGTGGCATCAATGTGGCATCAATGCGGCATCAATGTGGCATCAATCTGGAACCAGTGTACTTTGGACAAAATCAGGCATCAATGTGATATCAATGTGGCACCAGTTTACTTTGTACAAAATCTGGCATCAATGTACATTGTACATGTATACTACAAAGACAAGAGAAGGAGAATACCAAAAATTTCATATTCATAGAAACTTTCATATTCCTAGAAAAAACAGTTCTGGTCCTCTCACCTTCCACAATGGCAGTTGGGTTCCCCAGTTCTTGACTCATGTATTTCATGAGGTCATTTCTCTTCTACAAGAATAACCATCAGGGGGTACAAGAATACACATTTTAGAGCAATAAAGTTGTATCTGATCAAGCTTCATACAATTAAAGCAAATAGTTCAACAAAACAAACAAATGGAGAATTACACACACCTTACAGTTTGTAAAATAATGTGTTCAAACAAGCTGCCAGGAGGTCCAAACCTATGCCACTTCTTCCTTACACAAAAAGCCACCAAAAAATGAAGAGACAGCATGTCCAGAACAAAAGATACCAAAACCGGAAGTTCTGCTGCAGTACCAAGGACACACACTTGGCAGCCAAAAATCGACCTTGATATTTGTTTTCTCAACACCTACCCACTTACCAAATATCATTACAATCCATCCAGAGGTTATTGAGTTATGCTGATCACAAATATCCGGAAACACAGACACACACACAGACAAACCCCAAACAAACATACCTGTGTCAGGTAGTCGATGAGAGCGAGGAGTCCCTTCTCCAGTTCTGACCCAGCCAGATCGGGGGGGCTGGAGGGGTAGGCCAGCTGTGCACGGAAGTCATGAGGCAGCAGGTCGGGGTACAGGCCGATCACTTGGGCTGGGTCTACAGTAAAGGTAGACAGGTAAAACATCCTAAACTGAAGCATGAGACTGTCCAGTAGATTCAGTAAAGTAAGGCTTTGCAAAGGCTCGCATTTTTCATTCAATCTAGATCGGTGTGTTGGGTTTTTACATTCATAGCTGTAATGTCTGAGGCTTACACCATCGTTTTTACGTCCCCATCTGAAAGGATAAATGCAACCCGTAACAAGCCATGCTAAGGGCAGACGTTACAGTGGAGTCTCCTCATTGCAGACAAGCATAAGAAGCACTAAAAAGACACCTTGTGAAAGTACTTACCCAAAGTTCAATCTCAAAAATTATTCTGCACCACATAGCCACAAGGGTATACTTGATAACCATGCAAAGAAAAAAGGCTGTTATCCAGCTCAAACGACGAGCACAGATCCCGGAAGTAAACAAACCTTACATTAGACCCAGTTTTCGGCTGTATTCATCCGCCCAGGGCAGGCCTGACCCAACTACTCACATATGTTCTTACGCGAACTAAACTGGTGAACTGAACAAATTTCAACCAAAATGGGAAAGCGTAGACCCTACCTGTTCCTTCTAGCAAAAAAAAGTCTCCAGATTGGGCCAAAATTTTCAAGGAAAATAAAGGTTTTCAAGGATCTTAAGTTGGCACTACAAAGGTCCCATCTTTGGCCTCCACTGCACATGTCTACTGTAACGTCTACCCTAAGCGGGGCTCAAACCCTAGCCCTCTGGTTCCACAAATGTTTACCTGTATCCAACTTGGAGAAGATGTTGAGGGACTCGTCAAACCTCCTCTGTGAGAAGAGGTCGAAGGCGTACAGGTTCTGGATGTGGTGGATGTTCTGCTGTTTGTCGGCCTCCACTTCATCCGTCATGTTCTTATTAGTGAGATAATAGATGCCAAGAGTAAGTTCACATTTATAAACCATCTTGCAGGTCCGATTGAGCACGGGCAGTTGTAATTCAGTTTATGGTCGCTCATTTGTTGTCAATTTTTCATGTATATGTGTATGCAACATTTGTAAGTGGATGTTTGTTTATTTCTAAGGGATTTTAACCTCTGACCTTACTACAACCCCCTGCGTTGATGGAATTGTGAGATGGCTTATTCCAACCAACATTTTTATCATTGGACATAGGTACGTACTGTTACAGTACGTAATAGGTATTTGGGATTGGGAGTAAAATTTGCACCAGGGTTAAGGTAAAAAAAAAGACTATTCAAGGAAATGGGAATATCATAATTCGGGAAAAAAAGTTCCTCTAAACACTATCCTTTAAGTTTCACATAGAAATAGCATTTAATGTATTTCCTTGAACCTAGCAATGGCCCTGAAGTACACATTATAATACTTGAAATAATGGTACATGTACATAATTCTCAGAATATTATTTCCCGCACAAAATATGATGTTCATTTACTTTAACCTTAAGCATGCTAGGTACACAACCCCCCCCACCCCACTGAACTCTTGGTTCTAAGATCACATAGCAGGCTGGGGGTTAAGGATACGTACTGCCAGATGCAGAGCCAGTTCAAACTGCTTGTCTTGTAAGAGTTGTTTGATCTGCGCAGTGATGGGGACAGGAACCATCTTCCACACATAGTTCTGAGAGGCCACGTACACATGACCACTGTAACAAGAGGTACACGTGTATCAGGAAAAGAAAATCAAATTTGGAGGACATCGGAAAATCCACACTCTTAGTTTCATCATCACCATTATGTACATTTTTGTGCAATATTGAATACACAGTGAATCAATATCAAATATTGAATCAGGTAGAAAATATAAAGTATAATTAAATCAACCAGTCAATATCAAATATTGAATCAAGTAGCCAAGGAATTCGATTCATAGTTGGCGTGGTGATTTGATTATTAATGATGTCATCTTAATTGATAAAAATTTGCATACTGCATTATTGTCCTGATATTAGGAACTTCCTAAAGAAACAACAAGACCAAGACATAATCATAAATCATGAATAATCATATTCATAAATGTTGTTTTGTTACTGAAACATGTTCATAAGATTAATGTGTCCAAATTTTAGTCATCAAAACCTGACCACTTTCTGGCATCTAGCAATGGAGCGGCGTGACTTCGAGCATGTGAAAAAACGTCTTAAGGCCCTCCCCGTTAAGTTTCTGTACTTTTTGTGTTTTGTGTAAATATATTTAGTATGAATTTTTCCCCTTCGAAAAGTTGTTAAAAATACAGAACTCTGTCGAGGGTTGCAACATATAACAACTCTAGTAAACTCTTCACTCTTTCATCCATCCAAGCACTTAGTACACTTGTTTAATGTACAGTTATCTTTACGCTGTTCTATCCAACAAACTGACATTTATTGCGAGGTAATAAATCGGTCCCAGCTGCGGTACACAAAAACAAATTTGTCACAAATCAATCCCAAGCTGAAGTGAAAAACAAAGGTTTGATTGCGGCTATTGTATGACCACAGAAAGGTTACATACAGCTTAAAGTCCTTTAAGTTTTAAGAAAATATGTTTTTGAAGGCTAAGTGGTGTAAGGCAATAATGTCAACTTGAGTAACATTAAGAGATTCAGATATAGGATACACTTTGGGAGGGTAACTAAGTACTTTAAGTAGTCTTTCCCCAAAATACAGTTATGGATACTGTATAGGCTAACACATTATATCGTCGTAAGAATATATCTTAGGGAGGTCCTCTCTGCATGTGAAAGTGCACTTTTTCTACAAACTCGTTAATAATCATATCAATATAAACGCAGACAGTCTACTTAAACCAGCTCAGGGGCGCACCCGGGGTAGTCACCATCTTAAATTCCAAACTCTCAACGCCCGGACAGACACATACAAACACTCGTTCTTCCCCTGCACCATCCCACAGTGGAACGCCCTGCCTGGCACGGTTGTAACGGCTCCCACCGTTGAGTCATACCGTGCCAGGCTGGAGGCCTGCCTGCCTTAGCCTGGGACCTCCTCCCCCCCTACTTTGCCCCTTGCGGGGTTATCACAAGGAGGATGATGATGATGATACATGCATTGATGGAAGGGGCAAAGACTCGAGACTTCAGACTCAAGAACCAAGCAGAGTTAGAAGACAGACCTTCCACTGCAGATGAACCTGGGTCTGCTGGGTAGCTCCAGGGTCTGGACCAGCAGTCTGGGCTCCACAGTCCGTACTTCTATGTGCCTAAAAAGGTAGGGTGACAACAAATTGATATGAAGGATAGATGTATGGAAATCAACTTGATTACCTGGTACAGGTGTACGAAACAAAAACTGGATGGAAGCATGATTTGTTCAATAACATCAGAATGGTGTATACATTGTACAATTGTGGTGTCTCATTTGTGGAATCATGAATATGCAAATGAGTACACGCTGAATTTCAACTGAGTAAGTCAGAATCAATTGTTGCCTACATGTGTTTATGTCGAGCTACTGATTCTGGCATCCGAGGAGATGCTGAGCTTCCGAGTCTGGCACCCAATGAGAGCGATCATTTGCATATTCGTGATTCCACAAATGAGACATCGACCAGGCATGGGTGTATCCAATTTACATTGAGTAATACAAACTATGGTTAAATGTAATCAGGAACTGTTGTATTTTAGTGCCATTGGTGCCACAAGCACAACAGTAAGAAAACAGCAACAGAACAGTACTGGTAATAGAAGCAAGATAGGACTAACCTGGGAAGTACTGCTATGATGTAGGGTGGCTCATGATCTATCAGAATTAAAAAAAACATACATTTTTTTAAAGGAATAAGCATAAAATATCACACTTATTTCTTCAAACAATGTTAAGACATTTTGCAAAGACACTCTAGGAACATAATGCATTTCATGTAACACTATAACAGGGGACTCCCTAACTTGAGTAACTTTTTCAGGTGCTGGAACTCAGTTCTATATTAGTAGCCAGAATTGACGTAATGCATTTTGATGAATGAACTTTGGACACAATAAGAACATCTTTGAGTAACAAAAAAATGCCTTAATGCTGTTCACATAGCTTTCACGCTCTGCGTTACAACCAGAAAAATATTTGGGATGCTTTCGCGATTTTGCTCTCTTCAAAAGTTAGTGATAAATTTAAGTAAACAGAAAAAAAGGAAGAATTGAACTCCAGAATATTTAGCTTTCTTCTGACAGTAAAACTTCTCTTTTCTACTAAACAAACACTCAGAGACCCACATTTTTAGTGTTTTGTAAAACCTTATACCTTATGATATGAAAGTTGTGTGACTGCTTGGTACAGGTCTACTATTTTGGGGTACGGGCCGCTGCCACACAGTGACTCTCTTTTCAACGCCACCATCATGATTATTACTTTTGAATATTATTTTCCTAAGAAACAACAATACTGTATGTGTAAGTATATTTTGCATGCAAATGACAGCTATGTGCATGGACTAGGTTTAGTTTAGTTAGGTTAAGATTAGGAAAAATCCATATCAAGTTAAGGGACGTCTCAAGTTAGTGTGTCTTACCTAAAACAACAGGGATGTCCGACCACGTCAGGGCGTACTTCTGCGTGGGCTGTCCCTCGGAGTCGATGAAAATAGTCATGTCGTCTCGTCCCAGCGCCAGCCGGTCCTCCGACAGGCTGGTCACCAGCGGTTCCAACTGTTTTCCCGTGGGAAACAGTTCCTTCAGTGTGCCACTACCATCCACCTGTGCCAAAAAATGAACGGTCATTCACATTTCCACACTGCACTTCTGACAACTACTGAAATGTACACAACCACTCGTAAATCACAAAAATTTTATAATCAGCGCAGACATTCACATGTAAAATGGCTCCGCCTCTGAGGTGTTGCCAAAGAACGAACAGTCATTCACATTTGGACACTGTACTTCTCAAAACTTCTGGATTGTACACAACCACGCGTAACTCACAAAAATGCTGTTTGGTGCCAATAAGGCCACACCAATTTAATTTCTTGGTTAACGGATTTTTATTTTCCAAAAAAAAAATTTTAGAAAAAAAAAAAATCATGAAAACAAAAGGCTGTTTTCGTGATTTTTTCTTTTCTAAAATTTTTTCATTTTTAAAATAAAATTCCGTTAACCAAGAAATTACATTGGTGTGGCCTAATGCTTACTTGCAAAACTAACGTCTTTGTTTGTTCGTTTGTTTTGCATAACCAGTCAACCACTAGTGTTTGTACAGTAAGTACAAGCTGCGTTGGATTTACCGGACTGCAAAGTTTGATCCACCCACACAGGAAATGACCCCTACTCTTTTCGATAAGTGTGACACCTCATGAACTTACCTTGATGAGGAAGTAGTCCCTTTTGAAGCCCACACAGACAGAGTCCTTGCACCAAGCCATGGACTTGGCAACATCAGGCACTGCCATGTCAGGCTGTGATAAAACATTTCATTAACCTTCATCATGCTGAGATGACAGAGTGGCAGTATATAGAACCATCCTTAGACCACACAAATTTGATTTCTTAGTTAACAGACTTTTTTTGATTTTAGCACACAAAAAAATAATGAAAACAGAAGGCTGGGGTGAAAACTCACACCTGACCCTGTTCACTCCCTGAAATTGTGCGCACCAAAGTACCAACTTTCCTCTGTTTTCCAATCTAGCATTTAAAATAAAATTCTGTTAACCAAGAAATTAAAATGGTGTGGCCTTAGCATTGTAAAATATTATCTGCACTTTTATCAGGAAAAATTATCAACATCTGCTGACATCTGCATAAATCATAATTCTGATATATTTAGATATTCATGACTAGTCATTCTCTAGATTAAAAGTTTTGTTTGATCTGGAAAGTGAAACAAGTTCTACTTACCGTGAGCTCGTGAAAGTCCCTATTTTTCCAGTAGTAGTTCTGTATTTTTCTCTTCACAGCGACCGCCATTCTCAATGTATGCGACAAGTCTCCACTCAGGGACTTGTGTTGCTGCATGGGCAAGATAGAGGAAAATCAAGTTGCTAAGTCTGCAAATTGATGAACAACACACACGCACATTACAAACATTATTTTCAAGACCGCCTCTAGATTGGGATGATTGCCAGAGATCATTTAGTTTTTTTCCCCTGCAAAATAAGCATTCAGGGAAAAATGAAGTTACTAAAGGCTATACATTGACAAACAAGTCTCTAGAAACATATTGCAAATTAAGAATAGTTTTCAAGATCACCCAAAGATTTCTTAAGATCATCCCACTTTTATGAGCGACTTGAAATACCAGTAATACATGGATCTGGAGGGTACTCAGGGGGTTATCAGAATATTTATTGCTGTATGACAACTGCTGTCAATTTAAAGGACAAAGCTAAAGATCAAGTTGCCAATACAATCAATCTTTTTGTATTTTTAAGAAAAATGGCATCTGAAGAGGAACACCAAGTCTTGTTTCTGGTATCCCTTACATAATGATCGGGTAGAAAATTAGTATTAAGGCCACACCAATTAAATTCTTGGTTAACGGATTTTTATTTTCAATTTAGCAACAAAAATAAAATCATGAAAACAGAAGGCTGGGGTGAAAACTTGCACCTGACCCTGTTCACTCCCTGAAATTGTGTGCACCAATGTCAAAACATTCCTCCAAGATTCTGTTTTCATGTTGTTTTTCCAATCTAGCATTTTTTAAGATCTTTTTATTCGTTAACCAAGAAAATAAATTGGTGTGGCCTAAGAAATGTACCTGTAGATCTGTGGAAAACAGAGTGGCTCCCCTGGTCTTCTGGATGGTGGTGATACATTGGAAGGTGGTGATGTCGTGTACACTCACTACATTGTCTGCACATGGGGAGACAGAAAGGTGTATAAACTCTTACAGACTTAAGTACAATTACACTAACTGTGGAATGAAATTATATTTGCATACTTGGGACTTCAACACAATTTGCATGTTTGGGCAACTATAATGTACTATTACTAGTATCAAAAATAATTGCATACTACAAATGCATTTAAGTTTACTGTCATTTAATTACGTTGCAGGGAGAAAATGGAGTGTTCACAGTAGGTTTTAATTGGAGGTGCAAACGAGGTGGTAGGTGGGCAGAAGACAGAACAAGCACTTTCGCAGCGGTTTTCAGTTCCCAGTGGACAGGTTACCGTGAAAGCTGGAATATTACAAAGTACGGCAAACTTAATTGCATTTTAATACAGCATATCAGGGCAACTGCCAAACTCTTTTGATAGTAGTCAGTAGATTATCTCTAGAAATACCTACTAACATCATCTATGTTAAAAATATATCTTTGAGGTGTGAAAAATAAACTCCTTAACCATAAGTTTCTTAAAAACCCTAGATTTGACGAAAGTGTAATTTCAATTATGACTTTGGCAACTAATTCAATCCACCAGCTTAATTCGTGTTTCCTGAACAACAAAACACTTACCTGATAAACTGATCAATATTTTCAGCTCAGAAACCACACACAGCTGAAACAAATATACATTCAATAAGTTGAAACAACCATATTCTGCAAAATATCTACTGAAGAAATCTATCAAGGTTACTTTGTATGCAAAACTTCCAATTGCTGTACACACTTTTTTAGTATAAATAAGGCCTAGCAAAATCAATGTTGTGTTTTCAATTACGGTCCTGAAAAAATTGGAGTTGGTATTTAGGGGTTGTCTTTCAACATCATATTTCAACTAGAGTTCCACGACCTCATACCTTCGCCAAATGATTTTAACCTTTATGACTGACGTATTAGGAGTGTTTCTCATCAATCATAAATCATACCAGTTGATTGTCTTAAAATATAACATGTCCAAAGTATGAGCTTAACAAATTTATCATCAATTATGCAAAGGAGGCCCTTATTAGCATAATTTGATTCAACGATGTTCACATTCACATAACGTCCCGATGCCACAAAAAAGGATTAAATGTATGAAATTGCCGTCTTTTGCCAGTGTGGAATAATAGAAGTTACTCATTAAGTATGCAAATAAGGCCCACATTTGCATATTTTCTATCTATCAACAGTCCTCTCTTCCTCAGTAACAATTTGAATTGTCATATCATGGAACAAAACGGATTTTTAAAGTTGCCTCATTAATTATGCGAATGAGAATCTGATTTGCATAATTATCGTCCAAACATACTAAGCATCACAAAAACTATCCACATACCAAAAATCATGACCATCCATCAAGGCCATCATGTTATAGTATTTTCTCATTAATTATACAAATGAGGTCTTCATTTGCATAGTTCATATCAATTAATATTTCTCTCTTCCTCAGTTACATATGTCACATGTTTCATGTCCTATCATGGAATTTGGCGGATGTATAAACTTTCCTCATTAATTATGCAAATTAGATACTGATTTGCATAAGAAGTGTCTAATCATGTACATCATCACTCAAGCTATCTACCTACCAAAAATCATTACCATCCATCAAGCCCTTCTTGAGTTATTCCCTTTCAAAGTCAGACACAAAACCTGCTCCTGCAGTTCCAAAAAAGCTGCTAGGGGGCCCAAACCCACACCACTTACTCTCTGTCCAAAGATCTATCTACCACTCAAAAATAAGTTCCATAGCATGTCCAGAACACGAGATATCAAAACAGGAAGTTCCACTGCAGTACCGTAAGAAGCCGATAGGGGGCCCAAAATCTCATCGTTTTTAGGTCTCATCAAAACCTACCCACCTACCAAATACCAAGACAATCCATCAAGGCATTCTCGAGTTATCCTGTGCCACTACAAACAAACAAACAGATAAACGCTACCCTCTGCATAACCTTCTCGGCGAAGGTAATTATGAGGAAATAGATTGTTCAAACACAATTTTCTATATTGCGAATCAGAAATGAGGAGGACATATTGGGAAACGATTCTACAATGTTTTCATCACTCAGATGTCAGATAGAAAATGTTATGTCCCTTGCCAGTGGTAGACCTAAAAAAAACACGCTAGGGTCGGCAGATTTTTGCTAGAGTAACCAGAAAAACAACTTTTTCCTTAGGCTTATTTGTGTGATCATAGTGTATCGATGTACAATGTGTTACTCATTACTCCGGGGAGGAGGATGACCTCCTTCTGGGAGTATTGGGAATGCATTTGTTTGCGCGTTCGCAGCTATTACTCACGATCCCGTTGTCGCATTGGTGTGTAACTTGGCATATCGTTTGCCTGGTTCGGCGTGGGGATGCACAATAGCTTTGTTACCCCATAACTACTTTAAACGTCAATCCAATATCGTAATTGCACCCCTATAATTAATGCTATGTCCCACTGCCCTGCCATAGGGACCATGTTATAATCCGTTATGCATGACTGGAATACTTCAGGCAGATACGGGGTATAAATCTTCCTTACTTGCTGTGATCGTATAGTCACTGTTACATTGAAAAATAGACAACGTGCATCACCACACGCAACCTAGGAAACGATATACCAAGTTACATACCAATGCGGCAACGGGAATTGTGAGTTTTAGCTGCGAACATGTGCCGAGTGAGCTTCAGTCTGTGTATTAAGTATGCCGTGTCCCTCGCAACTCGCATACAGTATGTGCGCACGGGACGGACGATGTATTTTTACGCACAGTGTGAAAATGGCAAATCTCTGGACCTTCAAACTTACCACACTTGTAGTTTATAATACGGAGGCTGTGACAATGTAAAAAGTTTACACAGGGAATGAAAGATTGTTGAGAAATATCTCTCAGAAAAGTGCGCGCGCCAGTGTCACTTCCGGGTGGTTAGATCCGGTGACCTTTGACCTTCGTGAAATGTTACGATAATATAAATTAGCCTTTTTTATTGCAAATAGCTTGATAGCTATAGATCAGGCTGACCTGCAATAAATTGTGGAAAGAGGATTTACTGCATATTTGTGATTTCTGATACATCTTAGTTGTAAGGCTGAATGGTTAGTTGATAATTGAAAAGGGGCCATCTAGATCTAACTTTGTGACTTTTCCCGGAATTTCTAGATCCCATCTGTGCCATGCTGTAAAAACATACTTTTCAGCAGGTTGACCACTCCTGTATTGAAAGAAAAAGATAAACAAACACTTTTTCTTTACTTGCTCTAAAACACTACTTGGACTGAGCAGAGATGCAATTTGTGTGGGTCAATACTTGTACATACTATAAATACTTCACGGAGAATTGTGTCCTACGGACTCTTGTTTACCTTATAGTATTATACAATAAAATTTAATTAGTATGTTTCAATCATTGTATTTACTTTTGTATAGCTACAGTTGTAGAAGACCTTATGAAAGTCACTTTACTTTTGTTGTGTCAGTAAAGTATGGAATGTACAGTACTTCTATGTTAAGTAGAGCAAGTTCTTATAATTATCACCAAGGGACTGCCAGAGGTGCTGACTAAACTTAAGTACCTGAACTATTGGTTTCTTGGAGAAAGACTTGTTGGACCTTTCCAAGCTGACTTCATGTCTTGTTGAACCTAGAACAGGAAAAATTTCTGCAATTAAAATATGAATATGGTAAAATCTACACCTCCATTATCAAAGAAGTGAAGAAAATGTTCCTCAGAACAATTTTTGCTGCAAAAAAATTACAGACTGTTCTACAGTATTTTTCCAATTTTTAGCATATATATACAAGAAAAGTTGATTTGCATACCAAATTGATAGGTGATACAAATACACATGGAATGGATCTATATTGTCTTGAAAGTTCATATTGCATGCTCACTTGAACTACTAGTATATTCACTTTCGAAATTGGTGTTAAAAGTCACTGGAAGTCTAGAACTATTGGAGAAAGACCGGGACTAACCACTGGATTACACATGCCAAAAGTTAATTTTAGATAAATACTCATAATAACTAGTATAGTTTATATATCTATAATTATTGTGATCATACCTGACTCTGTCTTGATACTGTAAAGTAGCAGATGCCCCTGCTTCGTGCCGACAAGTAATTTATCAGCTGAAAAAAAGACAAAGTTATCAAAATGTTAAAAATCACTAACTTTATATGAATTTCAGGTCCTCTAGTACATGCATTTGTGTAACAGTAATAGTGCATCCGTAGAGAGTCACTCGAACTGCCCTGTACTGGACCGCCCTTATTGCTTACATAAAATGCTGATGGTATACAGGATTCCAAACATGGCAATTTTCATTCCAGTTATGGCACCTTTTAAGTTGTAGCAAGTGGCCTTGACTCTTGTTGTTAAGTGGGTCAAGTTGTATCGAATGACTCTCAGGAAAGCATTATACCTGTAGTGTAGTTGGATTGTCAGAGAACTATACTCAAAGATAGAGGTGGGACTTTTGTGGGGTCGTACTCACAGATGGAGAGCCTATTACTATCAGGTGGTAAAGGGCTTCCTTACACGTACAGCCTACTAGTACAGGTCAATATAGGGAGGATGTGGTATTTGGCTGGTTTGAAGGACGCAAGCCAGCTGTTTTACCAACCTGTTCCTTTATCATGGTCAGACTACAGAGAGGGTCTGCATGGGGGATCCAGGCAAATTTAAGCAGGACAGTAATGCTTAATAGTACTCAGGAGGGATGACAATGCTCAATCGTAAATGGACTTTCTGTTGAGAAAGATTTTGGTTTTGGGAAATATTTCATTGGATTGTTGAATTTGTTCCATTGTAATGTTTGTATTCATGTGATATCTAGCAAAACTAGGCTGCGGACACGAGGACACAACCGAATGCTCATTTTGACCTTTGGCGAAATTCGGGATGTGAGTAATTGTAGTTGGATCATCGCGCACATGCGAGTGATCGCGTGAGTGATTCCAAGTAATTAGATACGAGTGAGTCGGAGTGACGTAATAGGTTCCCAAGCACACCTTAGCGCGGACATTTTGAGTGTCAGGTTAGACATTAACATCTACCACAATCCGCCTCAATCCTTGCCATATATGCCATCGGGAGACGGGAAGAGAAAAACCAAACTACTGGGTCACTTCAGCAACAACGTTTTTGGTCAGGAGCTTGACAAAATACAAGACCAAATCGAGCAATCAATGCTTGGTGCGTCTCCACCCAGCGGGAGTGTTTTACCCCCCTCCCCACGTGCGTCTACTGTCGACACGTTTGACCCTGATGCGGCCGAGTCGAGTCCTTGGAGTAGAGGCAGTAGGCTCAAGCGGCAGAAGTGCATACCCTAGAGCTCCGTCAGGAAATCACCACTTGGGAGGCTGGCAAAGCTTCACTCCAGCAGCCATTGTCAGGGTGTCTCCCAATTACAAGTGTTGTCAAGGACTGGAGGCGTGACCCTGGGTCGTTCTTTTGGCGTCCTGACCTTTTGGTGCTCAAATTCATGATGCGAGTAATTTGTCAGTACCTTGCACAGAGGACAAAGCATGATGCTTTTTTGCTAGCTAGTATAGTGCAATGCGGCTTCGCTACGACTTTAGCCAAGGGCACTGGGTCACCCCTAATCTTGTCGATAAGTGTGTTGGGTTCTTCTACTTGCAGAGGTTTGATGAAAGATGAGGCTTAAGCCTGAAGCTCCCTCATACACCCTTACAATATGTCCGTTCAGGGGCCAACCTTAGGCATTGCTAGGATCAATCTCCAGCCCACGGATCCGCGGAATTCGATCATGATGGCCAAGCAGTGGGGTTGCGCTGCCGCTGGTGCCGTGCGGACATGTCAACAACGCTTATCAATGAATTCAAGATAACATACATGGGATTAAAGCAACCAATTGAGCTTCATGACTAATCCATTCACAACGCCTAATGATGAATGGTTGAAAGAGTCGGTGGGCTACGATTAAAGGTGAATTAAAAAATCTCTCTACGCCTCACGGAAAAACAAGATACAGGCCCTCAACAGACCTTGCATTGGATGGTCATGATATCACTTGTGCAAATACATATACTAGTACTTTGAGACAAGTACTAGTACTCTGAAGTCTCTGGATTAAAACTTATCATAAAACTTGTTGTATAAGTCCCATATTACACTTCATATTTAATCAGTCTTTGGAAATGGGCCATGTACCAACTGACTGGAAAAATGCTTATGTCCATCCTATTTTTAAGAAAGGGGACAGAAGCGACCCAGCCAATTACCGTCCGGTCTCTTTAACAAGTGTCTGTTGCAAATTATTAGAACATATCATGTATTCGGCAGCAATGAAACACCTAGACACGCACCACATCCTCCTGCCTACTCAACACGGATTCCGAGCTGAACATTCTTGTGAGTCACAGTTAATATGCACTTTACAAGACCTCACTTCATGGTTCGATAAGGGACACCAGATTGATCTAGCCATATTAGATTTTTCCAAAGCCTTTGACAGCGTACCGCACATACGACTTTTGAACAAACTAGAATACTATGGAATAAGGGGAGCAAACCTAAAATGGATTACTAACTGGCTCACAAACAGACACCAACAGGTAATTGTTGATGGTGAAATGTCGATGCCCACGAAGGTCAAGTCAGGTGTACCTCAAGGGACCGTACTGGGTCCACTTCTATTTCTGTTATACATCAATGATATAGACAAGGGTATAACATCACAGATCAGACTTTTCGCAGATGACTGTCTCATATACCGCCCCATTCATTCCGAACAAGATCAACAAAGCCTGCAAAGAGACCTGGACACCCTGTGTGCCTGGTCTGACACATGGCAACTTAGGTTCAATGTCAAAAAGTGTTGTATTTTACATGTACATAAACCCAGAAGGTCCTCACACTACATGTATACAATGTTTGCAGAGCCCCTAGAGGTCAACAGTCAGCACCCTTACCTGGGGATCATACTTTCTCAGGACCTCAAGTGGTCAGCTCATGTTAATTCCATTACCTCAAAAGCAAACAGCACACTAGGATTTTTAAAGCGCAATTTAAGGGGGGTCAACAGTCAGGTAAAAAGGAAAGCATACATTTCATTAGTAAGACCTAAACTAGAATATGCAGCCTCGGTGTGGGATCCCCAGAAACGCCACCACTCTCAAACAAACATTCTACAAGAGAAATTAGAATCAGTGCAGCGCAGAGCAGTCAGGTGGGTACACAATGACTACAGACGTAGCACGAGTGTAACTCAACTATTACACAAAACAGGTTGGCCATCACTCCAAGACCGTAGAAAATACTCACGTTTGGTGTTATTTTACAAAGCTCTCCACAACCACATCGCCATACCCCTACATAACTACGCCACAAGGAACACCAACATCACAAGAGGACACCCATTACGGTATCAGACCCACTCCTCCAAGACAGACATCTACAGATCCAGCTACATACCACGAACCATACAGGACTGGAACATATTACCTCCAAACATTGTCACATCCACAGCACTGGACAGTTTCAAGACGGGTTTGGCCAACCACATGGGCCTACCCGCATCCGTGTAAATATTGAACTATGCTAAGCAGGCCAACCACTTTTACATTATTGTTTGAGCACTGTTCTGGTTGATTTCGCACAAACACTTTGCAATTTTTTTTTTTTTTTTTTTTTTTGATTCGTTTCTTTTTATGCACCACCACCACCACCGGCCCGCTTAGCCGTGCACCAATCCTCCCTGGACGAGATGCCCCAATGGGGTTTTGTCCAGTAAGATTAAGATTAAGATCAACTAATGTCGTATCATGTATCGTCAACTTTCACAGATATTATAAGATAACGTTATACAAATTTGTAGTCCAAAACAAAATTATGGATGACTCTACAAATTATAGTTTAGGATAAATCCACACTCATTGAACCATACCTAATGACAGAAATATGTCCCTATAGATCAACATAGGGTGAAACATAATTTGATGCAGCTAAACTTATTTGTAATCGATCTACATCGGGAATAAACAACAGATCACGAGATCCTCTTTGCCCCAACACGTATCACATTTAACCCCCTCTACTCACCCCAGCAGGCGATAGATTCGATCTGGAGGGGCAGCTTCTCGAGAATGGGAGCAGCTTCGTAAGCGTCGTGCATCTTGGCAGCATAAAATGCCCCAAGGAAGATGGTAAAAACTCAAAAGTGGAGACTAAAACATGTCAAATTTGGCTGATTGTGTCATTCTTTTGGGAGCAACCATGCATTCTAAATGAGGGGCGCGTTGATATTTTTTATTTCATTTAACAAATGTAAAACATAACAAATTAGTCGCTGAGATAAAAAAAAGTGATATTATAATAAGAATAATCTAATGAAATTACTTTGATATTAGAAACATGTTGATTTGAACTTTTCTTGGATAAAGTTTAAACTTCTTTTCAAAAAATGAAAGTGAACTATTCCAATGACGGTTCAAAGGTTACACCGAGGACACAGCCCCGAAAGCACACAAACGTCAAGTACGTCTTTGAGGTCATAAATTTACAAACAGCTTAATTTTGCAGAATTGTACATAATATTAGCACAAACTTAGAAAACATACATTTATTATAATAAGTGTGTGAATTAGTGCAATATCAAGGAGTTTGAGGCTTTTTTTGATACTTTGGATATTCTTGTGGTCTGCTGCGGTGACATGTTCCCGCCATTTGAATCAGCAGAGATCGTGGAGACCAGAACCACAAAGGCTCCAGGTGGAACACAGAAGAGGTACGATATTTTCTTCCGATCGTCCCCAACAACCAATATTTGGGTTTTTAGGCACAGATTATATCACATTCTACAAAGTACGCTTATGTGGAGACTTAGGAATAGTCGTTTTAGAATTTGAAGGCTGTTTTTTCGGCGGCTCTTTCTTGCCATGGCGTGGCCGGTCGCCCAACCCAACCCGACTTCTGAAAAGGCTTGTTATAGAGAGGAAAGTGAAACTTGAACCGAATCGTCCGTATTTTGTAAGAAACGACTTTATTTTCTGTCAGGTTTGATTAATTCGACCACGATGTGATAAGTAGTTGATGTTTTATTAGCGATACAATGTAATCAAAGTCGATTGTAGTCGAGTAAAAAGAGGGAAAAATTTCTTCCGAGTTTTCCACTTGGAGCAAACTGGCTCCGGGGTTTCTAAACGTGGATTGATATTTTTCGGTGTCTATCGGAATGAATTTTACGCAATAATTAATGTTTTGCAAACGGTAGATATGTACCAAACTGTCTGTAATAATTTTAGAGCCTTCAGAGGGAATTCCAGTGTGGTTTTGCCCTCTAAAGGTACGGTATTTATTTTAGAAGCCGTACCTCTGTGACTAAGGGACTCTCAGTTTCAAACAAATTACACCGAAATTTACTTTAGGGACGGTTCTTTTATAACCTAAGAGGGAGATGCAACAAAACCAAGTCAACCTTAATGGTTGAAGTTCATGGCTACAAAATTATATGTATATCTTCAATTTTTTTTATATAACAAAAGGGCATTAAGGTTTAACTGAAGTTTAATTTGTTTTTTAATTATGTCTCATGGTGACTGCTAATTTGTTTTTCCATGTTCGTGTGATGTATTTTAAAACTAGCAACAAGAGGAAAAAACTCAAAAGGCTAAAAATATTGAAGGTATGGTTCAAGATTGTACAAAAACTAAAAACAATTATAAATGAAAAAAAGCATTAACAATTTTTCAGAGATAATATCAGTTTGAAATAGAAAATATCTAAAATACTAAAATGATATGTTCTTGAAACTTAATAAATGAATTGAACATTTATCAGTTACAAACATTGTAACATATTGTTTGAGCTGAAAGAATTAATTGAAAGAATGGTGAATAGATTGTGTTATGTAGCGTTGTAGGGCCTCTGACTTGTGTTATACTTTAACGTTGTGTATTTTCCTTCCACTTTTCAGCCATTATGGCTCCGCACAAGGTTGACAATGGCAAGCGGCGAAAAGAACCGAAAACAGCGGGCAGAAAGATCGGCAAGCAGACGCCAAGATGTGACTGTAGGTTATTTTGCGGAGTCCGTTCAGAATTACGCCGTTTTTTTTATCTCTCTCTCTCTCTCTTACTCCTCAAGGAAAAGGGACTCTTGGACCCTTCCTTCCTCCTCCTCTTCCCAGCCAAGGTTTCCTTGGAATCCTTCTTGTAGACATAATAGCTGATTGGTCAGCACACTGGCTCTGAGGCTCATTAGCATACTCAACATCCAATGAAGACAATTAAACGTATTCACGTATATGCCTGATTTTCTTCCTCGTCTACCCCCTTGTGCACTCACAGCTTTGACCGCTTCACTGAAAATGGAGAACGGGAAAGCGAATGGGAGTCTGCAGGATGTGCAGAAAGACCACGAGCTGTTCCTGCAGGCGTTCGAGAAACCCACGCAGATCTACAGGTTTCTGCGGACCAGGCATATCGTGGCTCCCGTCTTCCTACAGAGGAACGTCACGTACATGTCTCAGAGGTCCTCCAGGAGCCAATGTCGTAGGAAACAGTTCAAGGTGGTGTATTATGTAAACTGCATCTGTTGCTTTTTTCCATAAAGTACATGTAGTTATAGAATGTTTTCTATATTCATTTTTAGAAAAGGGAAACGGTAGAATAAAAAAGAACAAGGTTAAGTAATTCTTCCCTATGCTCTTTGCTAAAGTTACGTTGTTCTTTTGAAACCTGGATGGAAAGTCTAAGTTTCTAGACTGGTATTTTGTGTACTGAAATGTACACGTACCTACACAGGTTTAAATGAATGAGTGAATGATTCAATGAACAAACATGAATGATTGAGTGAATGCTTCTGTGATGTAAAGTTAGCGTCTTGTTTTTTTTTTACCTTTTGTTAGCTTTAACGTTATCCAATTGCTTTGCTTTCTTTTAAAAGTTATAAACATTTTTATATGAGCTTTTCCTACCAACCAAATTTTGCCCCTTTTCTGTTACAGGTGGATTCAGTGTTAGGAGATATTGTTGCTGAGGAGAAGAAAGTAGAAGAACAAAAGGCGCTCAGCCCCCCTGTACAATGCACACCTAGGTATTTAAACTTGAACTTCATCACCTTCTGCTGGTCCCAGGCAGACAATGTGGACCCAGCAGTCGTGCCTCAAGAGGTCATGGTCGAGGCCGCCCTTCTCAAGATCTGTCACAAGAAGAGGAAAGACGTCCTGTCTCCGATGAAGCATGTACCCCTGGGAAAGATACAAGTGCCCTGTGTGTCCGGTGCTGACGGTGCTAGTAGAACGGGACCTTCGCTGTCCATCCCGGGAGAGTGCTTCCAACCAAGTAACGGTCAGATCAAATCTTATGTGCTGGTGCTCAGAGTCACCGTTACCAATTCTCAACCAATGGGAGGCGAAGATGAGAATGTATCCGGGGAACCGGCGCCAAAAAGGCTCTGCACGTCACCTCAGGATGGCGTGGTGTTGAACGGGATGGTCAATGGAGACATGCAGCTGGAAGACATGATCTCGAGTGCAGAGTACCAGGCGGAGTTGATCGTGTACGACAAGCAGCATTCGTGTCTGCTGATGGAAGGGGATTACGAGATCGCGCTGAAACAGACGCACAGTCTACCTCTCCAGACCAAACAGGCGCAGTGGGAGACCATCTTGGACGGCAGGGCGGTCGGACCGTTCGAGACGTTCCGACTCGGACCCACGCTACGTTTTAAACTGACTTGGACGCACTGTCCCTCCACGGTCACCAGTAGAATATCCACCTCACCATCCAAAGTCACGGGACAGAGTCTCGGACCGTTTGAGGAACGACCAGTCGAGAGACATAACTCAAAAACGCTGTTGAACGTCAAGTACAAGAAAACACCGGAGAAGCCGGAAAAGCGACAAAGGATCTTCTACCAGTTTCTGTATAACGGCAACATGCGCCAGCAAACAGAAGCGCGGGACGACCTCCACTGCCCGTGGTGCACGCTGAACTGTTTGAAGCTGTACAGCCTTCTCAAGCATCTCAAACTCTGCCACTCGCGTTTTACGTTTGTCTTCGTCCCACATCCCAAAGGTGCTAGAATCGATGTCTCCATCAACGAGGGATACGATGGTTCGTACGCGGGAAATCCCGCTGACCTCCACCTCATGGGCTTCGCGTTCAGGAGGAACGGGCCATGTCGGAGGTCCCCTGTCACCAACATTTTAGTCGCAAAACCGAGACGGCCAGAACCTAGCTTGTCGGAGTTTCTCGAAGGGGAGGACCTCGAACTTGATTGGACGCGTCCTTTCACCAGCGGACACAATAGACTGTACTTCCACTCAGGCACCTGCCTCCCGCTACGGCCGCAGGAGATCGACAACGACAGCGAGGAGGAGAGCGATCCTATTTGGCTAAAACAGCGCACTCAGGTAAGCTAGGATACATGTCAATCAATTTGCATCCTCCATTTTCATTGGCTTTGTTGGCAGCCGTCAGTCTCGCAAGACTATGGCGTCGCATCCTGGTCAGTCTGTGGGTTGTCCGCAGCGTCTGCTGTGGCTGTAAAGTCCAATCTTGGAGAGGCAGACTCGTTTGCAGTTTCTGCATGTGTATCCCTCTCCTGGCCCCATGTGTGTTGACGACTCCGCCTGTCGTCGGCGTACCCTCCTCGCTTCCCATTTCTCCTCCCTCTTCCTGTCCTGTGTGTGAATGCTTGCTTTGACAGCTGCTCTCCAGCTGGTACGGTCTGCTGCACAGTACTGCAGCAGGAGCTGGTGTGGTGGAGGCGGGTTGTGTCTGTGCCTGCCTTGATGACCTCTGAGGGAATCCCATCTCTACCTGGGGCTTTACCCCTAGCAAGAGAGTCAATGGCCTTTCTAAGCTCCTCTATAGTGGGAGGAATGTCTCCTCTATAGTGGGAGGAATGTCAAGCTCTTCCATGACAGGCAGGGTGCTAATGCTCTCAACTGCTACGTCCGTAACAGTGCTTTCCTCTGTGTAGAGCTCCTGGTAGTATTCTGCCCATCTCTCCATCTGTTTTCCTCGATCTGTAATGACTTCACCGGACGCAGATTTCAGGGGAGCGATCTTTGATACACTGGGACCAAAGGCTTTCTTCATGCCACTGTACATGGCACGTATATTTCCACAGTCGGAGTGAATGCTGTGACAGAGGTTCAGCCAGAAGTCATTTGCACAACGTCGAGCGACTCTCTGGGCAATGTTTCTGGCCTTCCTCAATGCAGTCAATGTCTCGTTAGAGGGATGTTTCTTGTAGTTGAGCAGAGCCGCTCTCTTGTCATTAATAACTGGTTCAAGTTCTGCAATTCCTGACTCAAACCAGTCTGGGTTTTGCCCTCTTTCCAAAAGAGCCAATGGCAGACTTGTAGATGGCATCGCGGATGTAGCTCCATCTCTCCGTGACACTGCCTGTTGGACAGTCAGTGGAGCTAGTGAAGCAGGCACATGGGTCTGGCAGAGACGTTTTGGCTGTGTTGATGCGGGGCTTACCCTTCTGCTACCCCTCAAGTATCTGCCACTAGAGTCGCTTACCTGTTTTTAGTTCCTAGTTTGGTGCTATTTGTGTGTTTGTCAGTGTGTGTATGTGTGGACAGCATAATTAACATAAGCTGTGAATGGATCCTTCTATTTGGTCTGTGGGTAGGGGTTAGGAAAACGAGGGTCAAGCTCCATAATGAGCCTCCCACCGGATTTTTGTGTGAATCTTCTTGATTTGTTATCACATGTTTTAGACATGCTATGGTCATGATTTTTGAATGGTAGATAGCTCCTTTGGCAGAGAGTAAGTGGTGTAGGTTTGGGTCCCCTAGTGGCTTTTTTTGGAACTGCAGGGGCCGATTTTGAGTTTTTTTCTATCTATTTCAGCACATGATTGATGAGTTCACAGATGTAAACGAGGGAGAGAAAGAGCTGATGAAAATGTGGAACCTTCACATCATGAGAAACGGCCACATTGCAGATTGCCAGGTTAGTAGGTTGTGCCTATTGTAGTTCACGGTCGTTTTATGTTAGTGGTTTTCGTTGTGGCCTCTCGACAGCAAAATCATCACACCCAGGGCTGTCTCCAGGACTCGCTTGTTGGGACAGAAAAAAATTTCATCCTGTCTGTCCCAAAAATCTTAAGTTCATGACTTAAAGTAGATGAAAATGTATTTTTCTAAGCTTAAAATGACATGAAACAACATAGACAAGAAGTAACAACACAGAAAAGACGTAACAACATAGGTCCCCAAACCACGGTTGGTACGGAAAAAAATCTTAATCTGAAGACAGCCCTGATCCCACAGCAAACATGCTCTGTTCTGCTACTTCACTACTGAATTTTGTTTATAATCATGTAATTAATTAACCATGCAAAAATTAATGAATATACAGTCTAGCAAAATTGCTTGTAACCACAGGAGATTGCTGTGAATTGAAGACAATTTTGTTCTTGAACATCCAGGTGCCAACAGCCTGCAGTACCTTTGTGGAGGAGAAGGGGGCGTGGATCGTCCAGCGTAACCTGGTACGGAACATGCTGCTCCACCTCGTCAACCTGTACGACTTCAGTCTCATCAGCTCAGCCGTCGTGCAACAAACCGTCGCCAGGCTGAGGAAGATGGAGGCCGAGGCCGCGACGACCGCAGCGACAACAACGAAGGAGTCATCGCAGAACTTCACTGTCCCAGGCACGGCCACATCACCGGAACAGCCACAAAAACCCTTAAGTTAAGCCACGTGGTCGTTTAGGTCTCGCATTTCGTTTTAGCAGCAAAGAGAATTGAGCAAAAAGTGGCAGTTTGTAGCAGGAAAATGAGTAGTTTGCAGTATCTTTGAGTTTGATTTTAAAACAATGGAAATAAAACAATGGAAGATAGCATATGTTCAAGCTGCGGTTTCACAGCATAACAGGCACACTTAAAAACACTGAAAATTTCAAATTTTTCAGTATACAACCCACGATCATTTGTTTCCAAAACATTTTGTATTTTGGAATAAAGAACAGTTATAAAAGAAGCTATCCGTTAGAATACAGGTATTGACAACTGCCTGGAAATATTTTGGAATGCCTCACTTAGTGCCACGGAAAAAGTATATTTCAGCTGTTACAACAAAATCGGAGAATTAAACTAAGACCATTGTGGCCACCATATATTGTCATTGCTTTTAAGAAGGTCATTATTTGTATATACAAGATGAAAGTCTTTAAATTAAAGATTTTCCCAAGTTGTCCTCTCAAATGTCTAATTACTCAGACTTGTACCAAAACCATATTTTTAGAAAACACCTCAAAACATTTTCCTAGTATTAAGATGTTTAAGGACTGTGACAACAATACTATGTACATGTAACACTGGGGCACTGTTTTGGTGTATTCATTTCCATTTATTGTTCTTATAAAACCCATGCTAGGGTAAACATTCCCTTTCCCAGTTTATTTGCTTTCATTTCTGGTCAAAAAATGGTTAAGGACAATGTCTTTTTTGTATACAGGAATGTTATGTGAACACACAAAACTGTGCATACTTCTATAGACAATTGTGGGAAGAAAAGTAATTCATTTACAAAACAACCAATCATGTTTAACATTTATCCAAGACCCCCAAGGTGAAGAGACTGTGATGCAGATATTTTTCTATAAGGTGTCATCAGGGGATGTGGACCAACCATGTGCCTTTTTGTTAAAAGGAAAAGAAATGTAGTATTGTATTTCTGTAGTGTTGAACAGTGCAAATATAGATGAGAAAGTTCATGTCTATGTATGTCATACAAAAATGGAACAGAAATGCTCTTCATACTTAATGTTCTCGCTGCTTTAGCCTATTCTTTATTTCCTTGTTTCCATTGTCAATAGAGCAGAAAAAGACAAAAATGTCGCAGCATGACATGTATAGATCTTTGTATTATGATGTGACCTAGGTGAACCAGTATCCTATGACCGTGTTGTTATGATTATATAAAGCACTTAATGTTCTGTACAACAATCCAGTTATTGGTGTTGACTTGCAAGAAAAATAGAAAATGAACTCAATGCATGATGCGATTTCCAATAGGCCAACACAACTTCTTGCTTAATGGCATGACACAGTCATTCCAACAGTTAATTTGTACATATATCCATTTGGTCTCAAAACTATTTTGTACAATGAAGATATAATTGTTTCTCTGTTGATAGAAAATGAGAGAGTGTTAAATGCAGACCGCGAGGTAGGTAGCTTGAAAGGCATAGAAATTGTATGTAAAAAGGAAATGGTCTTTGTATAAAGGAATGTAGTCTTCAGTCTTAGAAAAGGGTGCTAGATGTTTGGCAAGGCTTGTCAATATGATTGTAATGTATAGATGCTTCTTACTGTATCACCTTAAATCTTTTCGTTGAAATGAGCTAGTATCTGAAAAGTATTTTGTCATAGGAAAGATGTGTCCTTGCCCACAAAGGTATTTGTTTCAACTATTATAAAAATGTTTCAGAATGAATGTACAGGATACTATTATGTGTGTCCTCTTGGTAGTTATGTCCTTTGTCAGTATTGTCTAAGGAATTCTGAGGGTCAGACCATGTGGAATTAGGGGGAGGAAATTTGTATCTAAATTTGTACATTGCTAGGCAAAGACAAACATTTCTTCAGTTATGTAGGCAGTCAAATTCTGCTTTATTTGTCCATTTTCACTTATAACTCCCCTATTTGGGCAATGTGTTATACCCCCTACCCCTGTTGGTTTTAGTGGTATGTCCCTTAGAATATTACATAGCATTGAGCTCAGTTGACCTACATTTGTACCAAAGCCTACATTTACCACAGTTTGTATGGTAGAAAAAAAATCAGAATCAGATCTTTCCCCCCAAGTGCTCAGGGTATCCTCCTAACATTTTATTCAACTCCCTTCAATTATACATCTTTTACCAATTATTGTAATGGGAACACTAACACATTCTGGAAGCCTCCTTTTTTTTCCTGGCATACAATCCTAACATGGCATTCAGAAAACGTTACGATCTTTCATTCCAACATCTGCTTGGTGATTACCATTTTGGCCATCCACATTTATCTAAATGTTAATATCCAAGTTGTTCTGATTCCAACATGTTTATCTGGTACTTTTTGTAAACAGAACAGAGTCCATGCAATAGCTTACATTGCTCCAATGTTCGCGACACGTATTTGTAGGTGGTTCGTACGATATATTTTGTCCTCTTTGAAGCATAGATCCCCTTGGTGTGTTCTATGGGTGCAGGAGGGGATTCTTATAGATTTTGTACAAAAAAGGACTTGTAAGATATCTGAATAAAATCAGGAAGCATTTTATATGCCGTCGAGGGTCTTTATTTGTGGTAATTGAGGCTGCATGCAGAGTAGGTCATGCATGTACATTCGCGCATGATACAAATTGTATGTCCAGGCAGCAGCCCCACCTATCATCTCATCTGAAAACTCCATGAGCTTCTGCTTGTGGAATATTACGCCACATTAACATGATTATATGGATGACATTTACGTTTGCACCAATTTTCGCCCGTCTCCAAAAAAAATGTGACCACACCAAAACGTACAAAGAAGATACAACCATGTTCGCTTTCACATAACTTCCAAATGCCACAAGTATGAAATTCCAGTTATTTACCGATATGGAATTACAGCATTTTCTCATTAATTACGCAAATTAGGTCTTAATTTGCACAACTTTTATATATCAATGTCTTTCTATCTCTCAGTTACATATGCTGGATTTTTGAATAGTCTTATCATTGAATGGTGTTGGTTTATAAAATTCCCACATTAATTATGCAAATGAGATTCTGATTTGCATGTTTACCATTTCATTTTATCAAGTATCACTTAAGCTATCCGCATATCAAAAACAAGTTGTATACAGGTTTGGTTGTATGTCCCTTTGTGTTTGGGCCACTAGCTGTAGGGCCACTGGGGACAGGCCTTCCAGCAGGGGAATATTTGGCAACTGACACGTGTTACGTGCCCCATGCATGAGAGTCTGTATCATGCAATAAAGCGGACTTTCAAACTTTCCTCATTAATTAAGCAAATTAGGTGGTCAATCTAATCGTTTCGAGATTTCATACATAATTACCGACACACCAAATATGAAGACAATCCATCCAGGCATTCTCGACTTATCGTGTCCACTGATAAACAGAGAACCGCTCGGTAAAATATAACCTTCTTGGCGAAGGTAACTACGCTCACGGCTCCCGCAATAGTGTCACACTCAAGGCTACCACACGACATGTTTTACCAATATCGGTATTTTGTCGTCATGTGCGTCTTTATTGGTTTGTTTGTTTCAGGATAGTATACCTCAAAATGTTGTAGATGGATTGTGATGATATTTTGTTTGTGAGTATAATGTTGGCAAAACAAAGGAGATGTTTGATTGTGGACCTCCTAGCGGTTTTCCTTGATACTGCACCAAGAAATTCATTTTTCGTAGATCTGGACATATTATTCAGTTGTGATGGTAAGTTGCTCGTGGGATCATAAGGAAATGATGTAGGTTTGGGGCCCCTAGCAGCTTTTCTTGAACTGCAGGGGCCGATTTGCAAAAGTTGAGAAGACGCGGTATCAACGCCAAAGCAATGAAGGTGAAAACCATCCATAGGTGTCCATTGACATCTACCTGTGAATCCTTTCTTTATCTCAGCCACTGCGGTAATTATACGTTTATTGCAAATTCCTGCCCGAAGGCTTATTGCAAATAACATACATAAAAGAACAGGGTGCAAAATAGGCGGCTAAACTAGATTATACAAACGTAATTGTCTATAACTAGTGAAGGGTTTGACTTCTCTTTTGTAAGCAATGGGTTTTTGGTAGTTAAAAGAAGAATACTGTAAATCACTTAAATATAGCGGCAGGAAAATATAGCGGTTTGGGGAAAATGGAGTAGGTCACGGCACTTAATTTTAGCGTTGTGAACGAGGCGCTAAATTTAAGATAGGTGTCTGTAATTCACAGACTGATGTGTGAAAAAAATTCATGAATACTAGTATTATCATTAAAATCTTCAAGAAAAAATCGGCAGTTTAAAGACCAAAGGCGTGAAAAAACATGAATAAAATGATAGGCACGCCAAGCGCCGGCGGTGTACAGTTAACAACCAAAGAACGTACCGGCGCGGTAGTTACTTTAGTACTCTACTTCAAAGCCATGAAAGTATATTCATATTTACAATTCATGACAGACAACACGAAGCTCATTGCTATAAATCGTGACACATTTTGACAATGTCATTCCCTCGTGAATTTGACGACGAGAGAGACGAGAGAGAATGCTGAGCTGGTTGAAGAAAGCGAACGCGAACGCGTCCTTGAAGCCGCCGGCGCCAACTCTGCCCGGCCTGCCTAATCCAGCGGACACTGCCTACCCGCTTGACATCGCTGCCGCCAACATCGAGGTGGAGAAAGCCCTGAAGACGACGAGCCGCAAGAGAAAGCGTGGCGGGAACAACCACTACACTCCGGAGGTCAGGGCTAAGATTGCGAAGCTCTGCATCGATGTTGGGCCGCTGAAAGCAGCGAAGAAGATGACACAAGAACTGGGGAGGGAAGTCAACGAGTCGACAGCGCGTTCGATTAAGAAGGCGTTCCTGAAAGAAGTCCGTCGCCA
The DNA here is from genome assembly GCA_035149815.1 of Branchiostoma lanceolatum. Lineage (NCBI taxonomy): Eukaryota > Metazoa > Chordata > Leptocardii > Amphioxiformes > Branchiostomatidae > Branchiostoma > Branchiostoma lanceolatum. Next base: position 7,265,881 of record CM068869.1, on the reverse strand, counting down.
GGGTACGAACGACATCGACAACTTCGCCCACAAAAAAGTTGGCAGGCCCCTGAAACTTGGTGACATCGATCCCGTGGTGCAAGAGTTCGTGAGAAGCACGAGAAAGGCAGGGGCCCGATCAACCGCCCGGTTGTGATGGCCGGCGCCAAGGGCATCGTGCTTCGGCGAGACCGGAACGTAATTGTCTATAACTAGTGAAGGGTTTGACTTCTCTTTTGTAAGCAATGGGTTTTTGGTAGTTAAAAGAAGAGTACTCTAGTAGTCTTTTCTTTGTCTGTAAGCTAAGAGAAATTCGGATAGATTTCATTTCGTGCATTATCACGAAATGAACAGTTTGAAATAAAGTATACATCGTCTTCCACGGCATTTGTACTGAAATACTTACAAAGTCTTTGTAAGTATTGTAATGTTGTAGATTTGTGTCGTCCTCGGAACTCACAATCACTCACCTCATGACAAACGACAAATAGATTCTCAAACAGTTGATCATGGCTAATTAAATCTTATCTGCACCTAAGAGTAAATTCGTACTTTCTGCCCATCAGATATTGTTCATATGATATTGTATTGTTTTGATTGACACTAACCTCTAACACCCAGACATGTGTGGGTGTTGTCACGAGTCATCACTTCCTAAAAACAGGCCAGAAACTGGAAAAATTGTGCACTTCGGCTCCACGATCAGGTGTTTCTGTGTGTTTGATAGGTGTGGTGTTCAGCGCAGAATCAAGGTTATGTTTGGGTGTGGATGATGTTCAGTACCAAGGACAGCTACCGTAGTGAGGCATGTCTTCATGTGGATTATGTTCAGTACCAAGCACAGGGGTGTTTGTGTGTGTGACAGGGGTGATGTGCAGCATCAAGGACAGATGTATTTGTATGTGTGTGTAACGTTCAACATTAAGCGTTTGCGTCTGTGTGTGCGAGTGTCTATGTATGTTTATGTGTGAGTAAAAAGTGTTAAGCGCCAAGAACAGGTTGCTTTCTTGAGCGTTGACAACTGGTCTGGTTTGATATCAAGTACTGCAATAAAACTGCAATATCATGCCGTAATGCGTTGTTCAATTAAAAGGCATTTTGATGTGTACGTTCAACGTTTAAAAAATACATGCATACCATACCGACGATAGATGAACTCCCGTGGTATGTACAGAGAAGAGTACAATGTATGGTAAATAACAACAGCAGCAAGAGTCCGTAGGACACGATTATCCATGAAGTAATTACGGTGGCGGTCGTGCGACTGAGGTGTTTGAAACCTGGACTTTGAGAAGAAACTGGCGCTTGGAGAAGAAACTAGATGGAACTTAAACTTCACTTCTACACAAAGCTTATCTTAATACTGCAGGGGCCATTTATGTTTGACGGTTTGAAAGAGAGTAACTCAAGAAAGAGCTGATGGAGCATCAGTACATTTAGTTACGTACGTAGTAGTAGCTAACGTATATTGTATTTTTGCACTGTTCTAGGTTATCCGTTTATGTTTTGTTTCCCTGTTGGAATCTCCTGGTACTTCAACCAAACCGACTACTTAGAGGAACACGTGACGAAGCGACGAGCGTCTGAAGATGTACTCCAACCCCAGCACCGGGAAGAAACCCGATATATTTTAGATATATTTTAATGTAGGCACTACCTAGATAATATAAGTAATTATAAGCTACAAAAATGGTTGTGGAAGAAAAAAAAGCACCTCTACAGAACGCTATCATTTTCAGATACAAATTATTCACTTTGTAAACGTGCAAAGCATGGAAGCTGATTAATATCGATCTATGTGGATGAATGATATAGCTTCGACATCTTTGTTTAGTATCAAATCTATTCCATGTAAAATCAGTCACACCACAATCCAAGAAACACATCAAAATCATCTTGGCACTTCAGAATATACTTATATTATTACATTTCACATGTGTGCAAAGCCACAATAACAGTCAGTGTACATATAGTTCTGAATTGCATCACAAAATATGCCTCAGTTTAAAACTCTGTCTTTACACGCATATATATGCATGGCTGTGTAAAACATGATATGATACATCTCTGGTTAGAATACATGTTTTGTAAATAGATTTCTGTCGTTCAAACATAAGTGTCATTTTGGTATATGCATGTATGTACAATTTCAAAAGTATGTACAATTTCAAAAGTATGTACCATTTCAAAAGTATGTACAATTTCAATACAATTTCACACATAAACACGTCGTCTCTGAAGTGTAGTTTTGTGTTTTTCGTTACATGCCATGACACATATATTCTTATTCTATAACAGAGTATGATAAAATCAAATATGCTTAGTTTTAGTCATCTAATTCGTCAGGTGAATTAGAATGAATGAATCAATAAATAATCAATTAAAAGTAAAATAAATCAAAATACGTTGTAGCAGTGTTTACTCTTGGTTTGTGTAGCTCGAGGAGATGCAAGCACAATATTCTGATATCTATGTACACAGATGGAAACTAAATGTAGACAAATGGTAGAACATTACTTATAATGTGTGCACATAATTGTTGACACAGTATGCACGGGTAATTTCTTATGACCACCTTGCTGAACATGCAGTATTATGTCTGCCATTGTGGCCCAAAGTCCGTTAAATTCTTCTGCGATCATGTTCTGAAACTGCTCAGTCAGCATAATGCAGTGGTCAGCCTGTAGCCTCTCATAATCCTGGACTTCAGCAGCGCCAGTGGGAAAGAAGCAGGGTCGTCTTGGACAGTGTCCTCTCTCTCAGTGCCAGGAAACTTGTGGCTCTTTCCGTGGCAGGACGCAGTGGCCATGTCGTTGGTCGACGCAGTGCAAAACATGTCGGTGAGTTGACATCTCTGCAATACCTTCTGATGCGCTGCGTGGACATGTTCTGGTGTCTCAAGCACAATTTGCAGTCCTCGGGGTTCATCTCCTCTTACCACGTCTGGTTCAGACCAGAACTGCCGTGGTGCTCTCCTCTCGATCAGCATTTCCAGTCCACGAGGCTCATCAACTGCTATGAAGTCCAGGAGGCTCACATTCTGCTCTCCAAAGTCGTGGTGCTTGGGAGGCGTCTCCAGTTTCCACCCGCAGGATGGTTTTCCTGCACACTGTAGTTTTATGTCTCCACCACCGACTTCAGGAGTTGACAGTGAGCCCAAAGACGCCCTTAACCTGACAGACGTACTCTGCATCAATTCACTGTGATTCAGCTTGTAATCTCCCGAACAGGCCTGTGCTGGGGATGACGATGACTTTTGGGCAGTGTAAGAATTCTCAGGTGGAACATTTTTCAGTCCACGATCCATTGCACACATTAAACGTGCCTGCTGAGCATAGGCTGCTATGCGTTGAGAGAGAAGGTACTGTTTCATGAGGGAGTCGGGAAAAGCCTCGTCCAGCACATCAAGCGGAAAGAAGTGGACCATAGACGAGTGCGGGTGGACTCTGTGCTCTACAAGACTCCGGGTGACGCTCTGCACAGCGAGGAACTCTGGAAGGCATGGCAGCTCTAGCTCAGGATTTCCCGATGTCTCTGTTATGTTTGCATCACCTGACGGCAGGCTGCGATTCACGAAGCCCTGTGGCATGGCAGGTTCTTTCCCGAATGTTTCACCCTCATTTGCACCATTTGTTGGAGGGTATCCATCGGGAATGTACTGTGGAATATCCTCGTTATGCTGCACTTGCTTGTCAGTCTTTGCCATCGCGACAGTTGCAGCTTCCTTCTCTGTCTGCACCCCACCAGCTGAAGGTTCGTGCTTCTCGTCATCTTGCAGAGGGACGCCGTTGATGAGTAGCGTGGGCACCTCAGAAGTCACAGCTTCCTTCTCATCTGTTGCTCTGTGCTGCTCGTCATCCTGCAGAGGGAGGCCGTTGATGAGTAGCGTGGGCACCTCAGAAGCTGCATGCTCTTTCTTATCTGACGTCCCTGTCATGTCTTTCTTCACTTTACCCTAAAGAAGCGATAACAGCATAACAATCAGCACCATGGACAGAAAAATGTCAGTAACATGCAAATGTGAATTTGAATGTCAGTGAAGAATTTGTTGTTGATTAATAGAATTTTTTATTCAATCTATACTGGATTACAGCATGAAATTATCAGATGTTTCAAGTGTCCACCTGACACTTTTCATCAGTGATGGAAATAATGTTTACCTAAGACTTGCGGAACATAGCGTACTTTGTAGGGTATTTCTTTTTTGTTATTGATTGTTTTGTTATTGTAATTGCTTAATACGATGATGATGAATGGTTTAATAACGACTGAATTAGAAGATGTGCTTTGAAATACTAGCATCGGTTGTTTACAAAAGGACACAGTGACTTCCAACAGCAGTAGCGTGAAAGCAAAACCTGTAGTTTGTACTACAGTGTGCATAGACTTGTGACTTACATGTTCATGTGCCCCAATCTGCTCAGTGAGCTCCTGTAATGATGCCATGGTGAGGGGATATTAATTATATGGAACAGTACATCTTGGCAAGCATACTATTTACATCTAATGTGAATTTATTACAGTGCAGAGCCTAAAATAAATATAGTATATTAAGTTTAATATCAAAATGGAGGACTGCCTCTGTTTCATTATTCTGTTTCTCGATAGCAATATCAATATGATATATTGTCATATCATTTTGCAAAATCAAAATGGCAACTACAATAGTTGTATTCATCAAAAGTTTCAGAATCCACAAAGCTCACCTGTTTGAGCTTCTTGACAACCCCCTTGTTAGCCTCCAACTATCAACAGAATAAATGATTCTCCATGTTTAATTGATCTATTGATACACATTTAATGCGTGTCTGACGGTATTACCTAAATCTAATAACACTATAAATGGAAGATACTTCACTAACCAGGATATAATCTAAGTATATCATGTCTCTAGTATCATAATCATTCAAAGTCATACAAAAAGACAAAACAGGATAATTTAGACAAACAAAATCAGTTTTCAACCCTCACCTGTTCTCGCATCTTTCTGACCAGTTCCTGCTGATGTGCAGTTTTCTGTTCATTCTCTTTTCTCATCTAAAAAAAGAAATAGAATATTTGATTATTCCTTCATGCATCATGGAATATCATACATTTTATTGGAAACAACATAAAGCACATTGTATTGTAATAATAGTATATAGGTAGAAATAGTGTCAGAACGAAACTTAGGGAAGACCTTTTAGTGAGCAAATTCTCTATCTTAATCCCATTTGTAGTGATTGGTAAGATTAAGCACAATAGTGTAAACCCTGAATAGTGGTCAAATTCCAACAATACGATATCATAATGACTGCAATGTACCTTGTCTGATAGAAAAAGTGGTGTATGACATCACATTTATTTGATTCACTGCGTAACAACAGTTTTACCACTTTCTTCATAACAATGTCGCTTACCCTCTGTATGTCCTGCAGTATGGCCCGCGGGTCAATCAGGACATTCTTCCCCTGCTGGGTTTGAGTGTGCACATGCAGTCTGGCCTCATGAAACCTGTAAAAGAGGAAAATAGCACATAATCATACAGACCACCAGTTAGACGGAAAATTTACTATCAAACTTAAGTAATTATTCAAGCAGTTTAAATGCTGTTTCAATATGGTAATTGCTTCAATCGGGCACGCATTTTAAGACACCTATCAAAAACATGTCATTGGATAGAATCAAAGGGGAGGGGCACAGATTCCATATTTTAGCCATACCTTTTCATACCAAAATGAGAGTTTCCTTAAAGGTAATGCAGACAACTCACCCCTTCTTTTCTGACTCAAGAACCTCCACACGACACTTCAGCTTGCGAATCTCCTCATCTTTCAGGGAAACTCTGTTGTGGTGAACAGAATGGACAAAATTAGACCAATCCCGAAAATAAACAGACGAGCCTGGAGACAGATCTCCATCTTCTGACTGCTACCTTGTCCCCCCAACGACCCGGAGGTCAAGGGACTAGGTAGGTAGGTAGTAGGAAATAAAATGTTCATGAAGTCTCTCTTTTGTGTGGATTTCAACAGTGGGCCCTCTTTAGGTACTTATTCTAATACAGCATTGGGAAAAATGCTATTCTATTATCATTAGATATCAAGTAACTTATCCCTAACCTTGTCAAAGGGAGGGTTTAATTATATACATCTGACACTCCCAAGTCTGAGAAGATTGGGGACAATAAGGTTGGCGTGAGTGGGTAAGGGAGTGATTGATTGATTGATTGATTGATTGATTGATTGATTGAGTGAGTGAGTGAGTGAGTGAGTGAGTGAGTGAGTGACTGAATGAATGAATAAGAGTGAGTGAGTCATATTTCCGAATCCAACTCACCGCTGTGGTGTGTTTGCGGCCTGGTCCACAAGTCGCTTCTCTAGTTCTCTGATCTTAGCGGCTGCTTCTGTTCTCCCCCTGGGTAAGAGAAGTGAGGGTTTAATGTGTTGTACTGTGACTCTCATATTCTTTAAAAAACGATCTTTAAAAACTAGAAGACTTTGACGTTCAAGTTAATGAAGCTCAGGTTCTGACCATTTCTTATAAATCAAAGATTTGAAACAAAGATAACTCACCCTTCCTTTTCTGACTCAAGGACATCCACACGAGTCTGAAGCTGCTGAATGAACTCATCTTTCTGGGAGATCCTTTTGTGTTACACAGAATGGACAGAAATATCAAATATGGTATAGTACAAAAGAGTTAAAGTCTCTCGTTTGGATTGCAATAGTGCGCTCTCCCTACAGCTAACGTAGTTATTCTAATATCAAAATGTCATATGTTATTAAAATGCTTGTCAAATGGATTTCTTAAGTACACTGTCACTGTTACTCATCTAACATTCCCAAGTTTGGGAGCAAGACACAATAAACTGTGTAGTGAGTGAGTGAGTGGGTGGGTGAGTGAGTTAGTGTATGGGTGTGTCTGTGTGGGTGAGTGAATAAGTACATGAGTGAGTGCATGAGTGAGTGAGTGCATAAGTGAGTGCATGAGTTAGTGAGTGAGTGAGTGAGTGAGTCCTCGAAGTGAGTGAGTGAGTGAGTGAGTGAGTGAGTGAGTGAGTGAGTGAGTGAGTGAGTGAGTGAGTGAGTGAGTGAGTGAGTGAGTTAGTGAGTGAGTGAGTGAGTGAGAGTCCTCGAACCAAACTCACCTGTGTCGTGTGTTTTCTTCCAGTTGCCGGATCATTCTAAGGAAAGACATTAAAGAAATTGTTGATCATCTTCAAACAACTGATTTGAACCACTTTCTGTCAAATTTCCATGTTTCTTAACATTTCTCTAGATCTGCACTCAATACTTTATAACACAATTGCCAATTTTTTTATTTCAGTTCCAAAATTTGTGCGGTCTTAGAGTCAGCTTGTGGTCTAGATTGTATTTAAAAAAGCCATTCAAAATGTTTACAAGCCTATAACAATCCTATAACGCTTCAATTTGTTAGAGTATGATATTGTATGTATGTATGTATGTATAACAACCTTACATGCTTGTAATCCTAGATTTACTCAAACAAATAACGTTGGGTAACAGAAATTCGCGGGGTACTTAAATTCGGGATTTTTCGAAAACGGGGTATTTAGGGATATGTGCTAGATGCACATAAGTAATACCGCTAGAAATGCAAACATGACAGACTAACGTATTCAGAACACTGTCTGAAAAGCTTCGATAACCATGCATTAGAAGTTGGCGACGTCAAAAACTCTCCGTCCCTTATTGGAACAGTCTGGGGGCTTCGTGGGAGAATTACACAACATGGTTGTCGGCTGGTTTATAAGACAAATGTCACATCCGCTTCCTGCTAAACACAATTATTTACTAGACAACTTATTACAATCTCTTTTGCTAACCTGCAACTGGATTCTAAGTGTGATCAATCATCAAAACTCATCTTTGTTGCTACAACCTACGGCACGTGTATTTTCCCGCCGCCATATTATTACCTAGAATCCTGTCGTCAAGCAGACGACAAAGGTTTGTGAGGAACACTTTTTTGTCTAAATGTTGCGTGTGATAGTGGACTGAAGACGATATTTTCCTCAAAGTTTGCTCCTAACACAACAAGGAACACATGGAAATAGTAGTATAACCATTGCTACGGTATCTAGCTAACTTCCCATGAATAATGTACACGTTGCCATGACGGTGGGGATCGACTTTGAATGACGTTCTACCGACTCAACAAACGGGATGTTACCGAAGGCCTGATGTTTGCGGTACGGCCGTTTTTTCGTGTATTTTTTTTACTTGGACACGTCTATATCCATAGCACTCTCCTCAAGCCAAGGATGGAACGAATAGCTGCTGTATAAAATGTGATTAGCGGTAAGATATTCAAGACAAATCTTCTCTCCCGAATTTATGTGCCCCCCTGTCCGACAGCACCGTGATTGTGCGTGCGGCGGACGGTAGTTTCAAGTTGAAATATTATGGTGTCAGCACGACTAGAGACAAAATCTACCACATATATGATTAGTGCAAAGATAGTACATGATACTGACAGAATAATAGAAAAAAAGGATGGTTTATTGTTCTGCTAGATTGATTTCAGTCAACCATTATCGGAAAAATCCCGAATTTATGTTACCCAACGTTACAGTCAAACTTGGTCTCAACAACAGCTCAGGGGGCAGAAAAAAATGGTTGGTTCCTGGGGGTGGTTGCTCCAAACAAGAGGGTCTTAAAATAATGTAAATTGTACGGGACTGTTTCAATGTGGCTTATGACTGGAGGTGGATGCCCAGTCAGGTTTGACTGCATATGTATCTTATTTTGCATATCATCTTTGCCACAATGGTTTCACAATGGTGACAGCTCTAGTTTGAGATCAGCTGATAAGATTTCAAAATTATAATTTGTAACTTACGTATTGGTGACCTCTAGCCGTCCGGCGAAGTCACTAGAAACAAGTCATAAAAAGATATTAAGGATCATGATGACAACAATCATGTCCATAACTGTGAAATAACTGTGAAATGACATAACAGCCAGTGCTCCCCTGTTCAAGCGAAAACGTTTTAAAAACTAATTTTTTTAAGTGCTATCTTATTGTCATACTGTAAATTCAGTTAAATTCATGGGGCTAATAGATTTCATGGAAAAATGAAAATCAAGATTTTGTGTCTTTGAGTTTGCAGCCCAAACAGTTAGTAGAAACCATGGATTCCAAAGACAAATTTTGCAGCAAAACTTATAGAGTGTTATGCATCTATTTCTTAGTTAACATGATGAAAAGGATATAAAGTCTACCTAGCATTTGTATGAAATAAAAGCTTATTCTTTAGAAATGGACATTCCATGTTAGTAGATATCTCTTCAGCACCAAGGGCAGGGCAGAAGTCAGTGGAAAATGGCTGTTCTTACCTCAGAATCTCATTCTCCTGTTCATGGTTTTCTTCAGTTTGTTCTTGTAGCCTCCTTTAGAAATCAAACACAGAGTTAAGAACTGTTGCATTTTCTCTTCTTCACATAAATTTGTTTTCATTACATAAGTGTGCAATTAAAGCTGCATTATGTAACATTTTGGCATACAAATTTGAAATATTCTTCATCACAAAATCTTCATGTAATTGACATCTAATACCACTGATCAACATATTTGTATCATTATCATGCATTTTTATATTGTCGTGATGTTACATGATGCCAACCCAACCTTCCTTTACATTTAATCTATATTCAATAAAAATAAGAGAACTCCAAACACAAGTTCTAATGTTACCTGACAAAAAGGGAGGTGTAGTGTTGTTTCGTCCGAAACAAGCTGAAACGACAATGTAGAAACAATTTAGCCTGATCTCTTTCAACGACTACTAAAGAAAATGGCAGACATTAGTTGTGACAGTTGTTTCACTGTTTTGTAAGTGTTTCTAAGTAAACAGAAGAAGCAACTAGCAATTATCTGTTATATTGTTTCCAGTAGTTTTTTCCTATAATATAGTTCCCACTTACTTCTGAAGGTCTTGTAGATTTTCCAAAAGAGCATCAGTGTACTCTACCACGCTGAAAGGAAGACAAAACAAAAAAAGTAAGTAATGATATCATCATAAGTAATGATATTATATGTAAAAAACAAAGCAGGTACCTCTGTAATGATAAACAAAATACATTTACCCCTAATCTTTTTGATATGTTTTTGTAATGATGGAGAAATGATTTCATTTTTGTAGCAGTACTAGTAACAACTCAGAGAACTTTCATCTTTCTGCTTCTCCTATAAACAGGGTGTACATACAAGCATGTTGCAAACGTCTGTTAAAATGATGTACATAACGTTGCAACAATGAAGACTATTTTCACCCCAATTTTTTCATAGCTCTAAACTCTGACTACTTCTGACTTCAGTGCAAGCTAAAGCTGACTAAAACTTCTGAGTTCTTACTCTTTCAACGAGGGCTCACTGCCACCTCTCTGACTTGGCTGAGTGAGAAAGTAAGAAAGAAAACATGCTACTGTAAACAAAAAACAAACAAAACATAGCAAAACAAAAGGGATTTCTGAAAACAATGCATACCTACTTACAAATAAAATTCAAATCATAGTTATGAGAAGAACTCCAAACTTCAGCTACTATGGCTACCTTATGTAACTTCTGCAGATGACATTTTCTGAGGATCCTTAAGTAAATACCAAACTGAAGCAAATTTCAGCTTCAATAGCCATGCAAATGTTTCATATCATGGACTCTACAGTTCTGTCCTTAGAATGTCACACTTGATTCTCACATTAGATATTTTATATAACATTACACTTTGTCGCTTTACAATATTAAACCACCAAGTAAAGCATCCACAGAATTTACATAAAGTGGCTTCAATTATTCTTTCATTAACAAAGAAGACTGTTAGAATGATGTACATTTGTACTTCACTTCAAATGCTATAACTACTAAGTACTTGCCATTACCACTGTAAATCTTGAAACTTTCCCAGTGGTTTTATCAAATTTACGGTTTTAACAGTGGCCTCCCCACAATCATTCATGACACAGTGAATACGTCTCCCTTGTATGATGACTGTAGCCATACTAAAGGATTGTTTTCGAAGGAGAGGTCAAAACACAGCTAAAATCCTCCCTTCCCCTCCTTTTATGAAATAAAACCACTGTGAAAGTTATGATTTTACAGTATTGACACTTAAATAAACTCCCTAAGAAACATTAGAACTTACCTTGGATGCAGCATCCAAGTCTTCTTCATCCGACTCCTTTTTCAGTTTGTTGATCATCCTTCTGAACATTGAAGACTTCCCTGCTCTAATGTTGGAACGTAAGTATTACTAACAGTGATATGACATAATCATGATAAACAATTCTTGATGTCGTTTTCAGTCAAGAGTATCAACAAAGAAAACATAATGGCTGACAGTATTGTACCAGCTGTTGCATGAATTGTTTCTGAGGTTGGACCTTTGAAGTCATTTTTTCATCTGTGTTTATTGTTTTCCAATATTGTTTCTACTAGTACTACACAGTTACCGTGAATTTAGAAATCTGCCATGGTTTAATGTTGTCTCTCTACCGCAAAATCATAACACTGTAAAAATGTCTTCATATTCTACATTTCTGTTTTGACTGTAAACATAAATCACTACAAATACCTGTATGTCACTCATGCCTTGAAATGAAATACCTGCAAAAACTGAATTTATAGTACTTACTTCTGGAGGTCTTGCAGGTCTTCTGAAAGAGCCCCAGTGCACTCTTTTGCCCTGTGAAGAAAGAGTTGATAATGAAAATTAGGTAATCGTATCATAATTCGATATCTGAAAAGCTAAGATATCTTTTCTGGCATCATATAGAATGGTACATTCAAAAATATTAATAATCCTTCAAGTTGGTGGTTTGTCACTACAATGTTGTACCGAGGCACTACATTTTTAGCAACAGGTACAACTATGGGCACCCCCTCTATTTTGCTTCCCCCCAAAAGTTACTGTGTACTAGCATGTGGCATAGACAAACATACAGCAGTTACTATGAAGACTGGATTTCTTGTTTCCTAGTTTTTTTCATAGTTGTAAGCTGACTACTTCTGACTTCATTGCTAGCTATAGCTGACTAAAACTGAGTCCTTACTCTCTTAACGAGGGCTCTGTGCTGACTCTCTCGGTTGGCTGAATAGGAAAAGGAAACAATTGCTACCATAAGAACAACAGAACAAATAGACAAAACATATCAAATTAAAACAAATGTAAAAAAACATCAATATCTTTTCTTGGTTTTTGGACATCTCAAGTAAAAGTTAGCAAGAGATCAAATTAAAACAGAGGGTTGGGAGGAAAATAGCATTGAAAAATACTATAGTTACTCTGAAACTTTGTGTACCAAGGTACAGACTTTCCCTCAGACTCTATTTCTATGTTGATACAGTCAAACCTGGTCGAGAACCACCTGGCGCAGGCAACAACATTAAAACAGTCCCATCCATTTCTACATAGTTGAACCCACTCTGTCCTCAGCAACCATTTTTCCTTAGGTGGTTGCTGAGGACAGGTTTGACTGTATTTCACTTCAAACTACACATTTGGTGTAATAAACCATAATCATGATGAGAAACAACAATTCTCAAGTCTAATTTGGCCACTTTATGTAACTTAAGAAAAAGTGTTTTCTGAAAATAATCATTTTGACTGTTCCCAATATTTGGAAAAATGCTCATTTTGACTGTTGCAAGTATTTGGAAAAATGCTCTAAGTTACAACTTGCATTCAGATCATTCTGCAAAGAATTTCTTTAATTGGACTGTAAATATCCGGTGAAGTGGTATAATTTGCTACACTTTTGTATCTATTCTACAGCTTAGAAACACACTTATTGCCCTTTTCAACGGTAAAATGTCCTTTATACACATTTTGGGGCACTAAAATCGTTACCTACGTTTTGTGAAGCATCACAGAATTCACATTAAGCGGCCTTATAACGTTACATTCTGTGCCAATAAACTCAACTAGATATGTTGATGTTATTTCCCGTGGCATAAACAACAATGCAGTACAGCGGTGATTTAGCAAAAAACTGCCTAAGAAGAGTAAAAAAACAAACTTACTTTGATCTTAGTCCCAACCTCCAAGTCGTGTTCTGTTGATTCTTTCTTCAATTTCTGGACCATTCTCCGAAACATCGATGTCTTCTCGACGCTGTCGTTGTCCTTAGACTGTTGATCTGACTTTGTAGTCGCCATTATTCAACTTCTCAATGTAGATGAGTAAAGCCTACAAATGTCATGAAAAACACATGTAAATCTATCTTAAGCATAAACAACACGTTTATAAAATGAAGGGTTACATTTTAAGCTGTCTTTGACGTAAAATATCCTGTTGTTGTCCTTATACAAGTAGTAATAACCTTGGTGACTTTGACCTTGTTCTATTTAGTAAGCGCTAGGAATGTTTTTTGTTTTTTTGGTACAATTCAGACCCTAAACTCCCGCTTTGGGTCGCCCTACTGTCCCTTCTATGTACAAAGAAAACGTAGCAGTAACTTTGACTATGATTTGTGATTTTTCACGAATATTTTGCTGATTCTTTAGCCTACAAACGGAGAGAGGAAAAATCCCCACCTGCTTCTAGAGCTGGCAAGTGTCATCTGTGTAAATAGAACACCGTGTCCATGGCAACGGGGACAAACATGGCGAATCGAACGCCTGGGAGGAATGAACTTGAAAATCGTGCGTTGAACATGAAAAATCGTGTTTTGAATACATCATCTCAAGCTACTTTGAAGATTCCAGCCGTCCTATGGTTTGTGATAATATCGTTTGACAAAAATTCTGACATCTAGTTGATCGCTGGGATAACATGTAAGATATTTTGATGTATTTTAACACTTTTTATCTTCTGGCCAGTCCTGTATGACTTCCAGCGGATGAGCACAGCTGTGGCAACCAGGTTGCGGGCGGGACCAACTCTTGTGAGGTGTATCGTGTGAAGTTTCTTCGGCCTTAGACGTGTTCAATACAGGGTCTGTGTTCTGATAATGTTTTGATAACTAATTCATATTAATTTACTAAATCACAACAGACGCTATCATTTTCCCCTATTAAATAGTGTTGACAGCTTGGTACTTTTTTTAAGTCGCGGATGAATGGAGCAAATGCATCCCAGTAAAGTGGTCGTCAATTTTCTACTAGTTCTAGTCTCGAAGCCTGGGTACGACAGCCTGTAGACAAAACATTCCAATATACGACGATAATTCTTGTTAATGCGTTGTCTCGAATGCATGGCTATCAAAGCCTTTGTTAACCTATAGTTAAAGGCGACGTAACGTTATCAACATCTTCTTGGGTTATTCTTTTTCAAGTTCTTAAAACGAAATTGGCCTCTGCAGTTCCAAAGAAAGCCTCTAGGGGGCTTAAAGGTAACGCAAGAATACGAGATATCAAAACGGGTTCTGCTGCAGTACACAGACATATGCATACACACACACACACGCACACACACACACACACACACACACACACACGCGCGCGCGCACACACACGTACGCACACACACACAGACACACGCATACACACACACATACGCACGCACACATGCGCACACACACAGACACACACACACGCACACACACACACACACACACAGACACACGCACACACACACACACACACACACACGATATTAAGAAATACATGACATTACAAATTAAAATGCATTCATGGTAAGTAATTTGTCAGTATGATAATCGTGCATTTCTAAAGCGTTGATTGTGCCGAACATATTGCCTTTATGTACGATCCCGCCCTCAACAGAAAAGGGGGTCTCCGCGTTGAACTTTAAGGCACCTGGGACAACGCACTAACCCCGCCCCCCCCCTCCCCAAGACAAACATTTAGCTCCTAAAACAACAGGAGCTAAAGCCCAGGTTACACATAGCCGAACATGACTCCCGAACGCTAGCCGACTCGGGTCGCAGGTAGTTCGGGAGCAGTCTGACCAGAATTAGGCCACGCCTATATTTGGCGCCGAATCTGCCCCGAACATGCGCCGAACATGTCCCAACTATCTCCTAACCAATACACGGTTTACCCCCAACCAAGCCCCGAATGCTTCCTAACCTACACTCAACCATCCCGACCTCTAGCCGAATCTCTCCTACCTAATTCCCAACCAGTTGCTAACCCTCTCACGAATTGAAATTGACATATTCAGCGACTTTCAGAAGATGGTTCATTTTCATTTTTAATCAAAATAATCCACTCTTCTATGTTGTTAACATTACCAAGATCAAGAAACATTGAATTCGGATCAAGGTTAGCTTAAAGAAGACTTTTAGCTTTCTTCTCTGTTTTTGGTCGTGTGAGGGTCGGGGCTGATTCGCCCACGTTCTGGAAGTAGTCAGTTTAGATGGGAATGAGTTAGCAGAGATTTATATACGGCCTAGGGGTGAGTTATTGGTAGGTTTGAAACTAGTTTGATGTACGTCAGCAGTGGTTATAGCGTGGTTAAGATTTAAGAGCAGCTGTCTGTAAAAACCAAGCACAAGGTGGCCAAGTTCAAAAAATGAAATTTTCTTAGATTTTGTGTGGTGGTAGGGTCTTGGCCCAAACCTACAAAAATGGGAAAGTTTTTGGTCGGAGGTTACCAGTTGCCATGGTAACGGCCATTTTTCAAAATGGCGGATTTTCGCCTTGTGAAGGCCTCTCTCTCGCTCAAAATGGACCATCTTTGGCCTACTGTAACTCGCACAAATGAATAGAAATGTTGCTGCCTCTAACATATTATATTATCCATATCTTAACAAGAAAAACCATGTTAAGTGTTGCTCGAAATGTTTTTGCAGTGAGATGCAACAAACGTTTAAAGATGACCTGTTTTTGTGAAATTTCAAAATTGACAAAACGCCATTTTTTTGACGTTTTTAGCAAGCAATACCTCCTTAAAGGGCACTTTAAATTTGTTGATTTTTGGCACAGCTCTAGTTTAAACCTTTATAAATATCATATTAAAAAAGAAGTCTGGGTTCTTAATGGGGCGGGCCACAGTGACCCGGAGACTAGGCCATTGTTTCCATTGTAGCAGAATTCAACTACAGAATTGAAGGTGAAATAAACATGTGCAACTTGGTGATTGAGATAAGAATGACTTTTCTTGAACTTTTTTATGGTGCAAGAAACCTGCCTGGCACTTAGAAAAGTATTTTGTAACAGTTGACTGTTGGTTGCCATGGCAACGGTCATCTTTGTTGTTAATGATGGATTTTCACATGGTTGTATTAGGAAACATCCCTATAGCTACCTGCTGATTGCACTAGAGATATGGACATAACTTTTATATTTCCATATAGCATGGTTTCCAACGTTTCAAAGACCAAAATTTCAAGATCAAGCATTAAGATTAAGAGGGTGTACTAGGGGGTTATCAGAACCAATGAAATCAGAATTTTCATCTTGCTAAATTTTAGTCATTTTTAAGGGGCTTTTTCTTCCATCGTGGGCAATGTTGATGAATGCATGGCACATAGAAAAGTATTATGTAAACAGTTGACTGCTGGTTGCCATGGCAACGGCCATCTTTGTTCTTAATGGTGGATGTTCACATTGTTGTAGGAGGAAAACATCCATAGCTTTGTTACATATGTAAAGAAAATGAAATCTGACGTTTTTTCATGTAACAAAGAATCCTACCTATTACTTAGGAAAGTAGGTTTCTTCATTGTAACAGTCTTTCAAAGGTTCAAAATTGGTCCAAAATTTGTTCTTACTCAGGATTGGCAAGTTGGAAATTGAGATGATAATATGATTTTTTTTAATCCTTTATGCTGCAAGGAACCTACCTGGCACTTCTATTTTTTTGTAACAGTTGATTGCTGGTTGCCATGGCAACGGCCATTCTTTTATTTTCTATCTTTACTGGTTTTCCAAAATGAATTACCAATACAACTACTAACAGAATATGGACATACATGGGTCACAACAAAAGCCAAATAAAAACTTGGACAATGTGTATATGTGCAGCACACAATACATACACTTACAGATAACCATACCCTTATAAATATTAATTCTAATTTGCCTCCAAACAATATTTTTTAAGTATATGATTACATATCATTATTTCCTTACATCTACATTATCATATAAATGTGAAACGGCCATACTTAATGACGGATATTCACAAGGTAAATGTCATAGTTATGCGCACAGTAAAGTATTTGACCTTCTGCAACACCCACTGACAAAAAAGGGGAGTAGTAGGATGCTATGCATCTGATATGATACATCCAGATGCGGAGACAGTTGCTTTTAAGATTGTTTATACAATTTGAAAATTATAATGGGTAGACCATCATAAAATTGAAGACGAAGTAGTACTTTTAACCAATAGCTCACTAAAACAAAGTTAATGAACTGAGCTTAAGAGGGGCCTTGTATTTTTGTCAGGGACTATGCTTTGATTTGACTATTTATGCTAATAAAGTTAAGATTTCTTTCTATAGAATTATTCTATATATACTGCATACTTTTTTATGCATTCTGTCACAATGAATTCGAGGGACACGGCCTGGCGAAACAAAAAAACTGTATATCAGATATCCGAGTACCTCAGTGATTAGTGCCTTCAGAATTTTTTACATGTATCGTATCAACAATATACAATTTTTTTACTATTTTAGAAACTAAAAGCCACTGATTTAAGAAAAGCCTAAAATTCTATTTCAGCTATAGGTTGACCTACAGTTACAAGTTGTAGGTCAAAATTAGCACAGATACAGAAAGTATTCATCTACGGAGAATTCGGGAAAACTATCCAAAGATTAAACTAAAATGTGTCTACAATATTCTCCAGTGGATGTACGTAGGAGGTCAATCTTAACATAGGAAGAGGTAAACAGAAGTGTTCCGCAATGCACCTTCTGCACCCTCTATACCCCTGGTATGTGGAGACCTGATAACCCCAATGCATGCGGACCCTTTGTCTTTATGTACCACATAGTGAATACACAAAATGATTGAGTAAATAACTTACTGATTGATGTCTTAGAGAACAAATATCAAGAATGTGTAAAACAGCTTTATTCCATACCAAGTTTCCCTATAAACCCCATGTAGTGCCCTAATTAACATTTTTAATTGTTGTAAGCATTTCATGGCATCTATCCATGGTTTTCACACAGCGACACTAAGATGGCCATAGCTCACACCGTAGTGAGACGTGATTACCTCACTTATTTCGTATCAGTCCCAAAACACGAAAAATACACATAAAGACCCTTAAGTCACGGCTCCTGTTATACGTGTCCCAATAAAACAATGTTAGTTGTTGACTCAATGTTTCTCTGGTAAAACCATTCATCAACATTGCCAATGATGGAAGCCCCTTAAAAATGACTAAAATTTAGCAAGATGAAAATTCTGATTTCATTGGTTCTGATAACCCCCTAGTACACCCTCTTAATCTTAATGCTTGATCTTGAAATTTTGGTCTATGAAACGTTAGAAACTATGCTATATGGAAATATAAAAGTTATGTCCATATCTCTAGTGCAATCAGCAGGTAGCTATAGGAATGTTTTCCTAATACAACCATGTGAAAATCCATCATTAACAACAAAGATGACCGTTGCCATGGCAACCAACAGTCAACTGTTACAAAATACTTTTCTAAGTGCCAGGCAGGTTTCTTGCACCATAAAAAAGTTCAAGAAAAGTCATTCTTATCTCAATCACCAAGTTGCACATGTTTATTTCACCTTCAATTCTGTAGTTGAAATTCTGCTACAATGGAAACAATGGCTTAGTCTCCGGGTCACTGTGGCCCGCCCCATTAAGAACCCAGACTTCTTTTTTAATATGATATTTATAAAGGTTTAAACTAGAGCTGTGCCAAAAATCAACAAATTTAAAGTGCCCTTTAAGGAGGTATTGCTTGCTAAAAGCGTCAAAAAAATGGCGTTTTGTCAATTTTGAAATTTCACAAAAACAGGTCATCTTTAAACGTCTGTTGCATCTCACTGCAAAAACATTTCGAGCAACACTTAACATGGTTTTTCTTGTTAAGATATGGATAATATAATATGTTAGAGGCAGCAACATTTCTATTCATTTGTGCGAGTTACAGTAGGCCAAAGATGGTCCATTTTGAGCGAGAGAGAGGCCTTCACAAGGCGAAAATCCGCCATTTTGAAAAATGGCCGTTACCATGGCAACTGGTAACCTCCGACCAAAAACTTTCCCATTTTTGTAGGTTTGAGCCAAGACCCTACCACCACACAAAATCTAAGAAAATTTCATTTTTTGAACTTGGCCACTTTTTCCTCATTTTGCTTGGTTTTTACAGACAGCTGCTCTTAAATTTTACTGCTGACTTACTCCCGAACAGCAGCCGAACACTAGCCGAACACTAGCCGACCGTGCCGAACACCAGCCAACCCATTCCAGACCCTCCGTCCAGAGCCGAATGTTTTGAAAATTTCAAAACATTCGGCTGGCGCAGCCGAACACCAGCCGACTCAGCCGAACGCCAGCCGACTCAGCCGAATGCTAGCCGACCTAGCTCCCGAATCACTCCCGAATCACTCTAACCATGGTCGGGGGAGAGTCGGGAGGCCATGTTCGGCTATGTGTAAACGGGGCTTAATCGATTCATTAGCTTGCAACCTTGTCTATCCTATTGAACCATCTCAAATGGTCTTCCCTTCATTAACATATCTATTCAGAGTTTTGGTATAAAACCGAGTTCTACCAGATCCTTCTTTAGTCACTGACGAAAGATAGCGGATGCTGTCTGAAACGTCTGACTGTTTCAAAATTTCATCCAGTTGCCTGAGTAATAATTTTTGGCGCATATTGCCTTTCAACCGCACGACGTCTGAGTTTAAACTGCTGCAGTTCTAGTCAGCATTGCTAGACGACGCTTTTGATCCATGAGACTGACGCTTCTTGATGACTACGTCTTCTTGGCAGCAGATAATTGTGCATAGCTATAGCATGGATTGCCAGGTAACGATTTTGATACATATCCAGAAAGGTGCTAATGCAGAAAACCTTTTATTCGAAAACTCTCATTTTGTGTAGTGCTCTTAATAACAGGAGTAAACACCAAATATTGGCAATATAATATTTCTCGGGTTCCGTTATATCCTCTGGTCCGACACTAAGACTACCAGGTACCATCAACGGGACTGTCTCCTGAGCGGCCAGCGAAGACGGGCTCCTCTTCCGCGGGGCTGATCGCGTGTGGACGGGCGAGCTTCTGAGCCTTGGAGACGGTAGCCACCACGTGATCCTGGTTTGTGTGGGAAGGAAGCACAAGCAGATGTTGAAAAGCGAAATCGTAACCTTTCTCAAGCTCCTGGTTGCGTAGTGGAGCAAAACGCGATGGACAAGTAATGACAGGTCCTCCCCTCCGCGGGACTGGACCTTGAGAAATGTTGCGAAAATAGCAAAACTTAGCCTCTTGGTAACGGGACATGTGGGACAACTCGAGCTCTTGGAGGTTAAAGCAGGACAAACGGGTATTTCCACGCGTCAAAATTGTCATGGTTCGTTGCATTTACCAAGTGCAACATTAAGAGATTAAAGTAAGGTCCTCATTTGCAAAATTGATGTAACAATGCAATTATTCCAAAGTTGTAGATGATGGGACTTTTGACAAGTTTAAGTTGGTTAAACGTGAACGACACCAGTCATGGATTATGGAAATTTGGAAGACATTTGCATGATATTAAAAAAAAACCCTGAATATTATTGGTATGAGGTCTCAGAACTATTGTCATGATTGCGAGTAGATGACACACCTTGCGGCGTTCTGCAGCGAGGTTCCGACGCGTCTCCAGTGCGTCAACTGACGTGTTCTTTGCTACACGCCGCCTTCTCTCCTTCAGCCGTCTCTCCATCTGCTTGGTCCTGTGGGATTCCCGGGTAGTGATGACGTCAGAGTCGCTGGTGGAGGTGATGACGAAGGAACTGCTCATCTTCCTGGCTGCCTTCTTGGCTTTGACCTTGGTTGCTTTCTCAGCAGACGTCGTAGAAATCTTGTCGGTCTTCTTGCCTAACAACTCCTGTAATGATCGGTAAATGAAATGAATAAATAATGGTAATCCGTAAATGTTCCACTTGCCACAAATTCCGGCATGTTACCTGTATTCAAGTCCTAGATCCTATCATGAAAAAGCACTGGAATTGGAGAAGTTCCTCATTAATTATGTAAATAAAGTCCTTTTATTTTGACATAAACGCCGCTGCAGTTCTAGAACAAGCCGCCTGAACCTACACCACTGTCCTGGCATGAAAAAACTATTTGCCAAATATGATGAAATACGAATACCACAGCATGTCAACGACAGAAAGATACAAAACCGCAAGTTAGCTGCAGTACCAAGGGAAGCTGCCAAGGAGACCCAAATATATCGACATTCAGCTTCGTCTCCCCAAGATCTACCCAGATACGTTGCCAAGTATCATCACAAACCATCTAGACTACAACAAGAAACAGAAACACACAGTTTCCGGATATTTGTGGTCAGCATAACGCAAGAACTTCTTTATGGATTGTGATGATACTTGGCATGTGTATAAGGGTTGGCAGACGAAGGTCCAGGTTGATTTGGGGCCACCTGGTGTGTGGACTCGGTACTTCAGCAGAACGTCCGGTTTTTGTATCTTTGGAATTGGTCTTGTTTTCATCTGTTCAAGTCTGAAGTCGAACCATTCCCTCACCTGTCTCCTAACCTCCGCGTCGCTAAGCTGCCTCTTGAGATCATCAGCAGATTCCGAGCCGGGCTTCTTCACCTTTTCACGACGTTCCTCCATCCTCTTCTCCAGTTTCGTCAGCCTGATGTGGTAGCAGGGAGGAGTGTCGGGGTTCTCGGCCGGTACATGGAAGGCGACGGCATTGTCGCGCTGTTTCAGGCCGGGTAGCACCCCCTCATCTCGTAGCTGGGCTAGGATGTCGTTTGAAGATCTGTCCGGGCGCGGCTGGGACATGATGGGTGTGGGTGGACTGCTTACTGGAATCGTTGACGCGTCTGAAAATATATCAAAACCGGGATCCACTCCAGTACCGTAGAGATCCACCAGGAAACACATTAGCAACCTTGATGTTTATTTTGCCAGCACCTATTCAACTACCAAATATCAGAAATAACCATCCAGGACTTCTCGAATCATGCTACCCTCCCCCCCCCCCACAAAAAACTGACGGCACGGAAAACATTACCTTCTTGGCAAAGGTAACAAAGATAAAATCGTACAATTGTCCATTTAGTCAATGGGGACGGATAGACTTGTGTTAGACGAAGAACTTGCCAGTGATGCTTTATTGTGCATGTGATTGCGAACATTTTTACAGCTTTGATCGTTTAACCATCGAAGAAACATATAGGAGACTAATCCCTCAGTAACATGAAACAAGTTATCTATAAGTAGATTGACTCTGCTGGGGCATACGGCAGATCTTCCCTTTCATGGCCTTACACAACTCCACACAGACGATACCCTCCTGCAGATTTTTTTATAACTGTGCCTTAGGCCTAGCAAAAGAAATGTTCTGTCTGTGATAACGGTCCTTCCTGGGGGTCGGTAGGTAGGGATTCTACTTTGTTTTTAAAAAGATTCTAGCCCTAGTAATCCCGCAAACATCGTCTAACAATGTAACACTGCATCTGGATACTGGGATTATCATCACCATATTGTGATCATACCGATATACATTGTACAAGCGCAATGATGTTATCAAACTGTAGAAGTATGTACAATGTTTGCTACACATTCCTTCATCAACTGTTGAAAGCGTGTGAAAACGTGTGACGTCATAACGCGGTGTGCGTTCGATGAACGTTAGGCGATTGTGTTGAGTCATAAATGGCGCTACTGGTGAAGTTACTAGTATATTGATCTATTGTCTCGGTCACGGTTACGGTTACGATACTAAAAGGGTTGTTAGGTAGGGATTTATTTCTCTTTTTTTGTTGTTGTTTTAGATTTCGGCCGACGTGATCTAAGAAATACAGTTTAACATTGCAAAACTGCAACCAGAATGAAAATGTTTAGATGGCCTGCTGTCTAGAGGATTATATAAAAAAAAATCCACGAACCAAACTTCAAACTAAACACAACTCATACACTACAACGCCATATATATGGAAAACATATAACTGCGAAAAGACAAATATACAAACAAAAAACAATCCCTACCCATGATTTATAAGCCTCTTCCATGGACTGAGTGTAGCATCTGATTAACTATCACTGTCCGATCCGAGCAGAGGTTAGGCGCCGGCGCGTTTGTGTCGTCTTTTTATGCGTTTTTGTCGGGCTTCCTTTTTTCCAGCGTTTGTTTCTGTCCGCAGAAAATTGTCAAAACAAGCAGCATCCTAACCTCTGCATGGGAGTAATCAATGAATAGTTCTACCAACTCTGCAATTCCTGCGATTCAGGCAAGTCTGACCTTTGGGTTCATCTTCCCACACACTTCATGTCAATCTGCTGACAGCGTATTCAAAGGACAACGGACGAACACTAACACTAACAGACACACTGAAATCATATATCGGTAAACGAAATCGAAAAGAAACATACACATTGATCTCCATTCTCCATAAACACCACCTAGCTACAATGTAACGCCATACGAAACTAACTCCAAATAGGTATTTATAACACCCAGGCATGTGTGGGTGTTGTCACGAGTCATCACTTCCTCACAATACGTCAGAGACTGGGGAAAGGCTAAAAAAATTGTGTTCGAACAGGTGTTTCTTTGTGTTTTACAGGTGTGGTGTTTAGCGCAGCATCCAGGACAGGTATGGTTGTGTGTGGATTGTGTTCAGTACCAAGGCAAGGACAGGGGTGTTTTTGTGTTTAGAGAGAGTTTAGTATTAAGAACAGGTGCGTCTGTGTGTGTGCTCGAATGAAAAGTATATCTTCTACTACAGCACACCTATGTTCATGGATCAAAGGCGTCATCTAGCAACGTTTACTAGAACTGCAATATCATGCCATAAGGCTTTGTCCTGTTGGAAAGCATTTTGCTGCGTACGTTCAGCGTGTTAGAAATACATGCTAACTACGCAGACGTTAGATGAACTCCCGTGTCATGCACAGGGTACAATGTATGGCAAATAACAACAGCAATAATTTTCAGAGACTAATCTACATATGGCATACATTAACAGCTAAAAAGAGTCACTACGAGGAAACACGTAATGATTCTGCTACAGTACACCTATGTTCATGGATCAAGAGCGTCCTCTAGCAACGTGTACTAGAACTGCAATGTCATGCCGTAAGGCTTTGTCCTGTTGAAAAGCATTTTGCTGCGTACGTTCAGCGTGTTAGAAATACATGCAAACTACACAGACGTTAGATGGACTACCGTGGCATATACAGAGTACAATGTATGGCAAATAGCAATAGCAAATAATTTTCAGAGACTAATCTACATATGGCATACATTAATAGCTAAAAAGAGTCACTACGAGGAAACACTAATGATTCTGCTACAGTACACCTAGTATGTTCATGGATCAACAGCGTCCTCTAGCAACGTTTACTAGAACTGCAATATCATGCCGTAAGGCTTTCTCCAGTTGAAAAGCATTTTGCTGCGTACCGTTCAGCGTGTTAGAAATACATGCTAACTACACAGACGTTAGATGAACTCCCGTGGCATGCACAGAGTACAATGTATGGCAAATAGCAACAGCAATAATTTTCAGAGATTAATCTACATGTGGCATACATTAATAGTTGAAAAGAGTCACTACGAGGAAACACTAATGATTCTGCTACAGTACACCTATGTTCATAGATCAAAAGCGTCCTCTAGCAACGTGTACTAGAACTGCAATGTCATGCCTAAGGCTTTCGCCTGTTGAAAAGCATTTTGCTGCGTACGTTCAGCGTGTTAGAAATACATGCTAACTACACAGACGTTAGATGAACTCCCGTGGCATGCACAGAGTACAATGTATGGCAAATAGCAACAGCAATAATTTTCAGAGACTAATCTACATATGGCATACATTAGTAGTTAAAGAGAGTCACAACGACGAAACACTAATGTAATGATTCTGCTACAGCACACCTATGTTCATGGATCAAAAGCGTCATCTAGCAACGTGTACTAGAACTGCAATGTCATGCCGTAAGGCTTTGTCCTGTTGAAAAGCATTTTGCTGCGTACGGTCAGCGTGTTAGAAATACATGCAAACTACACAGACGTTAGATGGACTACCGTGGCATATACAGAGTACAATGTATGGCAAATAGCAATAGCAAATAATTTTCAGAGACTAATCTACATATGGCATACATTAATAGCTAAAAAGAGTCACTACGAGGAAACACTAATGATTCTGCTACAGTACACCTAGTATGTTCATGGATCAAAAGCGCCCTTTAGCAACGTTTACTAGAACTGCAATATCATGCCGTAAGGCTTTCTCCAGTTGAAAAGCATTTTGCTGCGTACGTTCAGCTGTTAGAAATACATGCAAACTACACAGACGTTAGATGAACTCCCGTGGCATGCACAGAGTACAATGTATGGCAAATAGCAACAGCAATAATTTTCAGAGATTAATCTACATGTGGCATACATTAATAGTTGAAAAGAGTCACTACGAGGAAACACTAATGATTCTGCTACAGTACACCTATGTTCATAGATCAAAAGCGTCCTCTAGCAACGTTTACTAGAACTGCAATATCATGCCGTAAGGCTTTCGCCTGTTGAAAAGCATTTTGCTGCGTACGTTCAGCGTGTTAGAAATACATGCTAACTACACAGACGTTAGATGAACTCCCGTGGCATGCACAGAGTACAATGTATGGCAAATAGCAACAGCAATAATTTTCAGAGACTAATCTACATATGGCATACATTAGTAGTTAAAGAGAGTCACAACGAGGAAACACTAATGTAATGATTCTGCTACAGCACACCTTTCAGAGACTAATCTACATATGGCATACATTAATAGATAAACTAAGTTACTACGAGGAAACACTCATGATTCTGCTACAGCACAACTGTGTTCATGGATCAAAAGCGTCATCTAGCAACGTGTACTAGAACTGCAATGTCATGCCGTAAGGCTTTGTCCTGTTGAAAAGCATTTTGCTGCGTACCGTTCAGCGTGTTAGAAATACATGCTAACTACACAGACGTTAGATGGACTACCGTGGCATGTACAGAGTACAATGCATTGCAAATAACAATAGCAAATAATTTTCAGAGACTAATCTACATATGGCATACATTAATAGCTAAAAAGAGTCACTACGAGGAAACACTATATCTTCTGCTACAGCACACCTATGTTCATGGATCAAAAGCGTCCTCTAGCAACGTTTACTAGAACTGCAATATCATGCCGTAAGGCTTTGTGCTGTTGAAAAGCATTTTGCTGCGTACGTTCAGCGTGTTAGAAATACATGCTAACTACACAGACGTTAGATGAACTCCCGTGGCATGCACAGAGTACAATGTATGGCAAATAGCAACAGCAATAATTTTCAGACACTAATCTACATATGGCATACATTAGTAGTTAAAGAGAGTCACAACGACGAAACACTAATGTAATGATTCTGCTACAGTACACCTATGTTCATGGATCAAAAGCATCCTCTAGCAACGTTTACTAGAACTGCAATGTCATGCGGTAAGGCTTTGTCCTGTTGAAAAGCATTTTGCTGCGTATGGTCAGCGTGTTAGAAATACATGCAAACTACACAGACGTTAGATGGACTACCGTGGCATGTACAGAGTACAATGCATTGCAAATAACAATAGCAAATGATTTTCAGAGACTAATCTACATATGGCATACATTAATAGCTAAAAAGAGTCACTACGAGGAAACACTATATCTTCTGCTACAGCACACCTATGTTCATGGATCAAAAGCGTCCTCTAGCAACGTTTACTAGAACTGCAATATCATGCCGTAAGGCTTTGTGCTGTTGAAAAGCATTTTGCTGCGTACGGTCAGCGTGTTAGAAATACATGCAAACTACACAGACGTTAGATGAACTCCCGTGGCATGCACAGAGTACAATGTATGGCAAATAACAACAGTAATATTTTCAGAAACTAATCTACACAGGGAATACATTAATAGATAAACTAAGTCACTATGAGGAAGCACTAATAACTTTTAATGCTTTGTATGCGGGTTTGTCTATATTTGTTTAGTATTAATATTTTGGTCTCCCTTTTGAAATGCATTATGTGTGCTTTGACCTATATATATTTATAGATCGACATAAGAATCGAACATGATAACAGCATAATTCTTAAAAATGTCGGTCTGCGTAAAAGGTTATCTAAAATCAGTCTTATCTACAATTTAGTGCACGAATGATTTTCTTCCTTCAGTATAGGATTAAGAAAGGTATGACATTACAAAAGGGAATGCAAAGATAAGCAATTTGATGGTAAAATACGCATGCATTTCTAAATTGTTGATTGTGCCGAGAACATTGCCTTTCAACCGTACGATGCTTGACTTCGAACTCTTGCAGTTATAGTATATATTGCTAGGTGACGCTTTTGATCCATGAGACTAAACCCTCTTTGACGAGTTCGTCTTTTCGACAACAGATAATTTTGTAGCTCTAGTATGGACTGCCAGGCGATGCTTTTGATACATTAACATCTTCAGAAATGTGTTAATGCAGAAAACCTTTTGGTTATGACAAAAAGTGTTTTCGCTTGTGAGTTTCTTACATTAAAACAGACTCGATCACCTAGTTTACGACCTGCCATTGATACTGAGCACCACACCTTTAAGACACACGGACATATCCCTGCATGGAACTAAAAATGAAAACAAAAAATCTTCTAAATGTTCGAAAGGCCGGTCCAAGTATCCGTTCTTAGCATACGTTCATTTGTATCTAAGCATTGAAAACGTGCGGTCATGATTTGTTATTTCTAGTCCCTAATATTTGTGTCCGTTCGTTTTTATCCGTACGAACTCTTGTAGAGGTATAAAAACACACCAGGTATCATCATCACACTTACAGCAGCAGGAATATAATCTAGAACGTTACAGCATGTGGGATATGAATTGTAAACGTACGTTACAGACAGAATATTATTAGAACAACAAGCCGTGGTTACAAGGCGATGTTCCATAGGGCTACTTCATAATAAATTTTATAACTTTTTATTACAGTATTTTGCTCCATACAAATTGCTTCCTCGAAATAAATCTAACCGTTCGTTTGGCCTATCGAAGAATAAAGGTAAAGAGACCAACAGGCTCACTAGAACTCCCACGAGAAATCTAATTGATATGGTAACTATCGGCGACATTGTTCTAGAATATGGTTGTTCCAGAGTGGATGCCTGTGTTACAAATTTGTCGTTGTCAGGGGCTGATAGGAAGCCGGTCAGGCCGCAAGGAGCGCGATTTAACCAGCCAGGGTGTTTCTAAGATGTTCAGTTAGTTGATTTATCATTATTCCAACGTAACGGAAAAGTAAAAAAAAGGCAACAACAAAGATGTCGGTTCAGATGCTTGTTGTCCACCATCCAGACTCAGGTCAGACAGACGGAGCCGCAGAACTAACAGTAGAGGTGAGGATGAAATATAAGATTTATTCTCTAATTCTCTGTTGGCGCTGAAAGACGACAGCAAAGATTTATCATGTTTCCCTTCATGGAAGGAAAACATGTTGTTTTTGCTCCGTCTCATCCTCTTCCGTGGCAAACAAATAAGGTCAATAACCTACACCTGACGGCTGTCACCATGGTTACTGGAGGTGTGGCAGACATCATGTGGTGTGTTTTATCAAAGTGTTTGAGTAAATATATAATAATATATAATTCGTTAGGCTGGACTATGTGACGGTAAACATAATGTCTTTGCTTGTAAAATGATACATTTCTCGTCTGCATCCATAATGAGTGAAGTTTCACTAATGATATTATCTTAATTTGTATTCATTTATGCTAATTCTATACATGATAACGTTACTATGCTAAAGGTTATGTCTTTTGTACTTCAGTTCGTTAGTTGTTTGCCTTGCTATATGGTCTACTATATATTGGTTGTTATCAATTGATTACTATTGTCAATACATGTACGAAAGGAAAAATAAAGTAGTAATATACATTGAGCTCTTTATACAATATGATAGTCTATATCGCATATTCCTGCCCAGATGGGCTAAATGCATAAATGACCACACGTGGTCTAGAGGATACAAATTGTAAAACATGAGAAACTAAAATGCTACATTCTAACATTACAAAGTAGAAAACAAAGAAGACTATGGACTATTCTTAATCTTATGTTAATCACCTAATCATTTCTTCTCTCTTTTTGAAACACTTGGAAACATAACTACATACTTTGTGTATCTAGCATCTCCTGTCGTAGCCATGTGTTTGAATTGCAGGTTTGGGTTTGTCTTTTCATGTCGTGACTGATTCTGGTCGACATGAATGTTTAATGTTAATCTTTCTAGTCGCAAGGAGCGGCGAGGATTTCTCTACGTGAACGGCAAATGTCAAGTTTGAAAAATTGATAAGGGGATGTTTCATACCATTGTTAATGTGTCCTATTATCTACAAGCCGATGAGATGATTTTACGCACTCACACATGGACACACGCACGGTCCCTAAGTCAAATGTCTAACCGGCTACAGTTTTGTTGGAGACAGTGATTGTACATTCAACTGTTTCGGATGAAATCTTGTATCTGACTTATGTTAAACAAACCAAGACACACGCCCTTTATAGCCACTAAGCACAATGCGGTGTAGCTGTTCACCGTTTGAAAAATGAATTTCCAGGCGGAGTTGGAGCCCGGGCGCGCCGCTGGTGAGGAGGAGGGAGGTAAGGCGTCCCCTTGTGCATCAGAAGATGGCGATGGTCAGCCTGGCTCCTTGGAACAGACCGAATCCGATGTGCCAGAAGTACAAAAGGACAGTGACGAGGAGTATGACACAGACTTGGAGACAGGAGGTAACGTTAAGTATTTCAGCCCCGCCGTTTCGTCTTGTTATCTAAGTGTTTCTGTTTTTGTGTGTGTTTATGTGTGGACTACATAACTCGAAAAGTCGTGGATGGATCTTTATGATATTCGGTATGTTGGTAGGTGGCAACAAAATGAAGAAACAATTAGATGATCATGGCTTCCTGGCGGCTTTCCACGGAACTGCAACAGGGCTTCATTTCATTGTATCTCCTGTTCTGCATTACCCCACTCCCAGATAAGCCCCATAAACCCATGTCGTATGTGTACAATAGGTCCATGGATGATTCATCGTGGGACAGCTTAGGACTGCAGCAGAGGTCTTGCCTTCTACCACTGCGGTCTGCTGTTTGTCGAGAAAGTTTTTATCTAGTTTAGCATGGTGCCTTGAATTCCACAGTATCCCGAAGAGGTTGATCGTCTGATTGGTTGATTGGTTGATTGATTGACTGGTTGTGTCCTTCCCTCTGACAGACGAGCGGCGGGACTACGACCCCGTCTGTGAGATGAAGCGTGTTTACCTGGAGCTGTGTGAGCGGACAGGCGTCGTGCCGGCCTCCTACTTCCTCCGTCACGTTACGTCAGAAGTCCTGGACATGAGCTACCACGGGCTGGGCGCGACGGGCGCCAGGTGCATCGCCATTCCACTTCACGTGCGTCCTTCTAAATGCATCATCCCGACTGTCGATCACAATTAGCGGTTCAACCAATGATAGCCTGGCAATTATCGGCTCGACCAATGAGAGAGTGGTTACGTGTTTGTTATATGTTTTGCATTTCTTTGTTTTAACGGAGGTCGGAGGGACCATGGGATTGGTCCGTTACGTTGAAGACTTTTATCATTTTGTACATTTTTGCCCAAACGAGCTAAGTACAGGTCACAACAAAGACAAAACATACAGATGTTGGTAACACTGCCGTAGTTGAGCATATAAATTCGGATTCTTCTAGCAATTTGGTAAATGCCGCTTAGTAATGGTGAAAATGTAGAATTGTATGGGTTTAGTGACAGTTGGTTTGTCAAAACAAGGACCTCCTTTGTCAAAACGCATGAGGAATATAAATCTTTAGTGCTACTCATATGTCTTAAGTGAGGAAATCTACTTTAATACTAATAGTATATAATATATATAATGTTTCGATCATTAAGTATAGAATTTTTGGCGACGCCTCATATGTCCGTTTCCCCGATAATTTTTAGGAATCCACCAGGTATTTCTGTAATGTACCTTTACTTCGTATTTCTGTGGAACCACAACTCGAGAAGCTGTAGATGGTAGGTGGGTAGGGGTCGGGAAAATGAAGGTCATTTGGCCTTCTAGCCGCTTTCTACGGCACTGCAGCAGAAAGTCAATTTAAAATACGTCACTCAAAAAGGTTAACATCATTTGTGGAACTCAAGTTGTTTATAAATCGATTCTAGCTCTGCTTGATATACTTTATACTTGTACAATCTGTACCACGCCGTTGATGACGTCATTCCTAACGCAGACCAACACCTACGTCACGCAGCTGAGTCTGGAGGACAACTGGCTGTGTGGGGAGGGCGGGAGGCACATCGCAGACATGCTGAAGGAGAACTGTTACATCTCTGAACTGGTACACGTTCTTCACTTCCTCACGTGTCAGTAATATCACTATGATGCAACGTCACATTGCAACCACAGCGACCAGAAATCATACCTTAATTGTTTCATTGCCACAAAACAAAATCGATTTTCGAAGATAAATATCTGCTTCTAAAACCTATAATTGAGACTAATGCTTTTAATGATGCACTCTCCTACGCAGCGAACACCCCCCCCCCCCCGCGGTCTACTTAGTCCGTGTGGTAGATCTGCTGAAACGGCCCGACTTTTCCAGTGTTTGGGGCGTACCTACCGGCCAGCTCTCAGCCATTCAGAGAATTACCTAACAGTTGCCTAATTTTATGCTCCTTCTGTCATCTAGAGGAAGAAACATACATTCATGTCTTCTGGGATTGCCCGCAGTTAATAAAATTTTGGGATGACATTAAATTTTGGTTTTATGAGAAAACAGGTCAACTTTTAAACTTAAATGCATTTAATATCATATTTGGAAATTTATCTCAGGGGGTCCCTGTTATATGTAATGTTATAATCTTGTTAGCCAAAACCTGTATATACAAAAGGAGAAAGGCTGGTCATTTAAGTTTAAATTCCTTTACCAAATATGTTAACTTTTTTCAACAAGCAGAATATTTGATTGCAGCAAGAAGGGGAAAACTGGAAAAGCACAGGGGGAAATGGGGGACTTTATGTTTACAATAAGTTATTTTCAGTTGTGTTTCAGTTTTTCAAATGACACTATTATCTATGTTTTGATTGAAATTATGTTATTGAATGGATAAAGTTTTCTTTTGTATATGACACTTGTTACTGGACGGAGAAAGTTTTGTTTTATATGACACTGTTTCTATATGACAAGTTATGGTTTTTTTGTTGTTGTTGTAGTTGACATGAATTACTGACGTCAGTTTGTATATGACACTTATTTATGTTACTGAACTACTGACTGTGTTGTTTATGTTGCTGGATGGAAAATAAATAATAATAAAAAATAAAAAAACAGTTGCCTACTTCCGCGAAAATCGACTTGTATTTACTGGTCGCCATGGTTGCATTGGGTTACATGCAGTCTCGAAACTTTTGTATCGTGAAGTTTTCGAACTGGAAAATCATAACTTATTTCTAAATACCGAACGTTGAGAGCGATACGCATCAGATGTCACAAAAGGAAACTATTTTTTATCTCACCCGGCGGTTTTGAAGCGGCATTTTGGTAGAAATGATCTGGAACACACTTAAGTTAAATGGCCCTGTTGTTTCCTTTCTTTAACACTGTGTAAGCATGTAATGTACACGTAGTTTGGCGCAATTTTTTAAAGCAAGAAATGGACTATTGAGTAGTATATGTTCTCTACATGACTTGTCCTACATTTGCACGATGTTCAGCCTCCTTAGCAGGCTCTACGGTCCGGGCGCTTCATGGCGACTTCTAATGTGTTTTTTTTTGTGACACGTCAGTTCTTTTTGTAGTCGGTTTCTTGCAGTCGGCCTCCGTAGGAATATGATAAGAAGAAATGTAACACTGAGACACAAAAAATGTAGAAACTATAAGAAAACGTAATTAAAACACCCAGAAAACAAAATACAAAGGTTCCCCCGTAAGTCTTGAGAAATCTTGCGTCCTACGCGCTTCGAACAAGGTGGAAAACTATCATATGCTTCCATGTCCAATGCCAACTTACAGGTAACGTTATATGCCTTTCTTCTTAATTTGACAGAACCTGGCCAACAACAAGCTTGGGTCTGTAGGTGCGCAGGCCATCTGTGACATGCTCCAAGAGAACACCACGCTGAAGACTATCAACCTTGCCGGTAAAGCGCTAGTAGTGCCTCTTTTCATCCTCTTGTTACCTCCATGAGAAATGGAGGTAGAGTTTTCTGTCCGTGTGTATGCATGTTTGTGTTTGCGGACATCTATGGTCATCATAACTTAATAACCTCTGGATAGATTGTGAGGATATTTGGTATTTGGCTAGGTGTTGTGGAGGCAAACGTCAAGGTCGATGTCGTGCCTCTGGTGATCGACATTGGCACTGCAGCAGGACTTCCGGTCTTCGTACATTTTGCCCTGGACATGCTGTGGTCTTGTGGCAGGTGGCAGGTAGCTTTTGATGAAAAGTGGAAGTAGAACCGGTTTGGGCCCCTTTGTTTCAGCTGTTTTAGTAAGACGCAGTAGCCTTCCTAACATATTCTGTAGGAGAATCTTCTGTGTGATTGGATCGAAGTTTACTATCACTACAAGTTCCTTCAACGCAGCAGTTCTTACTGTCTGAATCGCGTTACACACAGCAAATGGTCTTTATTGCATATTCGAGCCCAAAAGGGATAAATGCAGTATGTTGAATAGATTAAAGATAGATAGAAAGAACATATATAATTACACTACTAATTTAATAAATTCTATCTAAATCACATGCCTCTTTTCTTAAACGACATCACAGAATTCTTCAATTGCATCAGCTTTTGAGGACGACAAAAGATATCAAAACATGTCGTCCTTTATATTAATTTGCTAATCAATTACATCTTGGTCCTGGATTTAAAGCAATAGAGCCTATGTTACACACGTATATGTACTAGTATATGTAATGCACTATATATAATGATTACTAATGCACAATGTAATATAATAATAAACACAAAATAGTAATGTAAATATAATTTTTCCCTTTTCAACCGTGACAGGGAACGAGTTCAGAGACAAAGATGGACAACTCTTTGTAGACGCCCTGCAGGTGGGAGGAACATTTCTAAGCTTTTCAGTCTGAAACGCACAAAGAGCGTTTTCACGCACTTAACATTTCAGTGAAGCTGCTGACCGATATGTTGATACCATGGTGTCCTTGATTTGTTTGTTTTTTATCGAATTGTGCCTCAGGTAGATACAGCATTTCGTGTTTTATCGGCTATTCTATAAAGGGGGCTCAACCCCAGAAGCGGGTGTTATTTCCTAAAACACCACATTTTTATGAATACAAAATCAACCAAATTTGTAACATTTCGTCACAGATTAACAACGAAATGAACCATTTATAATCTGTAACTGAATAATAGTCTCTGGAGTTGAGTCTCCCTTTAAGTAGTCTTCTGGTATTGTCTTCTTAGAGCTAACGTTATACACACATATAGAGGTCCTTTAAGAAGGTCAGAAGATCTCTAGATTTTTAAAAACGCTTTAAGTATGATTTGCTGATACGCGAATAGTTGCACCCGCCTTCATGTTGGTGTCAATTTGCGCTAAATGCAAGAAAAATGTCAGATGAATAAGCCTTGTGTCGCTTTTTGTCAAACATACCAGAAATGATTTTTTAAAATGTTATTTAAAAACAATTCATAAACCATTGTTCATCATTGGACACTTGATAGTTATTCAATTGTCAGATCACCACAAGCTTGAGTCTGTTTCTGTTTATCTATGCTATACGGCATTTTTTTTTAGTGCCAGGGATACAGGGGCCCCAAACATACATTTTTGATCTTAAAATAAAACGTAGCCTTTCTAGAGAACTATTATAAAAGAAAAATATCCGTAGGGAATCGCCCACTCCTTAAATTTGACCTAAATTTTGGCCGAGAGTTGAATATATTTGACCAATAGACTGGAGAGCTAGAGAGAACCTGACATAAACAATATAGTTCTCTCCCTGGTATGGAGTGAAATATAAAACAACATTTGTTTTCAGTACCTTCATGTTCATTTCGATATTACAATGATGATAGATTTGCTCGTTATCCGCCCTGCGCTCCACAGAACAACTTCCAGCTGAAGGAGGTCGACCTGAGCGGGAACCTGTTCTCAGACGGAGAGCATCTTGGGAACGCCATCGGTAAGTCCGCTTGTCAGTCCACTTGTCTAGTTTTCCAGTCGCCGATTTTCGGTATATTTTCATGCTTCGAATTCATTTTATATAGAAATGTTGCTATTCAGTGTTCTTTTTTGAAGAAAAAAAACAACAAAAAAAGCAAATTGCATCTTCAGCTGCGAATGATTCTGTGGTGCACCTGGACCTGAGCTGGAATCAACTGCGTGGGAGGGGGGCCCTCGCTATCTGCAACGGACTGAAGGTACGTCTTCATAGTAACGTTGTAAATTGGAAATGATAAAGACAGGGCTTCATATCCAATGGTTTACCCGTGGTGGTTTCCAATATAAGATTACACCACGCAGTTTCACATTACAATACCATTTAAGAGCAATCAAGATTCACATTGGCACACATGCGTAATTTCAATAAGCTAGTTCGGAGTTGTTACTACGCATGTGCAGTGTCAAAGGTGAAGGCCCCGACACATGAACAAAGCCAGTAGGGGCGTTGTTATGCAAATCTAGACAGTTGTTATGCAAATCTAGACAGTTGTTATGCAAATCTAGACAGTTGTTATGCAAATCAATACAATGTCCAGGCGAGCACTGTATAGGAGCCGGGGGCCTTCACCTTTGACACTGCACATGCGTAGTAGCAACTCCTAACTAGCTTATACAATTTGGAAAGTTAAGATTTTGGAATGGTCCTTTATTTATATGGAGGGGGTAAGGCATTGATCAAAGGGGAACATTTTGCATTTGTTCGCAAATGTTCCCTTTTCAACAGTCCTTTTTTTTCCGCAGCTGAACACGACTTTGAAAAGCCTTGACGTGTCCTGGAATGGGTTCGCTGACGAGGGCGCCTTGGGGTTCGCTGAAGCTCTCAAGCTCAATAACGTCCTGACGGCACTGAACATCACTAACAATAGGATCACGTGCCAGGGCGCCACCTTCCTGGCCAAGGGCCTTGCTGAGAACGACACCCTCAAATCTCTCAGGGTAAGGGTATTTTTCTATTTATTTATTTATTTGTTTGTTTGTTTGTTTGTCTGTTTGTTTCGCATTATAGCACAGGTAAACCGCCTTCACGCGTAATTCACCAGTTTTGTACAGTAAGCATGAGACTTGACCTAATGTTTGATGTTTGTGTGGCATCGTGTGGCGCAATCGGTAGAGTGTTTCGCCCAAAACCGAGAGGTCCCGGGTTCGAAACCCCGATATGCCCCGATGTTGTGCCCTTGGGAAAGGCACTTTACACGACTTTCTTCACGCCACCCAGGTGTGAATGGGTACTTCGGTTAGGGAAGGTCGTATTGAGGTCACCTGCTAGCGCCAAATGTCAGCCGCCCAGATCCTTGCGACAAGTCCACAAAGTGCAAGTGTGGAGCAAATATGTATCTGTTCTGTATTATATGATTGTAAACCCTGTAGCAATTCAGCACTGGCTGCCATTGCACGGGTAATTTCTGACCAATAAACCATTATTGTTTTTATTATTATTATTATTATGATCTCCTACACTTTTCGATAAGTGTGGTGGGATCTTTAACGTGCTGGAGCTGTGGCTCTCCTCAAACACGGGACCTCCAGCTTTACGTCCCTTCCGAGAGGACGTCCCTAACCGACACTAGGTTCTCATTTTGAGTTGAGTATATGTAGATAGATGCCAAATACCTTTCCCAAGGTCACAACATTGGGGCTCGCTGGGTCGAAAGCTTGTCCAGTGAGATACCCGCTTAACAGTTAGAAGTAGAATGTGTAACTGACGTGGCTTCCTGTTGCAGGTGGGTAAGAACCCCATCACCATGAAGGGAGCGATGCAGCTGCTGGATGCGGTCAGGGTCAACAGCAGGACAGCGCTGGAACTCCTGGACCTCACGGTGAACACATTCTACTGCGCAAAATACCACTAGACGTTCATTTGCGTACATATATGAATAGCGCCAGTAACTCATGCATATATTACAAGAGTTCCGCGACCTTATATCTCCATGAACTATTCTGTTTATGCAATTGACTTACACATTTACATAATATATGCTTGGTCATAAACACTTTATCTAACTTAGACATGATGCAATATTGTCAGTCCTTTCATTTTCCACTTGGATGAATTAATCAATTATGCAAATTAGGAATTTATTTGCATAATTGGTATCTGCTGATGCTCCACTTTCCATAAACTACATTAAACATGTATTTGAGTCTTATAATGGAAAACACTGCAAATATAGATTTTCGTCATTAGTTATGCAAATTAAGTGACGGTTAGCATAATTTGCACATCACTGTGTACATCTCTGTCTAAGCTACCTGCGTACTAAATATCATGGAAACCCGTCGTCCCTTTGTTCGGTTATTCTCCTTAGAAGATTTTCACAATAACGCCACTGCAGTTCCAGAGCAAGCTGCTAGGGGGCCCAAACCTACACCACTTCTTTATTACATCACAAGCTATCTGCCACCTAAAAATCAAGACCCCAGCACGTCCAGGTCAAAAGATACAAAAACGGAAGTTCTGCTGCAGTACCAAGGTCACATACCAGGGGGCCCAAAATCAACCTTGAATTTCGACTTCACAACACCTACCCACATACCAAATATTATTGTAATCCATCAAGAGGTTCTGGAGTTATGCTGTCGACAGTAGTGCGGAAACACACACACACACACACACACACACACACACACACACACACACACACACACACACACACACACACACACACAAAACAACAACACCTATATCTCCATTTTTCATAGAGATAATGATATCGCGAGTAAGTCGTCTTTGTTGCGCGCGCCAATTGATTCTGTGGGAACCGGAATCGACTAAAAAAATTCGTGTCCACGATTTGCACTACAATATTTCCAGAGCTGTAACATCAACGGTACTCCAACCCACAGGACGTGCTGCTGAGTCCGGAGTTCATGCAGCTTCTGGGGGAAGTGCTGGATAAACATGCGGATTTCCGGATCAAGCATGGTGGGGTGGCCGGAGAAATCGCACAGAAGATCAAGCGAGCAAACCCCATGCTAGTCCTCCGGGACGCTCTGCGCCAGACTCACTCCAGACTCATCGACTTCTTCAAGAGTTTCGACAAGGAGGGAGACTTAACGGTCACAGTGGAGGAGTTCAAGGCTGGGCTGCAGGTGTGTCGCACAGGCAGTAGATGATGATGATGATGACATGTTGTAGTCTAACGATTCCATATTACAGTTTGTTTGTTTGTATTACATACCGGTAAAACAGCCTCATGGCGTAACGCATCATGTTTGTACGAAATGGTAGAAGCTGCATATCCGGACAGATTTATCTGATCCACCCATACCGAGAAGGACCCCTAATCTTTTCTAAAAGTGTGGTGGGTTTCTTATCGTGCTCAAGATGTTGCTCTCCTCAAACAAGGGACCTCCATCTACACCTGAGTTGAGTATCAAAGGAAATTTGTGTAAGTAGCCTTTCTTAGGGACACGACATCGGGACCTGTCAGGGATTCGAACTCAATACCTCCAGATTCTGAGTCAACAACCCTAACCCCGGTGCCATCAGTTAGGCTCTGGTTTTCCATAAAACCCAAAATCAAGTTTCTTATTTTAATAGTTTTTCTTTCCAGAGAGAAGCTATTCACCTGGACCCCATCCAGATGTACGACCTGTTCCGTGCACTTGACAAGGACGAAGATGGTATGGTGAATTATGGGTAGGTGACGTCAGCATTCTTCTCGCATCTGCGTCTTGCTCACAGCACATGAATATACTTCTCTTCTTGTTTTCTTGCCAGTCATAACATCGCCATGAACATCTTTTTTTGCTATTTTCGCTGGAATGCTTATTTTCTATATTGTTTAAGTGCACATTCTTTTTCTTCTGTCTATCGCCACATATATTTATATATATACCCTCTCTTTATTTGTTTATTTTCTTGCCAGTCATAACATCGCCGTGAACATATTTTCTTTGCTATTTTTGCTGGTGTGCATATTTTGTTTCTATTATTTAAGTTCATCTTCCTTTTCGTCTTTGTCTATCGCCACGTAGAAAACTGATTGAGGCCACGGAGGACGGCATGGGGGTTAGCGAAGGGGAGGCAGAAGATGCTGAGTAGGCATGCGCAGGCCAGCAACATTTTAAGTTTGGAGATGCCAGCTTGTGTTTTAACGATATTTATACTGACTCGCCTTGACGATTTACTGAATATATTGGGCCTCCCACTAGTTGAAAATCTTGTTGTACTGGTGATTTTTGTGCGACGCCTTCTTTCTTTATTTTGCCAGGCTCCGAGTTCACGGTGTTAAATCGGCTTTTTGTAACATTAGGATAATGCAGAAAAAGCAATGACAACACTGGCTTGCCATGCTCTGCTTGCAGGTATTGTGAGAAATTGTCTGGCAGCTACATGTACATGTACAGCTCTACAAAGACCCAGTCTTTAATGGTTTCTTGGGCAACCAAGTAGGCACCACGATTATAAGCCAAAATTTCTAGACATTCAACCAACTATCAAAATAAGGAAGAAATTTTCAAGTAAAACTAGAAAGGTCTCATTTTCAAGCAGATATAGCACATTTCAATCCATATCCCTCTCCATTTTTTTATCTATTGAGATTTACCACGTTTGTGGAAGGATTAACAAAACTGGCGACTGTCACCTTTTCAAGATATCAACCCGGAACAAGTTGTGACAAAAACGCTCCTGCAGTTCCAGAACGGGCTGCTAGGGCCCCCGAATCCACACCACTTCTTCCTTACATCACAAGCTATCTACAATCAAAGATTAAGACCAAAGCACGTTCAGGACAAAAGGTACAAAAATCGTTCTGCTGCAGTACCAGGGTCACATACCAGGGGGCCCAAAATCAACCTTTACCTTCGTCTTTCCAAGATCTACTCCAAATACCAAATATCATCGTAATCCATCCAGAGGTTCTTGAGTTATGCTGACTACAAAATTCAGAAACATACACAGACAGACAGGCCAAAACCAATATCTCCATTTTTCATTGGGGTTACTATTGTCATAATTTCAGACGTAAAAGTAACGATTTGTCTGGTATCCTATCTCTTATGCAAGTCGCGCATTCAGTTACTTTGAAGCGGCACGAGAACGAAAAGTGAAAGTGTGTACAATAAAACAGCGTGCAGGATGTTAGTATCTCCGCGGGACGCACATCACATGAAAACATGTATTAAGAGTATGAATAAGAGTGAACATGCACTTGACTGTGAACAACCTACTATCACAAATACTTACTAATCAGCGCACGTGCAAAATGATTGGCACTTAAGTGAATTTGGAATGGTCCAGTATGCTCGTGGTTGGATCTGGAAGACTCTATTCTTGCATAGGGGGGTAAATTAAATATTACAAAGAGAAGTATTTCTTTTGCTTACAAACAACACGTAACTTGTCAAATGTTTTTCCAATATTCCAACTTTCTATCCCGAAGCGACCTCTTGCGAGCTGAAAGAGAAATGCTGCTGGAGAAGTGGTCGGGCGAGCATCAAGACAAACTCCAGAAGGAAAAGGAGTCTAGGATCCAGGATGCGGTGTTGAAAGAACTATCATAACAATTCAAGAACTTAAAAAGATGTAATTATAAGCTTACAGATGAAATAGAAAAATATAGATAATAATCTATCAATTTTGCATATGAAAGAAATCAAATATATACAGAAGTTAAATAATCTCCCAGTTATGACTAGAGTAATTATAAGGATTAGCGATCACACACGGCAAATTGTAGTTGGTAGATACAACCGGACTTTTCCAAATGACAGAATATGCATATGTTCATTTTGTAACAATACTTATGTAGAAAAGGAATTAATTTTGTTTCAAGTAGAATGTTCACCACACACGTAGACATGCGCAAATCTCCTATAACTAGACCAGAAATGTTCACATTTGAACCAAAAAAAAACGAAATGTTCTTGTATATCACGTTGATAAACCTACATTTCAATTGCACAACTCTGTAAATTTCGTCTCAGCGCTGTCATTATCCCAGAACTACGAATGAACTCTGTAGATTTGTCTTCAAATGTTTCAAGAAGAGGAAAGAGACATTGTAGATATAATGTTAGATGAAACATTGCATGATTTGCCAATTATTTTCCTTTAGTTTCCTTTAGATCTAACTCAATGCATTTAGCTCATGTTGGAAATGAATATGCAATAAAGTTCATTGTCATAGTCAGTATATTAAATGGAAGGTGCTCTCACTGACGTCATGTTCTGAAATTGAAGTGCGCATGCGCATTGACCGACTTCTAGTCCTGTCCAGCGAAGGCAGCTTCCATCGGCGATGTGTCACAAGAATGCCCTCGGTTTTCGGTCGTATTACGATCGCACTACGGTCGTACTATAGCTACGGTCCTACTACGATCGTCCGGGCCCTTACTGTTAGAATGAGACAGTCTTGAGACAAACGTAAAGTAGTGATTTTAATTCATGTCATCAAGACAACAGCACACTACTGGTGCAATCTTTCTTTTGTATATATTGTAGTATATATAAAAGGAAAAGCCAGGTTGAAATCCCACATTCCAAAACGTTACAAAAGCGTCTAAGACCCCCACTCCTAAATTACCGTAGATGTCCGTAGCTATAACACTGTGGCAAACTTCTTGCAACCTTTACAAAAACTGCAGTCGTGGTGATGGGGGTTGGGGAGTGTTGGTGAAACCACCTACAAGCCATTATGAGATGTAGTATTGACCTAGATGTAGGTTTAAAGTTCCCCACGAAAGGTTGGTCCCCCCACCCCAATCCTCGGTTGACTACAGAAGTACCTGGCCACCTCCGACCGTCCCCGCGTAAGGTTTCACATAACATAAAACAGTAGCTAAAAGCATGCAGCGTTTGTATCAATCCTCCTCCCCCTGTAGTTTCTGCCTTGACTCGGAGAATACACCCTCTGACGGCAGGAAAGGCATGGCGACATGAACCGTGGACTGATCTTCGATGCTGAAGTCGGAGAGGTGTTGGCCCCGCCCATACTCCAGTAGCCGTCTGTTGTGCAAGAAACGAAGAAACCCCGGATCCACATCCAAAGACGTGTTTTTCTTCTCACAGATCTTGTCGATCAATTCATCCACCGAGGCATCCTGCAAGAAGATATATCTCAGTATGCTTTATTAATACTCATAAAGATGGCACCACGACTCACGCTGTATTGATCTATTTTCAATGTATTCATCTATTTAGTCAGTCAGTCAGTCAGTCAGTCAGTCAGTCAGTCAGTCAGTCAGTCAGTCAGTCAGTCAGTCAGTCAGTCAGTCAGTCAGTCAGTCAGTCAGTCAGTCAGTCAGTCAGCCAGCCAGCCAGCCAGCCAGCCAGCCAGCCAGCCAGCCAGCCAGCCAGCCAGCCAGCCAAGCGTGTATAATTACAATTCAAACTTAAATTTACCTGGCAACATATAGGTTGAACAGTTCAGCATGGCGGACGATACTTACGTCATAGTCATGTGCGTGCAACACACACTAACGTTTCATGTGATGAACTACCTTGTGGATGCTTATGACGTCGGTTCGTCCGTCGTTGTATTCGACATAGAGTTGCCAGCTCTCCTCCTCCGTATCAGAAACACTGGAGGTCTCACTGGGGGCTTCCTCCTGCTCTGGCTGCGTCGCTAGATGAGGTTCATCAAGGGGGTTCTGAGGATGAGGTCCGTCCAGGGGGTGGCATTCCGAACAGGGCCTTCCTCCGCCTGGAGACAGACGAAGCACGACATGGATGGTTGCCATGTTCTCAACGCTGTAGTCGGACAGACGTTTCTTCTCGCCTTCCATCAAGTTTTTGCCATCGCAAATGACGCGAAGGAGGCTTACAGGTATGCTGGTCTTCTTACTGACTTTCTTGAACAGCTTGTCAACAGTGGAGTCCTGCAAAAAGAGACAGATATGTAGATAAGCGTCATGTATATATTAGAACTCGATGGCATCAAGAACTTCATGTAAGCGATTATATCATAGCGTTTCAATACAAATTGATGGACACATAGAAATGGCTTATTTGATGACCTGACAACCATTATAGAATGTTTACTCATTAATTTTTTTAATGATGAATAAGTTTGAAGGATTATTACGTTACGATGTGTATTATGGTTGTTGTTGAATACCTTGTATCGCCTAGTCACATATAAGTCCGCACCTTTCCTTACTGTTTCTATAGCAGGGTATATGTTTACAGGGTGGGGTTACTAGCCCTCCCCCTTTAGCATGCCTCTCGAGGCACTTCCTCGTACACAGGACCATTTTGCGTCCCTTCCGAAAAACGAGTGCAGCCCCAACCGAGATGTCCTGTCCCATGGTAACACCCTATACATATTTTGCATTCCCTGAGAAAAATATACCCTGCTACTGAAGCAAGGAAACATGCTGACCTTTGTGCCACTAGACACTGCAGGGGTATGAATGAATGAAGACATTGATACCTTATGAATCCTTAAGATTGTGGTTTTTCCATCAGTAAATCTCCTCACAAAAAGTTGTAACATATCGCTGTTGTCTGTTCCTTTCGCCCTCTTATGCCTTTGTCCGGACGATGCTTTGGCGTCCTCTACCTCTTTTTGCGAGTACTGCAGTAGGCTTGCATTGGCTTCTAGGACCTCGCGGGAGAGGCGATTAAGTCGCTGGTGGGTCGCGTCCGTTGCCAGTTCCACACATGATTTCAGGTTCTTCTCTTGTTGCTCCAAGAGGTTCGCAAACTCCGTCTTCTGCTTGTCAAGAAGTTCTCTTAATGCCGACATGGTGACAACTTCTTCCTGGTCGGTTGAACGTTTTCTCCACAGCGCCATAGCGAAGCTGGCTGCGTTTGTATCATTAACGGTTATAGTGTTCGAAACGAACGGCGTGACGAGCGATGTTCTTACCTGTGCGATGTTCTTAACTGTTATGTTCTGTAGTTGGAGCACAGGTTGCTAGGTGTCGCTGCGTATCCACATATGTACATCAGTCGCCAAGACTAGTACTGGATTAGCCTCTAGCAGGCTCCGCGGGTGGCTGGGAAACTAGTAGAATTTGTCCAAATAGAGTAAAAAGTATGCTAAGGGAATCGGCTACGGAGAGAGGGTAAAATCTACTATCCTAGAATATCTCTGGGTTTGTTAGTTGACCACTTTTGTCCCCGGATCTCGTTGTTACCCGCATTGTCAGTGTGTTTGTGTTTGCGCCTGCCTTTCCAGATATTGTGGTCAGCAAACTCAAGAGCTTCTGGATAGATTGTGATGATATTTGGTATGTGCTAAAAGCGAAAAAAAACTACAGAAAAGCTTACAAGAAAACTAATTTAATGCAAAACAATATCTATCCTTAAAATTAACAAACAATGTGTTTGCATTCGTATGGAGGTTCATCTGCGACGGTGATAAATTTACACACTCTT
The DNA here is from genome assembly GCA_035149815.1 of Branchiostoma lanceolatum. NCBI lineage: Eukaryota > Metazoa > Chordata > Leptocardii > Amphioxiformes > Branchiostomatidae > Branchiostoma > Branchiostoma lanceolatum. The sequence continues at coordinate 7,221,210 of CM068869.1, read as the reverse complement.
TCCATACACAAAATAAAACGATTACCAACAAGCTTTCGACCGGTCCTCTGGTCCTTCTCAAGTTGATTTGATCCGATTTTGTTTTTTAAATATACGTTTTCCGAAACATGTATCTAAAGTGGGACATTCATGTCAACTCTATATATCACAAAGCCAGCAAACGGCTATTCCTTTTGTGCAAACTCAAACATTTCCATCTCCCTGTTGACGACCTTGTTACTGTTTACATCACCTACATCCGACCTGTTGTCGAGTATGCTGCACCTGTTTGGCAGTCTCGACTCCCTGCCAGCCTCAGTAATAAGCTCGAGAAAGTGCAGCGTCGTGCATTGAGAATCATTCTCGGTGCCGACTTCACTTCTTACTCTGAAGCATGTGAGCGGCTCGACCTGCCAACCCTCCAAACACGCCGCCAAGAACTGACCGTGAAGTTTGCCCAGTCACTTGAACAATCCAAACTGTACAGACATTTCCTGCCCCCTGTAAGATTGGAAGTGAGTGGCAGAAAGACCAGGTCATCTCACAAACTAAACAACGCGTTCTGTAGAACTGTGAGATATCACTCAAATGCAATTCCATATATGATACGGTTGTTGAACAACATCTGATATATTGTTAATTCCAGCCCATTCTTTGATGTTGTACTTTCGTCTATATGCAATACTCCTGTTTGTCAAATTTGAAATGTTCTATATACCGTGTAAGTAACATAGGCTTTCATTGAAGCTATTTTAACCTGTCAAATGTCAGTGATTTGTATGTAAGTCATCTTGATATTTTAATACTTTGTCTATTGTAACGAAAACCCACGCAATTCAGCCTGTGGCTGCCATGTGGTGTTTCGCTGTTTGATTGTTTGAATCGAATAAAAAACCATTATTAAATGTATTGAGCTCTATTCAAAAGAAGTCGTTAAGACCGTGACGACTATCTGTTTCTAAGATTAAAAAACAACAAATGAAGCTGGTCGGAATAAAGATTTCTTAAACCTTTAGTAATTGTGATGATTGTATTCGGTACATATCAAAGACACCGGTAAATCAACAGCTTTTCATAGTCAGCTTCTTTTGTGGCCCCAAATGTTTTCTTAGCGATAAAGCTAACAGTCGGGGACAGACACCCATAGTAACGCAAGTTTCTATTCAGGCCCGGTATACCTTTCTCTTGGCGATGTTTCCTCAATCGGCGGTAAATATGATGCTGTATGGATTTTCGTTCTCGTTCGCCGCGCTTGCGGTTGTCAAGCGGTTAGTGCGACAGGTCTATACGGAATTACTTACCTGGAAATTAAGTGTGGATGTTGTTTTGTTCGAGATTTTAATCCATGGTCTAATTGAGGCTCAGTAGCCTAGTCTCTACCAGAATAACTAGACTGGCTACAGGGACAATAATTGGGCAGGGGCCCGGCCCTACCAGGGGAGTTTGGCCACCATTGGGGCTAACTGTATTTGTATGAACTATATTTATTTCTGCGATGTTCATTTAAACAAATAAAGATTTGAAAGACATTTGGAAATGTTAACCTTCCTGTGACTGACTGTCCTGGCCAATTTCCTGGTCAACCACTATAAGCTTGGAACGGCCGTTTTCAGCCAGATCTCAAGCCTGGGAGGCTAGCTATAGACTACTACAGTGCCTTTAGCCACTATGTCATTATAAACTAATCTATTTTAGAACATTGACAAGTTTTTGATTGAGCAAAAGAATAGACATAAATAAACTTGAGGCAGCGAAGCTGCAAATCTATTTACAGTATATTTTTTCTCTCTTCCATCTTTGCATGATATTGAATTTGTCTCATAAAAAAATGACAGAAAAAATACATCATAATCACGGTGTCACACAGTTTAAGATAAAAGCGATTTTATCTTGTTGACACATGGTTGAATAGAATGGCAACTTGAAAACGTTGAAAGTCATTGCGAAGCCGAAAATAAAACGTGGCGATCATAAATCAATTGGAAACAAATTATATTTTACAAATGGCATATATAGCACATACCACGCACTGTTTTATCAACTATCAACCTCACTACTCGCTTAAGTTTTTACTAAGGCACCTGTCACGCGTGCAAACAATGGACCCACACTGGGCCACAGTTTGAATAATCCATGAAGCATATTCAAACTCGGGGCCTGCGCTCTATAACTATCTTCAGATCAGTTGTGGCTTCAATACACATCTTTAAGGTGTGGCGTCATTTTATCTACCTATTAAAGATCCACAGCAAGTCCACTGGAGTACGTTCGTAATACACGCTCAAAAGTTTGGAGATCAAAGAGTCCGTTGTGTACGATCACATGCGACAAAATTTCGCCCAATTTCGCATCAAAGCACGCTGGTACATAGACTGTGCATCGTGTGCCCGGGAATGATAAAACTCACTACCCGGTCCCTCAATTTCTTTCCTCGTCCCTAATACAGCCAAGGAAGACCTCCCTGGTTCGTAATAGAACTGTCTTCGTTGTCTTACTCCTCTGTCAGTCTTCTTAGAGCCGTCCTTCGTCGCTGGTCCATCCCTGTATCTAGACAGGAACAGACCGCGGCCAAGCTCGTTTCTTTCTTCCCACAGATTGCGAAGTTCTCCGTTCCGGGCTATCTTGGGTCTCCTGACGATGCTGTTTGAACGGGTTATGCTCGGGAATTGGGGGCTGTTTTCACCCGATGTGGCGTGAGTAAAATATCTCTGACAGACATGAGACGATAGCGGGGGGAGGGCCAGTCTGGGAAGGATGCTAGCACGGCGTACTCTCATACTCACTCGGTTGTCATCAGAAAGCCCTTCGCCTTCTACAACATCTACAAGCCACCGTTCACTTCTGTCCTTCGCCTTCTTCACGTTGTATGTTGGGTTCTCAAAGTCCAAGTTCGATTCCCGTTTCCTCTCCTTCGTCGCGGCCGGTGTGTTTGGCGGCGCCCCAGGAATTCTTTTCTTCGAACTGCGAACAAGTTTCAATCCTTCGTCGGGAAGGTGTGACTCTTCCTTCACCTCTTCTTCTTCGCGAACTTCCGGCTTCCTTCCGAGCACGATCGTTAGTTTCTTAAGATTGGTCATCCTGGCTTCTTCTCTCAGTAACCTCCCTCCCTAAAAGGTCCAAACGGCGTAGAGATCAAATAAAAAATACCGCCGTACCTCCGCCACACAAACATTCAGTCAACAAGCCTTACGCCGCTTCTTTTGAAGAATTATTTCTTCGGTACGACTCCCGTAAGAAATATATTGACCGTTGAAATCATAAATCTTCTTGTAGAACTCCAGAAACGCTACCAACAGGTGCTATCCAAAGCTTGTCTTTCGCCTAGCCGAAGTCTCGGGGGGTTAGACATCAGAACAAGTAGAAAGAAAAGGTTGATACGCATCAAATAATCGCTTCCGTCGCCGGACAACGCAATGCATTGATTGCGGCGGACAGAAATAGAACAGACCCTGAACCATATCGTAGTATTGTTGTTGGTGTTTTTGTTGTTACGATAGAGTGATGTGACGGTAATTTGTGAAGGTTTTAAAAACAGAGGTAGTGTTTAGAAGAGAATATTTCCCAACAAGAGCGCAAAGAGAGCGTGCTATGGGAGAGAATGCAATTTTCCTCAATGGCGTCGAATCCACATATGTGATACAGCAAGTGGCAGCTACAATTGTCAAGTATGTATGTAGTGCAGACATAATGTCAGTCAACAGGTGGCGCTCGAGTAAAGGTGTAACGTTACATCAGACTTGACCGATTTTATACAACTGGTCGGTAGGTTGCAGAGAAACAAAAAGGCCGTTCTATATAGTCTCTACCAGACTAACCGCGTCGGCTATAGAGTGAACATTTGCCGGGGGACTTTGGCCATGGAGGATAACATTCCCATCCGCATATTGGACCCTACATGTATATCCATAGCCGGCCCCCTTCATACAGTTGACTCTATTTGGCCAATTTCTACTATTTTCCCAGTGACCCGCAGAGGCTGGTAGAATCTAGTTCTACACACTTGATACTTAATTCGTTTATCCTCTTGGACGTGAACGAGAACCCCATTCCCCGACATCTGCTTGAAGATGAATGATCGTCCCGTCCCAACATCTGCTTGGAGATTGCGTCACATGATAACAAACAAGATGGCGGAGGTTGAGTTGAAAATCGGAGAAGTCTTTGCGGGAAAGGACGGACCGTCGGTCCTCACGGGACTTCGGCGGATGTTCTACCTCGTCACTCCCGAGGAGACATCGTTCCCAACCGCGGAGGAAGTTCCAAATTACTTGAAACAGGTGTTTGTCCCGAAACTTTGTATTTTGGTTCTTCGTTGCGCTTGGCTCTTTGATCTTTTAGTTTTACGGGATGGGAAAATTATATATAACGTTTATCAACTCATTGCATTGATAATTGACCAAAATTATAAACTTCCTAATTACTAAGTAACGTTACATCTGGTTGCAAGTTTAATATAGTCGTTGCACTACTTTGTTCTGCGCTTTGCGAAAATTACACATATGTGTGTGACTGTGACGTAACATATCTTCTAAGTTCTAACGTTAGATTCAGACCTTACGAAAGTCCCACAGGACTTTGCCCACTACTACTGTCAACAAAGTAGTTGATGTAAAACAATGTTTACCTATATCTAATCACTGTGGGTGTATGTTCTCATGGACTGTCTACTTACGTTTCTTACTTTTAATGTAATCTTATGCAGAATTTCAAATTTTATGTAGACAAGAAAATATGATTGGAAAGAAGGAACATGTGATAGATTAGTTGGTAGCAAAGAGAGATTTTCGACGAGGGATTCTTTTATCTATTTCATTATCTGAAATAGTTCAACCAAGGAGGTTGATATATAACTCAGTGATTGATACTGCTTTGCAGTGGGGCCCTGCGAGTACTAATAATTAATACCATTATTACCTTCGCGGAGAAGGTTATGCAGAGGGTAGCGTTTGTGGGTGTGTGTGTTTGTGTGTAGTGGACCAGCTTAACTCAAGAATGGCTTGATGGATTGTCCTGGTATTTGGTCTGTTGGTAGCTTTTGATGAGACCTAAAAACGATTAGATTTTGGGCCCCCTAGCGGCTTCTTACGGTACTGCAGTGGAACTTCCTGTTTTGATATCTCGTGTTCCGGACATGCTGTGGTCCTGATTTTTGAGTGGTAGATAGCTCTTTGGACAGAGAGTAAGTGGTGCGGGTTTGGGCTCCCTAGCGGCTTTTTTGGAACTGCAGGAGCAGGTTTTGCGTCTGACTTTGAAAGGGAATAACTCAAGAAGGGCTTGATGGATGGTAATGATTTTTGGTAAGTAGATAGCTTGAGTTATGATGTACATGATTAGATACTTCTTATGCAAATCAGTATCTAATTTGCATAATTAATGAGGAAAGTTTGTACATCCGCCAAATTCCATGATAGGACTCTGAAACATGTGATATGTGTAACTGAGGAAGAGAGAAATATTAATTGATATGAACTATGCAAATGAAGACCTCATTTGCATAATTAATGAGAAAATACTACAACAAGATGGCCTTGATGGGTGGTCATGATTTTTGGTATGTGGATAGCTTGTGTGATGCTTAGTATGATTGGACGGTGATTATGCAAATCAGATTCTTATTTGCATAATTAATGAGGCAACTTTAAAAATCCGCTTTGTTCCACGATATGACTATTCAAATTGTAACTGAGGAAGAGAGGACTGTTAATAGATAGAAAATATGTAAATATGGGCCTAATTTGCCTACTTAATGAGTAACTTGTATTATTCTACACTGGCAAATGACGGCAATTTCATATATATGATACTTTTTTGTGGCATCGGGAAGTTATGTGAATGTGAACATCGTTGAATTGAGTTATGCTAATAAGGGTCTCATTTGCATAATATAGGATAATGATTACGCCGCCGAGAACTGACCGCGAAGTTTGCCCAGACACTCGAACATTCCAAACTGTACAGACATTTCCTGCCCCCTTCAAGATTGGAAGTGAGTGGCAGAAAGACCAGGTCATCTCACAGACTGAACAGCATGTTATGTAGAACTGAGAGATATCACTCAAGTGCAATTCCATACATGATACGGTTGTTAAACAACATGTAATCTGATATATTGTCAATTCCAGCCCATTCTTTGATGTCGTACTTTCGTCAATACTTTGAAATTCTGTTTGTCAAATTTTAAATGTTCTATATATCGTGTAAGTAACATAGGCTTTATTGAAGCTATTTTAACCTGTTAAAAGTGAGTAATTTATATGTAAGTCATCATAATATTTTAATACGAAGGTCGTCTATTGTAACGATAACCCACGCAATTCAGCCTGTGGCTGCCATGTGGTGTTTCGCTGTTTGATTGTTTGAACCGAATAAACCATTATTATTATTAGCATAACCTTCTTTGTTAAGCTCATAATTTCTTAAGCTCATACTTTGGACACGTTATATTTTATGACAGTCAACTGGTATGATTTATAATTGATGAGAAACACTCCTAATATGTCAGTCATAAAGGTTAAAATCATTTGGCGAAGGTATGAGGTTGTGGAACTCTAGTTGTTATTGTTATTCAATGAACATATTTCTTAGCATCTGGGGTACAGTGGTAAAGGGTCATAAATTCTATTCCAATGTCATATGACACAATAGAATCAATGAAGGAACAACAGTCAACAGAGATATAATCAACTGAAGTCAACTTTCAAAACTTTTTGTCTATTTGCCAGAGGGTGCAGTGCAGTTTCTGAATGTTCCGCCAGGGTGTGTGCAAAGTTTGCTATCTCAGATTGCCTTGTTTCTGCAAGTACAACAATATCTCAAGTTTTCAAAATTACAGGTTTGCGTAGCAAAACCTATCTTGGATCCGTTGGCATGTGTGGTGGCCACCATCTTGAATTGTGACGTCACAGGGTCGCCATACCATTTTATTCGGGTGTGTGTATTTTTTGGGGTCGCTAGCATTCTCTCTATTTTTAACAAATCGGCACACAACTATCACACATTCAACTCAAATAGAAAAAGAAAAATTCAATACCAATTCACATTCATAAAAAGATCCTGTAATCGCTAAACTAACATAGCAAACCTGAAGTATATGTAGCACAAATACTTAAAGCTCTAGTTTTGACTTTTTTGTGAACCTTCCAGGCTGCCCCGACCTTTATCGGCATGATCTTGCTGGAGTTGTTGGTGGCTTCTCTGAAGAAGAAGCCAACACAAACCCGTCTCAATGACTCCATTAGCTCCATTTCAGCGGGAATGATATATCAAATGTCACGGTAAGTCATTACAAATGTGACAGGTATAGTCCCAAAATTCGTTTTTCCCTACTAGTAGAACTGTTGTTAAGTGGAACTCGTTGCCAGCAAGTACGGTGGGAGCATCCTCACTAGAAATCTTTAAACAATGCTTATGGTTAGATGTGCCAAAACTAAGACCCCGTTCACACTCATTTTTTTCAATCGCGATTGAAGTATAATCGCGATTGTTCGATCCGATCGCGATTGAACGCAAAGAAACTTTTGCGTTCACACTGCTTTTCGCCAAGTGGATTAAAGTACGCCGTGATCCAATCGCGATTGAAGCACGATTGATTATTTATGCCCGTTCAAACCCGTGCTCCGCCATGCCATCGGCGATCATCTGGTAAATGTCCCTCTTTCGGTGACATTTCCCCAGTTTGGTCTGCACCTCCTCTCTCCCCCAGATTGCGATGAGGACCCTGGTCTCCTCATCGCGCCACCTGCCACCAGCTGAAGTTGCTGACGGAGTTTTATCCTTCTTCTTGGGCATTGTTGACGATGAAAAATTGCAGTTGTTGTAAGGGAGCGATCTGGCTTGGGTTTGGTTTCCCGCGCGATGCGAACTATGACCCCACGTACCCGAATGTATGACCTCCCACCCTCGGAACCAGCTGAAATCCCCGCCGATCGCGATGGAGTGAATCGTAGTTGTGTTCACACTCAAAATTTGATAGGATTGGATTGGATCCGATCGCGATTAATCCTCTCAAACTACCTCCGGAGGTAGTTACAATCCAATCGCGATTGGATCGTTTTGGATCGTTCCAATCGCGATTGGGAGCGTTCACACTGAAAAAATCAATCGCGATCGGATCGATTCAATCGCGATTATACTTCAATCGCGATTGAAAAAAATGAATGTGAACGGGGTCTAAGTCACAGTGACAGGTTGTTCAGGGTAATATAACCAGCTGCTGCTGCGCCATGTGCCTGTAAAGCTTGAATGTGTGTCATGCCAAATGGTGGTTATACCAGCTATATAGATGCAGAAAGCTTTTTCGAGGCCATAGTGGGTTGTTATCCGCTTTGTCTAGGGCACGGTATTGGGCGGAGCCCATCCCTCTACTTCCAACACCCATTACCTCCCCAATGGTAGTCAGGTACCCATTTTATTTATACCTGGATGGAGTGGGGATAGTTGTGTTAAGTGCCTTTCCCAAGGACACAACGTCTAGCCAGGAACGAAGAGGGCTAGCAAAAGTCTCATGGGTTAGGGTCCAACTATGTAGAAAACAAATGCTTCTCAGTGATGTAGACTTCATTAACTTATGACACAATTTGTGTGTCCTTCGTAGATTGTTTTCCAAGGGTGTTTATCTGATGGTGTACATCTGGGTGTATGAGAACTACCGGCTGGTGGACCTACCCTGGGACTCCCCTGTCACCTGGTGGACAGCCTTTATAGTCATGGAGTTTGCCTACTACTGGATGCACAGGATGTCACATGGTATGTATGGAATGATTTTGGCAATGCCTTAGGTGTGGAAAAGGAAAAGAAAGTGATCTCAAACCAGTTAAGCTTAAATGAACTCAATGAACAGATTAGCTAATCTTCCACTGGTCGTGACAGAGAAGACAGACGCTATGTACAGTATTTACAGGTTCATTGTACCGGGGAAATTCCCCTAGCTCTTTTCGACAAGCACAATGAACAGTGGACCACGGCTTAACGTCCCGTCCTAAGGACTGCGACCCTTTCCGGTAGCGTGCATGTCAGGTGAGCGACACAGCCGGGATCGAACCCAGGGCTTCTAGTTGCAGAGGCAAGATCGCCAACCACTGGAGCAAGATTGCTAACCACTGGACTACGCACGCTACGCTAGCAACATACAGTCATAGGAGCCTTAGCAACATACAGTCATAGGACCACCTGGCCAAAGTGACCACTCTTTGTTGGTCCCTTATATATATATACTACAGATAATTTTTCCCATTGATGCAAGAATTATGAATCTTTCCTAAAGTGACCAAGTGTCCTGATTCATCATCATATTGGGCCCAGACTGTCCACATAATGTTACATATAGACCAGATTTTATTGGTCCTCTGAGTGGTTCCCTTCGGCAGGTTTGACTGTGTATACAAAGTTGTCATTATGAAATCTACATAGTCAGGAAGGTTGAACAAATGACTAAACATACAGAGTATGGTATACCGAATAATAGAGTCTTCATTTCTGTTCTGTCACTTCTTCATCTTTAACTTTGGAATTCTATGATATCAGTATCCGTTTTCCAAAATATTTTTACATTTGCTAATTGTGTAGCTACTTTGTATGACTTCGTTTTGTTTCAAGGCATCCTCATTTGAGGTGAAGCATGATGCTTTTTCAAGTAGCTATAGTGGTACATTTTGTGTAGTGCAATGCGACTTCGCTACAGCTCGCGTTTTTGGTCAAGCACACCGTGTCTTCTCGATAAGTGTGTTGGGTTAACAGTATAATGGTAATAATTTTTTTTCACTGACAAAGTGATGTGTACGGGGATGACATTTGTATAATCAAATCAGCATGGCGTAAGGAATGTTGTCCAGTGTAATCCTCTGCTGTATGATTTCCACTGTAGAAGTGAACATCCTTTGGGCAGCCCACCAGGTCCACCACAGCTCAGAGGACTACAACCTGACAACGGCACTGAGACAGTCGGCCTTGCAGATAGTTGGCGGCTTCTTTGTAAGTATCTTGCCACACTAGGTTGACAACTACACTCATGCATCATCGGCTACCACATTGGTGCCACTTTTATAACTATCGAACTAGTTTCACTTCTACAACACTCATGGCTCACAGCACTAGTGTCACTCCTACAACATTCATGACACGACATATTTTGCCATTTTGGTACTTTCTTGTCAAGTTCACCATCTCTGGAAGAGGTTTTTTTTCTCTCTTTACCTGGTGAAAATTAATGAGCATGCTATTGTTACCCATAGAATTTACTTGCTGTGGCCTTATGTTTAGGTAAATATCCTACCAAGAAATGATTGATTAAGGTTTGTGAAAGTGGAAATAGCAAAAAGATGAAATACCCTATAATGTAGTGCTACCAGTTATTGTGCACTACCAAATATCATCCAGTTTAGGTCATGCAACATGTCGATGTGTAAAAGTTAGTTCCCATGATCTTCCCATCAGTTTTCTTATCATGATACATTCAAATAATAGCGTTTTTCCAAAATTGTGTGTGAACTCATGATTTATATTTTTACCTAATATCTAGATTGTACTGAAAGTGTTCAAATTTTTTAATTTTTAATTGTTTCAATTAAAAGTGAAAGCAAATACAAGCATCAGATTGAATGTTTCTAGGTTGCTTAAAGGACTCTAGTCATCAATTTTGAATGTACCATTTATTTCAGTTATTCTATCTCCCCATGGCTTTCCTGGTTCCCCCAGCGGCATACTCTGTTCACAACCAGTTGAACTTGTTATATCAGTTCTGGATACACACGGAGGTATTGTCTTTTGTTTTGCACAACCAGTAAACTTCCTTTAGACGTAACACACCAATTTTGCACACTAAGACTAGACTTTAAGGGACGGGCCCCTACTCTGATTCAATACATGTAGGTGTGGTGGGTTCTTTAACTTGCTCAAGGTGTGGCTGTCCTCAAACACAGGATCTCTGGCTATACTTCCCATCCAAGAGGGCGCCACTAACCAAAGCTAGGTACTCACCTAAGGGAGGAACATTGGTGTGAAGTTCATTTCCCAAGGGCAAAACATTTGGGGTCTGCCTGGCATTCGAACCTGGAACCCTAAGATTCTAAGTCAACAACCCTAACCAGAAGACCAGGTTGTTTCATTCTATTTCAATCTCTTGGAATTTGTGTGGGTTTTTAGGAAAGCTTCATAAAATGCAAGACAGGACGCATGAGAGGATAATCATAATGAAAGGGGGAGTCAAATGTCAGAAATGATTGTGAGATATTTGATTAACTTTTTGTCATCTAGCTCTGTGTATTTACATGTGGCATTCACCAATAAATATGTTCAACAATAATCTATTCGTTTGACAATTGCTACTGTAAAAATAAGATGATTTCTTTGCTTAGTTTTCCTGAAGGTAGTAGATACGTGTAACATGTTAGGTATATTCATGCATCAATTTGAAATGTACATTTTACAGCTGGTGACATCACTTGGACCCCTGGAGTACATACTGAACACCCCCAGTCACCACAGAGTGCACCATGGTCAGTTGCCACACTATCACAGTAACTATTACATGTAGTTAATGCATTTCATTATGAACTAGCTTAAAGAATCAGACCAGAAAAGTTTCAAATCAAATATTACACATTCTGGATTCTTGCACTGTAAACCTCTTGTCATGAATACATAGCCTATTAGTGTCTTTGTTATCAGAATTATCATGGTAAACGTGACTGCTTTATTATTGATAATATCATACTTCTCACAGTGATCTAATATAGTAGCCTGGTATCCAAACCTATTGTATCTCCCAAGTCTCTTGTCCTTATCAGCAAATACACATATATATTTTCAGGAAGGTCAGTGAGGTTTACTGTAACAGGTTTGGGGACCAGGCTACTGAAATGTTTATAATTAATGTATCATTCGCCTTGTCATTTGCTTAATGCAATGAAATCCTTCTTGTTTTTGAGCGAAATTTCTAACTGATGGATTTTTTTCTTCTCCCGCAAAAGGAAGGAACCCATACTGTATCGACAAGAACTATGGTGGCACACTGATCATCTTTGACAGGCTGTTTGGTAAGTGCCTTAATTCACTGGTAATGTGTTTTCCTATCAAGAGCTAACCTAGTGTCTTCTTTGTTAGCTCTACATCGGATATTGGAGTTTTCTTTTTTCACAACCAGTCACCTGCTGACATTTTGGTGTCAGACACCTTCTTCGGAGCTTCTGACTGGAGTACTACAGATTAACTTCTCGGCGCTATAAGTAGCCGATGTAGGTGGCGCTTTTGCTGCGAGAACACAATCTTATATGCGGTGATGAACCAGGACGAGGGGGGATACAAGCTTATCCGCATTTGGGATTGTGTTCTCGCAGCAAAAGCACCACCTACATCGGCTACTTATAGCGGCGAGAAGCAGTACTCCAGTCAGATTAGCTCTGAAGATGGTGTCCGACAGACACCGAAACGTCAGCAGGTTCTACCAACCTGATGAAATTATTTTTGGTAGCTCTAGATCTTTTGATGTTAAAGCATCATCCTAGCATTCTCTTCTATTGCTGAAAAAATTGGTTGCATATGTGACATTGTTAAAATCACCAGTTTGTCTCTAGCTACTTTGCTTTTGTGAACAACATCAAAATGTATTTAGCTTGACATATGTTGTATATATTTCATGGATGTTTAGATGGCTGGAAATGATGTAGTCTTATCCTATGTATATGTTTATGTGTTATACATGTATTCATAGGTACGTTTGCCAAAGAGGAAGAGAAGGTGGTATACGGTCTGACACACCCACTCAACACATGGGACCCTATATGGGTGCAGGTGAGATTATCACTTAGTAAGTCTTTGAATGAGATGTAAAGTGGACTGAGGTCCTGTGTTTGAGATGAGCCACGCATAGAGAGTGTTAAAGAACCCACCACACATATTGATAGGAGTATGGGTTTACTCAACTGTGAGTGGATCAAACCTTACAGTCTGGTTTGAATGCAGTTTGTACAAATTTTTTGCACTGAAATCTTTTCAAAACAATTTTTTTCTCTGTAAAAATTTCAATCGGAAATGATGTAAAACAGCTTATAATATAAACAATACTGTTGAAAACTGGTGTTTAAATTGTCTTGAGGACAGTTTGCTTGTTGTTCAAAACAGCAAAACTTCAACTTCAAGGTTAAAAAATTGAAAACTTCAAGGTTAACAAATTGAAAGTTATTCACACACTGAATGGAGTAGATTTTCTGATCCGTTCTGCAGCACTGATGCATGTACGTTTGCTATGTGTATACCATATTTTCTCGAATTAAGTACACACTTTTTAAACTAATCAAAATGACAAAGGCATGCATTAGGTACTTAAATCTTAAAAATATGGTAGATCACTTTTTTGACCAGTGATATACCAGCAACCTGACAAAATTTTATGGAAACAAGACATCCATGACTTCCTGCCATTTCCAGTTTTGCCACTACGTCCATATCTGGAAGACATTCTGGGTGACTCCAGGCCTGAACAACAAACTGTCTGTCCTGTGGAAGGGACCCGGCTGGGCACCGGGGAAACCTCGGATGGGGTGTATTGAAGACATCCCTAAGGTACGTTGTAAAAATTAGATTGTTTAGTGTATGATGTATGTTTGTTATGAAAGTTTATTGCAAATTCCTGCCCGTAGGCTAATTGCAAGTACATGTACATGTATACGTAACACAGAGTGGACGGACAGATAATGATGAACAATATAACATATGACTACTCTAGTCTGAACTAATGACACTAAGTTCTAACTTATTGGGTTCGGCTTCTTTTTGCGAGACAGCGCAAGACGAATGATCCCACTTTTTCTGTAATGTGTGGGTTTTGTGATGTTAAGAGGAGAGTAGTTTTCTTTTCGTCTGAAAACGTGGAGAAATTAGGATGGAAAAAGGTGGCGTATTTAAACAGCTCATTTCTTTCGTGGTCCTAGAATGGGCAACTTGACATAAAATGTGTTTCGTCTTCCACCTTATGAACCAAGCACCATTATCTGTTTATTAGTATTTCTGGACATTGAAAGATCATCAGTTACAAACTTGCAGATGCTGTATACGCCTAAGCTATGATCCATTGAAATGTAAATTGTTACATGGCTGTCAGTACCTGCTTTATTCTGTATCTGTATCAGATTCTCAGCTGGTATAACAGTCTTTTGGCATAACACACCAGCTTTGTCAGCACATGATGCTGCAACAGCTGGTTATATCAAGGACATTATATAGGAACTTGGTTATATCAAACTGAACGACCTGTCACACCTAACCTTTGCACATCATTGATATGAATAGTAAATGAAAACACTCATTAAACTGTCACCAGAAAAATACTAGTATTACAAAATGCTTTTTTGACATGACCTTAGGTGAAGTATCCTGAGCCAAAGTATGACAGCAAGGTGTCTTCCCTGTGGTCTGTCTACGTTGCTGTGCATTTTTTCCTGGCCATGGTTTTGTACCAGGAACTATTTGCTGTGGCTAAGGTAGGTGAACAGAAGAATGTAGAAGCCAAAGGATTATTGCATAACAGTTTTCACAACAGTTTGGTATCTCATTTAGTTAAAATAAAGTTTGAATTCATTGTGAGAATGAAGAACTCATTCATTCATTCATTCAGGTCTGCACATGAGAACAATATTATTTGATAAGTGCTTTTTAAGAATGCTGTGTTCCAATTTAGATTTACAACTTTTGATAAAGTTATTGGATTTGAACTTAACAGTAATGTGCGAATAAAAAAAACCTTGCATTCCTTATAACAAAAAATGAGTGCATAGTTGCCTGCCTACTTTTCGATGACTGTCTGTCACTTTCCTAAGGTTGACAATACTGAATGGTTCTAATTTGTACTGCAGCTATATGCAGTGTGTAAAATGTGTTCCCAAATGCGACTGTATTTATAGATATAGAATACAACACTGTATTCCGTATCACCCGAGGTTCTAGCCCGTCCCGCTGGAGGGTTGGGACTGAGGTTCATGCAGAATCCACCATGTTGTATTCTATGTATGTCATACCCATCTATGAAGACATTGCAGTACAAAATGCTTCAGAAGTTGAGAAAATGTGGTGTCTTAGAACAAAAATTGTACAGTTACTGTAGCAATTCTAATGTCTGAATCCGTTATTCAACTTTTCAACAGTGACTCACTTAACGCACTCAAAGTCCGTTCAAATTATTCTATGGAAGCCTGCGTGATACAATTAGAAGCCTGTGTGATAACCCAAAATATCATCTGGTCCAGAACACCTGTATGTTGAATGTTATTGGGTTTTTAAAGTATGATATAAGCCTGGTTAACATTACACTGAATAATGGCAGCTCTTCCTGCACATGATTTTTTATATATTTTCCATCCCTCTGTCCTCAGGTCCTGACTACAGCTGCCATGCTGGGGAGGGTTGTTTTTGTGGTCTGGACTCTGGTGTGTGTGGCTGCTATCATGGATAGGAAGTATGTATTAAAACTGTTACATCATATGCTCACAGGCTATTTTGAATACTTGGACTGTGATTGCTCTAGGACCTCTGATTTATATACATGTATACACTTATCTACTAGAAATTCTTATTAACTGGTGTCAGATTCTAGGCCTGGCCAAGTTATTTCTTGGTTTTGTAGACATCTGAAAGTAAAATTTTCACAAGATAAAAACAGATGACTTGGCTTTGTAGGACATTGAATGCACTTTAGTGTCACACTGTGAAATTTCCATAAGTACAACTTGAATCTTGACACATATATTGTCCTTCCTGTAGGCCCAGTGCACCAATTGTAGACTTCACGCGCTGCGTTACGTACATGCTGGTTGACGTGACGACCAGACTGTCGGGATCGCCCGCGGTCCTGCTCCCATCTCCGCTGATGAACGCCATGTTTGTCTGGTACCTGATGTCAGCTGCCATCTGTGGAATCATCTTCCTCAAACCTGTCTTTAAGGTTAAAGTCCTTAAAACGTATTAAGGTGTTAATGCAGGAGTATTTTATTGAGTAAGTGAGAGAGCTGTATGCCTTCTACTGCATTCCCTACCAAGGTTTTTAGATATTGAGCCTTTAACCAAGGTTGCCATTTGGCACCAACTTTATATTTGTTATGGGGTTAGGCAGCAGGGAGAAGGTTAAAGTCTATGGAATGGTATTAAACACTGAGGTAAAAAATAGAGAAGCAGTATTCATGCAATTACGATTTATGTAGTGACTTTTTGAAATCAAATACAGCAATGATTCTTTACTGATGACTAACGAATGGCGTGTTAGGCCTAGCAAAAGAAATGCTGAAAAAAACTAGGGTCGGTAGGTTGGGATTCTATTACTAGTATTTCTTATGATAGATTTTAGCAGGAGTGATCCAACATATACAGTTTAGCAATGTAAAACTGGAATGTGTCTGGTACTTTTATCTCAAAATCATTTCATCATGTTGTAATTGATATACAGATTTATGTCATACCTGGGCCACAAAAACGTTTGATACGGGTGTTTCGCATCGTGTATTAATTTTCCGTACCACACAGGGTTCTACTTTTATCACACGGGCTTCCAAAGAATATTTAGAATGCATTTCGAGTGTGCCGCTGTTGAAAATTTGAATACTGGATTCGGTCATTTGAATTGCGGCTGTTACGATTTTTTGTTCGAGGACAATCAACTTTTCTCAATGTCTGGCGCATTTCGCATTCAATTGTATGTTTTTTTGTGTGGGTATAACACAAATGAAATACAACACGTTGTATTCCGCATCACCCTTGGTCCCAGCCCTCCCGCGGGTCGGATCGCCTTGGGTGGTACGGAATACACAGTGTTGTATTCTACAACATGTATTTATACAATGCACAAGTGCACTTATATTAATGAACTGAACAAAGAAGTAGTCATACACTGTTCCCTACACATCCTTACATCAACTGCTAAAAGCCATTACTATCAAAAGAGTGTGAAATACAGGAAGTATTATTTGAATTTCGTCACTCAGCCGTCAGATTTCCCTTGCCAATGGCCAACCAAAATAAGGCTGGGGTTTTTGCTAGGGTCTGTCGAGTAACCGGAAACATTTCCCCCCTAGACCTTACCTTGGTACCTGATGTCTCCTAGATCCTGTAACCTGGGGCATCAGCCCGCAGAATGTTTTTAAGGCTAATGAAATTCAAGACAGAGTAACATGTTTTTAAGGAGTGCTTCTTTGAGCCTTTGTGCCTTCCACTCTATTCCCTACCATGATTTGTTAAATCTGTTAAGGCTTTAGATTGGTATAAATTGATATTATACAAGGTAAAGGGTTTAAATGAGCAGTATCAATACAATAGAATGTACTATACGCACAAATTGTAATGTTTGTACTGAGCTTTTAAAAACTTGTGATTTGTTCTTACTAACATGATGACGTATTGATTCAAAGTATATTTCATGATGTCAGCTGTGATTCCTCACACCTGTGCTCAAGGTGAAGACCCTTAAGACAGGATAAAACATTTTCAAAGATAATGAAATGCCTACCAAAATGTGCTAAATCTCAGACCCTGTTTAAGTCTTTTTTGATGACTCCAACCTTGAATGTTGTATACTTACTACTGCATTACCTACCATAATTTGGATTTTAAATGTTTAGTCCTTATCGTGAATTTCAATGTACATGTAAAACTTTTTGGTGAGATGTATCTATGCAACTGTATGAACTGTACGCACAAATGTTGATTCATGCACTTAAGCTTGAAAAAACTTGTGATTTACTGTATTGTTTTCTATTAGTCTTTTAATTTTTTCCATACATCTTTATTCAAACATACAAGAAAATGTACAATTTAGAAAAAATATATGTAATTTATGCTTTTAGAAACATAACTTACATAACTGATGACCTTTTGATGCGAAATGTTTGCCTGATATTGCATGATGCTTGCTTCAGCTGTCCCAAACCTGTCTTTAAGACTAATTAACTCCTTAAGACAGAGTAAGGCAGAGTAAGACAGAGTAAAGAATACTTGTGTATATTGTAATATTTTAAAATATTTTTGAATATCATAATGTTACAATTGCAGTGATATAGTAATGGAGTCAAAAGATCAAAAGAAATAAAGACTTATACACTTAAGAAATGAATTTTTAAGGAGCACTTCCTGAGGATAATGTATTCTACTGGAGTTCCCTACCAAGATTTGCATGTCTTTCGAGAATGTGAATATTGAAAATTCTACTTTGGCTGTATGATTGCCGTTGTAACGCAGTAAGATTCGCCTTTTACGCACAGATTTTGATATTATGTAAACACAAGGCAAGTGTGATATTTCTAAAGATTAAAATGAAATCCTTTTTAAATCAACCTTGCAGATATAGTCTGAATTGTGTTGTGTTGACCATGATAATTGTGTGCTACGTCATATCTATGCAACATTAGCACATTAAATGACCGCTGACAAAAACGCATCATAAGCTAAGTATTAAATGCACAATGTGACATAATTTGTTACCAAATTGATGCAAAGCCGAGCTTATTTGTCCAGCAATAAGCCAAGTTTATTGGCTTATATGAATGAATTATATAATGACATTCATCCTGAAAGTTGAATAAAAACATTGATATTATGATATTTACTCTCCAAGCCGAGGAGTGGGTCCGACAGGTTTTTGACGTGTTTTTATGCGTTTTTGTCGGGCTTTCTACTTTGTTATTTTTTTTGTCTAGCCAACCCATCAACCCAGCTAGACCCAAAAAAAAAAAGATAAAGTAGAAAGCCCGACAAAAACGCCTAAAAACACGTCAAAAACCTGTCGGACCCACTCCTCGGCTTGGAGAGTAGATATTGAATTGAAACTATTATTAAAAAGAGTAAAATGTACATATTTTGATCTGGTATATTCATATTACGTGATTTTATATTCTTGTGCTACTTGCGTAAAACAGCGCACATTTGATAAATACTTGCTATTCCATTGTGATAACATAAAAGAGTACTGTCAAAGAGTTTTTTTCTGAAAAAGGATGTGGTGAAAAGGGACCTATCGTCTTGTTGGAAGATTTTGCGTCAAAGATATTAAATGTTGTTTGCAATGTCACTTACCTAACGCTTTCAGCATTCAGGGACTCTTATTTTACACATTGGAGATGCTACGACACCCTCCTTAGTCGTTCACAACATTATTACTTCATCATTTTGTTATCAGTTCTGTACATAACTCAATACACTATTAGCTCCAAAGAGCTCAAACATGACTGCAAATAAATGTATCACAAACAAACAAACAAGCAGACAAACAAACAAACACTGATGTCAACCTACAGATGAGATAGCTACGGTACGTAAGGATCTTCTGGTAATAGATTTGCTCTTTGGTTGCGATCGTTCCGGATAGTACTTATTTTGGTGTACAAAGTTGCATCTTATTTTGCTACTGATCGAAAGTACAGAAACATTTTGTGCTGTAATTTTTGGTCACCGCAGAAATGCTAGACGTGCTCTCAGCAGCCTAAAACATGTTCAATGTGAAATATCCAACTGCACCATGATAACCTTCACAAGACGGTACGTGCCCCATGGCTTTTTAACATAATTTGTCGCACCTGCAAGGAACTACAGTCAAACCTGCCTAGGCGACCACCTTTTCAACGCGACCACCTGGCCATGGCAATCGCTTTTTCTCGGTCCAGAAAATTTTCCCCATAGGCACAAGCATTAAGCTACCTGCCCAAGGCAACCATCCGTCCAACGCGACCGCCACGAATTGGGACCGCACAGAGCACAATACCTGCCCATGGCGGCCGCCTAATTTTCAAGCGTGTAGCTACTAGTATCATATCCACCATCACTTTTCTCACCTGCAATGAACTAGCTATCATCATTTATCACTTTTCGCACCTGCAAACACTGTAGTTTGGTCAAGTTTGGACACAAAATTTGTGGTAATGTTTGCATCAATGGTCCGCAAGTGTTTCTGACACAATCTAGAAAGCTGTACACAAATTAAAAAGGCCAGACAGTCTCATGGACTACTTTAGTCTTTTGACAATTCATGAGAAGAAAATTGTACCGGTTGCTGCAATATCAAAAGCAAGATGACAAGTCTATTTGATTCTTGCCCACAGTCAGCCATCTGTGGATGTGTATTGCTGGATGTGTATTGAGGGATGGTATCATATCTTCTTCTGTCTATCATCATTATCACTTTTCCCATCTGCAATGAACTAGCTATCATCATCAACTTTCGCACCTGCTGTGAACTAGCTATCATCATCATCATCATCATCGGTTGGATGTTTTTACGCAGACGACTGCAAGTTTACTCCATTTCCTCCTGTTGCTAGCAAGGCCAGAGATCTGTTTCTTCGACAGGTGGTTGTTGTAATCTTTCAGGAGATGTTGGATGTACAATAGATAAGTGGTAGGCTGAGGTCCTGGTCTGCATCTGCCATGAGACGGGACGCAAGGAAGTTACATGTATTGTAAGTGCAGTTGTTGGCTAACAACTTGAGGGTTAATGTAACTGTTAATGTAATGTATTAGCAACACTGAGCAATGCGTGTGGTGTTTGCATAATCTCCAAGCAGATCTAAAGGTCGCGAAGACCGTATCAAACTGGCAGAGGAAGTACGTTTTGCAACCCAAGCTATGAGACTTGGGTTGGCTATAAGAACTCATTCTGCCAGTTGGATACGGTCTTTGCCAACCCGTAGGTCTGCTTGGAGGCTAGTGTTTGCATAAGTCTGTTTGCATAAGTCTTGTTGTTCTGTAGAAGGTATCAAGGGAATATCAACCGCCACTTACGCTGAAGTGGGCTTAATTCCTTGACAAGTTCCCTAGTGACTACCTGTAGCATGGATGATCAACTCTCAGTGCTGTATCTCACTTTACAATTACATCAATTTGCCAGCACGAATAAGCGTTCCAAGTCACTTCGCGGCCCGGTGTGTAAACAGATCGTTTTTGGGTCGGACTTCGGCTGAGTGTACTCCGGGTGTGCTTTGAAATGCGTGTCTAAACCAGATCAGATTTTGTATCGAACCATGGTAAATTGTCTCGACCTCATCACCATGTCAATTCAGAGTTTTGGTATAAAACCTAATTCTCCAGTTCTCCCCTGTTCAGAATGCTGTCTGAAACGTCTGACTGTTTCAAAATTTACCAGTTGCTTGAGTAACTGTCTGTTGGCCTAATGTGAGATTTCGCGAAAGGAAAATTTTTGAAATTCGCAAAATTGGCGCAATTTCCTAGCGCAATTTGGCGCTTCTAATCTTGATTTAATCCTCTGGGAATTTATGTAACAACTATGCACGGTCGCTATCTACCTTCGTGTAATTGGGCCAATTAGAAAGATCGCATATCAGCTATATTAGCAAGACAATAGCCAGACTGTTGTGGCTTCATAGCGTTATCGGTTTTACTAGAAAATGGCCTCCTGGAATACTAACCATTACACAACTCTTACTAGAGGAGAAATCTCTGGAAAGTTACGCAATGGTTACAAAACTGTTACACAACCGTTACACAGCTGTTACACAACTGTTACACAAACACAACTGTTACACAAACAAAACTGTTACACAACTGTTACACAACTGTTACACAACTGTAAAATACACAAACACAACTGTTTCACAACTGTTACACAAACATAACTGTTACACAGCCACTACACAACTGTTACACAACTGTTACACAAACAACTGTTACACAACTGTTACACAACTGTTACACAACTGTTACACAACTGTTACACAACTGTTACACAACTATTACACAACTGTTACACAACTGTTACACAACTGTTACACAACTGTTACACAACGGTCATACAACGGTCATACAACTGTTGAAGTAGAGAAATTTCTGGAACGTTACACAACCACCACAGAACAGTTACACGAATGTTGCAGAGCTGTTGCATAACTGTCAGACAAATGGTGTTCTTGGTCATCATTTAACTTAGGTTTCTATAGTTAGAGGTATGTAAAGACGACGTTTCTACAAGAATCGCAAAGCCAGTTGTTAGTATTATCATCAGAACGTGTGACAGTCATTATTATCCACTTCCTTCAAAGAAGAAAAACAAGGGTAACAAAGCCCTAAAAGTAAACGTCGTACCTTATGGTTGATTATACATTAATGGTATGAACTATATCACCTTACATTTACCTTGATATGGTACATGCAGTTAGCATCTGGAAATGATTTCGCAAGTAGACATTTGCATGTAAAAGTCTCTCGGGTAAACACATGAATTGAACATAACTAAATCACAGACTACATGATTTACACACGTTTATTAAAGTTAAAGGCCCCATTGGTAGGATTTGGGCACCAAAACTGAAAAAGTCTTCAGAACAGAATGTTGCCTTTTTTTCTACTTGTAACGACTTCTTGACTCTTTTGTCATGTTATTACATTACAGGTGTTTGAGGTTCCAGATGACAACCGGTACATCATATCTTGAACCAAGGAGGTTTTATATGCCTCCAGTCCGGTACTCCGGGCCAAAACGAAGTAGATTTGTAAACAAATCCCAGGTTTTCAACATACGGTACGACAATGTTGCATCTGTACTCGTTAATATCGCGAGATGGAGACAATATCGTAACCTAAAAGGTCGATCCAATTCATGGTGTAAAGAAAAACCAACATTCATTATTTCATCTTTCAGGTGATAGAGTTTATTTCACACGAGATCTTGTGTCTCAGGCAGTAGACTTCTAAGTTTCTAACCTTTTTGTCACCACTAGTGTGCGCGTAACTAACGTTACATCAGAAGTCATTACAAACAGCATCACGAAAAACACATTAACCATTAACAGTCTGTATTGAGACTGATATACGACATCATCAACATGATTTAAGATTGCCACAGGACGTTTCAAACTACGTGGGAGTAACAGATCTATTTCATTCTGTAATCACTTAGTTCCAGTTTTAAAACGAGAAGACTACATTTTCTACATTTTATGAATGCAATACATCGATTGTTACTGTCGAACTGTTAGACAAAAACGATAAAACCATATTTGACTAGTGCTCTTCATAGCACAACGATGTAAGGGATCCTTGCAGCAATTATGATTTATTGTAACGAACAAAGTTTGTTTACATGACAGAAAATTTCACAATATTGCAAGCGTCACCCTCCACATAATAGCTGTAATACTCAAAATAACAAATGGCCTATAGCTAGCTTACAATATAGCTATGACAACAGCTATTCCACCTTTAATACCCAGTGACATACCCTATAAAGACACTCATCGTCGTCTCTATTGTTCTTTCTTCCGTAGTGATAATGACAAACTACAATCGATGGACATGACGCTTTGCATCAATTTCTTCATGGTTTCCTCCCGTTCCGAGTGGAGTGAATGTTCCTCGCTTTCTTCGATCACATTTTCAAGCTTGTCCAACGACGAGGTTCTTGATTTTGTGGACCCGATGCTCATTTTACTTTTAGCAGTTGATCCCAGCTTCGTAAACTTGCCGTGATTCGTGGTTGACACAGGCGGTAGGGAGCTCCTCCTGGCCCGGGAGACGAAACTGAAGTCGGCCGGTGACTGTTTGCTGTTTGGCCACGTTATCGGTAACATCTTTTCCCTAGCCTTCCAATCAGGGAAGCCGACTTTCAACAAGTCACTCGACAAATGCATGGAAGCTACGCTCGCTCTACGCTGGATTTTAGACGAGGTCGTCTTCTTGTTCTTCCTTTCGTTTTCTTCTGGATTTTCTTGCGTGTCGTCGGCGTTGACTCTAAGAGCCGCCTCTGAGTTCAGTCTCGCCCTCTGGAAAACCTGATTCTGTTTCTGAACTGAAGACTCGTCAACGCTCAAAAGGGATGCAAGAAGTTTCGGGTCTATGCTTAGACGGCGGGTTAGTCTTGGTTTGACTGGTACCTTGGCGCCTTCGTCGGTGGTTTCTGAGGCACGATTTTGGACGACGCGTTTCTCTTTATTTTTTGATGGTAACTTCTGCTGTGAAACGTCCGTGCTTTTTGGTTCAAAACGACTGGATTTTGTAGCCTCCACAGGGACATGGTACATCTGTTTTATGGACGGATGCTTTGGTACGGAACTTGCTGTACTCTTAAACGGCTTGACGTCAGGGTTAAGTTTGAGACCTCCTAGCTTTTGGGTACCGCATTGAGTGTCTTGGAACACATCTGGGCACCCATTACCTCCCGACCAAGTCGAAGACAAAAATGGCATAGTAGCCAAGACGGCATTTTTCTCGTTTTTGTCCGATTTCTTTGACGACTTCTTTTCTGTGCATCCTCCTTGCAAGAGTTCTTTTTGGTCTGAAAGCAACGTTCTCGTTTGCTTCCTCTGTTTTGTCAAATTGTCCTTGTTTATATCCATAATGCGCTTGTTTATGTTCTCCAGACGAGAGATCAGTCGGCCCTGTTCGACCCTGAAGTTTTGAAATAAGAAATGTTAAAATAACAGTCGAAGCCTTTCTAATCTTGTAAGAATAGTTTAAAAAAGAACAGAGAAATGGCTAAAACTGAAAATTCATTGAATTGTTTTTCTCGATGATTTCTTACCTGTCGGAGTTCCAAGCGAGTCGTCTTTGTTTCTCCAAGAGTCTCATTTCCCAGTCGTGCTGTTGTTTCTCTGCCAGAATCTTTTGCCGATAAGTCTTCAGCTCCTTGTCTTCCATCATCAGTACCGCGTGCGTATCTACGTCTGCGTATGCGTTGTTCATTTTTATGCTCTTCTCCGCGAGTTTTTCTCACGAAATGTGTTATGAAAACCAAATAAGACAGGTGTAGACCGCACTCTGTCTAGACCACATTCAAAATGATACGAAATTTTCTGGGCTGCGAAGAAATGGTCTTATCTTATCATCTTATCTATCCAACTTTGCATTTCAATTACGATTCCCCAAGAGTATTACACGGCATATATGTAACGGTGACGTATGTTTGCGTTTGAAATAAGACTTCCCCAGAGTAAAACATTTAACAGTCTTCTCCTCGAGGTTTTTGTACGAAATGCTTTGCGAAAACTAAATAGGACAAGTGTGGACCACACTAAAAATGATTCATAACTTTCTTGGCTGCTAAGAAATGATTTTCAGCTTATCTTATCTAACATACTTTGCATTTGAAATAAGATTTCCCCAGAGTATCACGGGATATATATCTTAACTGTTACCCATAATCTGTGATCGAGGGTGGACTGAGTTTTCGCACGTGTTCACGTGTTTTGTGTTCTTAACGCACGTGTTTTTTCACAAGAACTCAAGATCGTAACTAATCTTTACGCATAGTCGCGACACGAGCGCCATCTGTCGATTGGTATCATGTTTGCAGTGGTAGGTGGTGTAGATTTTGGCACCCTTGCGAATTTTTCTGAAACTGCAGAAGCCAATCTTCGTTCCAGACTTTGAAAGAGAATAACCCAACACCTCAAGCAGGAAACCTACGTAAATGGTAGACGTTCTTTAATGGAGAACTAGACAGGTCGCAAAAAGAGTAAAACGCATCGCCACGGCTGATGAAGCTCGGAACTCCGTACTTCTCCGAGGCGTGCTGCACCGGCAAGGACTTGTACTTGTTTCCCCTTCAACGTCCGGCCAAAGCAGTTGAGCTATGAGCGATTAGAGAGGTTAAGACCTTCTTAAGTGTATAAAACTCAACAAAGCAAGTGGTCCAGACGACCTCCCAACATGGACTCTGAAGCAGTACGCAGGGGACTTCGCTCCTGTCGTTACCCACCTGTTCAATAACTTCTACGAGCAGGGAATAACAGCTAACGTCTGGAGGGCAGCAAATGTTGTGGCGATTCCTAAGGCAAGGGGAGCAGTCAACCCCAGTGACATGAGGCCTGTGCCCATCTTCTCTGTCCTAGCCAATTCTGCTGGAAAGGTTCATTCTCAAAAGACTCTTACCCACACTGGTCATCACCAACTAGTTCGCTTACCAAAATGGCTCTTCCACTGTCATAGCCGCCGTCAGGATGGTCCAAACGTGGCTGACAGCCCGTGACTCAAGAGACGAAAGGAAAGAGGCATGCAGTCGCAGCGAACCACTTCAAAGCCATGCTGACGCATGATCATGCACAGTCTTCATGACCGTACGTGTGCCCGTCCAACGATCAGCAGCCACAGGCAGAAAAATAATGCGTTCACCATGCTGAAAGCTAGGACTGAACGGCTGAAAAAGTCATTCTTACAAACCTCACTGTAACAAACTGTACATAATTCAGGAGGCGCAAGCCATTCGAATTCCCTGCCCATGTACGTTTGTGGTTTGAACAAGGCCATGTTGATTTGATTATATGGATGACATCCTCTGGGAAAGCCAAAGCTGACACGGGCATACGAATAAGAAAATAGTGGAAAAAAAAAACGTGGTCAGGAAGGTTGAACATACGACTGAACACAAAGAGTATGGTATAGCTAATGATAGATTCTTCATTTTCATTCCTTCACATTCCCTTCATTGACTTTGGAATTGATATTGGCATTCCACGACAGTAGTATCGTTCTTTAAATTTTTTTCTTCAATTTGCTGTATATATATATATATTATATATATATATATATATATATATTGTACGATTTACAATATGGTGAAAAACGTTTTTGGGAATCGGACGAAAATTTATGCGCGTGCGGATGTCTTCCATATAATAAAATCAACATGGCCTAGACTGTTACACAACTGTTACACAACTGTTACACAACTGTTACACAACGGTTACACAACGGTTACACAACGGTCATACAAGGGTTGAAGTAGAAGAGAAATGTCAGGAACGTCACACAACCACCACAGAACAGCTACACGAATGTTGCAGAGCTGTTGCACAACTGTCAGACAAGTGGTGTTCTTGGTCATTATTTAACTTAGGTTTCTAGCTAGAGGTACGTAAAGACCACGTTTCTACTAGAAACACAAAACCAGTTGTTAGTATTATTATCAGAACGTGTGACAGTTCATTATCCACTAGAAGAATTAACGTCGCACCTTGTGGTTGATTAGACATTAGTGGTATGAACTTTGTCTTTTACATTTACCTAGATATGGTACATGCAGTTTGCATCCGGAAATGATTTCGCAAGCAGACATTTGTATGTAAAAGTCTCTAGGGTAAACACTTGAATTGAACATAACTAAAAAAAACAACCCCGCAGACTACATGATTAAGTTGAAGTCCCCATTGGTAAGATTTTGGCACAAAAACTAATAAAATCTCCAGGGCAGAATATTGCCCTTTTTTCTACTTGTCTACTTCTTGACTCTTTAGTAATTCTATTACATTTCATCAAGTGTTTGAAGTGCCAGATGAACCGGTACATTACATGTATGTATTGAACGAGTCCGGTACTCCGGGCTAAAACGAAGCCGATTTGTAAACAAATCCCAGGCTTTCAACACCTTCATACGTACGCCAATGTTGCATCTGTACTCGTGAACATCGTGAGATCGAGACAGTATGGTAACGTTGGGTAACATAAATTCGGGATTTTTCCGATAATGGTTGACTGAAATCAATCTAGCAGAACAATAAACCATCCTTTTTTTCTATTATTCTGTCAGTATCATGTACTATCTTTGCACTAATCATATATATGGTAGATTTTGTTTCTAGTCGTGCTGACACCATAATATTTCAACTTGAAACTACCGTCCGCCGCACGCACAATGACGGTTCTGTCGGACAGGGGGGCACATTAATTCGGGAGAGAAGATTCGTCTTGAATATCTTACCGCTAATCACATTTAATACAGCAGCTATTCGTTCCATCCTTGGCTTGAGGAGAGTGCTATGGATATAGACGTGTCCAAGTAAAAAAAATACACGAAAAAACGGCCGCACCGCACACATCAGGCCTTTGCTAACATCCCGTTTGTTGAGTGGGTTGAACGTCACTCAAAGTCGATCCCCACCGTCATGGCAACGTGTACATTATTCATGGCAAGTTAGCTGGATGCCGTAGCAATGGTTATACTACTATGTCCATGTGTTCCTTGTTGTGTTAGGAGCAAACTTTGAGGAAAATATCGTCTACAGTCCCCTATCACACGCAACATTTAGACAAAAAAGTGTTCCTCACAAACCTTTTGTCGTCTGCTTGACGACATGATTCTGGGTAACAATATGGCGGCGGGAAAATACACGTGCCGTAGGTTGTAGCAACAAAGAGGAGTTTTGATGATTGATCACACTTAGAATCCAGTTGCAGGTTAGCAAAAGAGATTGTAATAAGTTGTCTTGTAAATAATTGTGTTTAGTAGGCAGGAGATGTGATATTTGTCTTATAAACCAGCGAACAACCGTGCAGTGTGAGTCTCCCACGAAGCCCCCAGACTCTGTCAATAAGGGACGGAGAGTTTTTGACGTCGCCAACTTCTAATGCATGGTTATCGAAGCTTTTCAGGCAGTGTTCTGAATGTGTTAGTCTGTCAAGTTTGCATTTCTAGTGGTATTACTGATGTTGCATCTAGCACATATCCCTAAATACCCCGTTTTCGAAAAATCCCGAATTTAAGTACCCCACGAATTTATGTTACCCAACGTTAACTTAGAAAAAGGTAGATCCAATTCATTGTGTAAAGAAAAACAACATTCACCATTTAATCTTTCCGGTGATAGAGTTTATTTCACACCAGATCTTGTCTCTCAGGCAGTAGATTTCCAAGTTTCTAATCTTTTTGCCACCACTAGTGTGCGTGTAACTAACGTTACATCAGAAGTCATTACAAACAGCAGCACAAAAAACACGTTAAACATTAACAACTGATATACGCCATGCAACATGATCTAAGGTTCTCACACGACGTTCCAAAATATGCGAGATTAACAAAATCCATGTCATTCAGCAATAACATAATTCCATTTCAGTTTTAAAACGACAAAACTACATTTTCTACATTTCATGAATTTTATACATTGATTGTTGCTGTCGAACTGTTAGACAAAGAAGACAAAACTATATTTGACTAGTACTCTTCATAGCACAACGATGTAACTTAACCGGGGATCCTCGCAGCGATTATGATTAATTGTAACGAACAAAGTTTGTTTGCATGACAGAAAATGTTACTCTCCAAGCAGAGAAGTGGGTCCGGCAGGTTTTTGACGTGTTTTTAGGCGTTTTTGTCGGGCTTTCTACTTTGTCATGGCTTCTTTCTATCTTTAACCCACACGTGTGGATTAAAGATAGAAAGAAACCATGACAAAGTAGAAAGCCCGACAAAAACGCCTAAAAACACGTCAAAAACCTGCCGGACCCACTCCTCTGCTTGGAGAGTAAGAAAATGTCACAATAGTGCAAGCGTCACCATCCCTGTAATAGCTACAATATACTCAAAATAGCAAATAGCCTATAGCTAGCTAAGCAATATAGCTCTTCCACCTTTAATACCCAGTGACATACCCTATAAAGACACTCATCGTCGTCTCTATTGTTCTTTCTTCCGTAGTGATAATGACAAACTACAATCGATGGACATGACGCTTTGCATCAATTTCTTCATGGTTTCCTCCCGTTCCGAGTGGAGTGAATGTTCCTCGCTTTCTTCGATCACATTTTCAAGCTTGTCCAACGACGAGGTTCTTGATTTTGTGGACCCGATGCTCATTTTACTTTTAGCAGTTGATCCCAGCTTCGTAAACTTGCCGTGATTCGTGGTTGACACAGGCGGTAGGGAGCTTCTCCTGGCCCGGGAGACGAAACTGAAGTCGGCCGGTGACTGTTTGCTGTTAGGCCACGTTATCGGTAACATCTTTTCCCTAGCCTTCCAATCAGGGAAGCCGACTTTCAACAAGTCACTCGACAAATGCATGGAAGCTACGCTCGCTCTACGCTGGATTTTAGACGAGGTCGTCTTCTTGTTCTTCTTTTCGTTTTCTTCTTCATTTTCTTGCGTGTCGTCGGCGTTGACTCTAAGAGCCGCCTCTGAGTTCAGTCTCGCCCTCTGGAAAACCTGATTCTGTTTCTGAACTGAAGACTCGTCAACGCTCAAAAGGGATGCAAGAAGTTTCGGGTCTATGCTGAGACGGCGGGTTAGTCTGGGTTTGACTGGTGCCTTGGCGCCTTCGTCGGTGGTTTCTGAGGCACGATTTTGGACAACGCGTTTCTCTTTATTTTTTGATGGTAACTTCTGCTGTGAAACGTCCTTGCTTTTTGGTTCAAAACGACTGGATTTTGTAGCCTCCACAGGGACATGGTACATCTGTTTTATGGACGTATGCTTTGGTACGGAAGTTGCTGTACTCTTAAACGGCTTGACGTCAGGGTTAAGTTTGAGACCTCCTAGCTTTTGGGTACCGCATTGAGTGTCTTGGAACACATCTGGGCACCCATTACCTCCCGACCAAGTCGAAGACAAAAATGGCATAGTAGCCAAGACGGCATTTTTCTCG